>OZ037761.1:1425000-1798771 GCA_964035475.1 Salix caprea | reverse complement strand
TTTTTGCTTATCGAAATAGCAGTGCTTCCTTTACAAGTCCTGCCAGTTATGACCCTAGCAGGATGAGCTGTGAGGGGTCTCCAATGACCATGTCACCATGGAACCAAGCTGGTGCTGGTTCCAATTTTCCGTGGTCATTTGAAGATAATCTTCCTCAAAATGGGCTGATTGGCTCCCTTGTTCGTGAAGAAGGTCATATTTATTCCTTGGCTGCAACCAAGGATCTTCTTTATACAGGTTCTGATAGCAAGAATATTCGTGTGTGGAAGAATTTGAAAGAGTTCTCTGGATTCAAATCGAGCAGCGGTTTGGTGAAAGCCATAATAATTGCAGGCGAGAAGATTTTCACTGGTCACCAGGATGGCAAGATACGAGTCTGGAAGGTTATTCCAAAGAATCCAACCGTGCACAAGAGATCAGGAACCTTGCCTACCCTAAAGGAAGTATTCAAGAGCTCTATCAGACCAAGCGCGTATGTCCAAGTCCGAAACCGTTCTGCTCTTTGGATCAAGCATTCCGATGCCATTTCATGCTTAACCCTCAACGAGGACAAAACTCTTTTGTATTCTGCTTCCTGGGACCGGACTTTCAAGGTGTGGAGAATCTCAGATTCCAAGTGTCTCGAATCAATCAATGCTCACGATGATGCTGTCAATTCAGTAGTGGCGAGTCTAGATGGCTTGGTGTTCACAGGCTCAGCTGATGGAACGGTGAAAGTGTGGAAACGAGAGCAACAGGGCAAAAGGACAAAGCATTCTCCTGTTCAAACATTGTTGAAACAAGAGAGTGCGGTCACAGCATTGGCTGTGAACACCTCTGCTTCGGTTCTGTACTGTGGATCCAGTGATGGAATGGTTAATTATTGGGAATGCGAGAAGCAGTTAACTCATGGCGGGGTTCTTAAGGGCCACAAGCTTGCGGTTCTGTGCCTGGCTGCTGCAGGGAATCTGGTCTTCAGCGGATCAGCTGACAAGACCATATGCGTGTGGAGAAGGGATGACAAGATTCATGCATGCATGTCTGTGCTGACAGGGCATAATGGCCCTGTCAAGTGCCTGGCGGTGGAGGAGGATCATGAGAAATCCAAAGACGGTGACCAGCGGTGGGTGGTGTATAGTGGAAGTCTGGATAAGTCTGTCAAGGTCTGGAGTGTGGCTGAGATGGCACCTGATATGTATCAAATGGCCGTGATGCAACAACAGCAGCAATACCAGCAACATATGGGTTATGATGCAGATTCATTGCCATCTGATGGGAGCAGCATAGCCAGTGAAAACAGGGCGAACTAATCTCCAGAACCTCGAACTTTAATTACAAGATGTACCAGAGATTAATCCAATTGTTAAACCTCGTGAGTTAGTTAAACAAGGGAAGAATCTGTCCTTGTTGGGTTTGATTGACAATGGAGGTCTGGGCTGGGGATAGTCATACTGGGGTTTGCCATCAGAGAGGGAAGAGGAGTTTGACGAGCGTGGATTATTTTTCCAGTAGTATTTTACCTTGTAAGCCTATTGTGGATTAGAATGAATGGGTGTCTATTAACAAGTAAATAATATGTGACGAATTTATTCTTCCTATATGTATTCTCAAATTGAAAATGTTTCAAAATGGAAAAGCATCTCACCTTTGGAAGAACAGAACCGTTCTGAGCTATACATTTAACAGAAGATCATCTCACCCGGAGCCGATATCATTTTACATATTTATTGGTTGGTTCTAACTAATACAAAATCAATTTTCAATGAGAAAGCTTACGAGAATGAACCCTCCTATCAGGATCTGTGTGTGAGCTCAAACCACGCAGATGGCCACTTCTATTACCAACTGAACTCACGTCCAAACTCAGAGGAACTGCCAAATCACCCCCCTCAAGTATTTTGAGAACCTGGTGTTTCGCAAATATGAGAAAAATGTAGTACTTCGTAAATTGATAAGAAATGATGGTAAGATAGCATACCTTTGACATCGGAGGTCTGGTTTCTGGATCTTGACGGAGGCACAAGGAAGCGGCGAGGCCCATAGCTTTTAGTTGATAGGCAAATTCAGGGTGTTTCTCTGAGGCCAAACATGGATCCAGTAATTCATAAATACTTTCCAATACACGACTTGTTTCTAATGCATTGACAGGGTGAAACCAGTCGGACAAAAAATTCCGTCCCTTGTAAAATTGCAGCTTGCTGATTCTTTGACCTGTCATTAGCTCTAATAAAACTAGGCCAAATGCAAATACGTCAACTGCCTGCGTAATTTTTCCACCACTGATGTACTCTGGTGCAATATACCTGGATTTAGGCAAGCCCTCATGAAATCTTTGCAGTCTAAGAACAGAATTGAACACAAGAAGAAAGCAGGTTATGTAAGAAGTACCCTGAAGTTCCAACGACCCGCTCCTGGCAACCGATAGAACATTCAGCGTGCCACCGAGCCAGCCCGAAATCAGCAACCTGAAGCAAAACAGCACGGTGCATATTCCATCAGTGGTGGCACCCTCGTGATAATCTAGTCTTGCTTTAAAACAAAATGGATTTGCAATAAGGGTCTCCATGGAAATTAAGTAATAGTTTTCAAGCACAATCTGTCCTGGAATAGAGGAACAGAATGTCAAGGTTATGGGCATGGATCTTTATCAAGGAACATTTGATCCAGATAACTTTAAGAATGAAAGCTCATGTTTCTGACAAAAAAAGAGATTAAATTTAGTACCAGAGGTTCAAAATTATGGGTTACGAGGATATTGTTTGGCCTCATGTCTCTGTGCACCACACAACCCACTCTGCAGTCTTCATGAAGATATCGTAAACCTCTTGCTGTCCCGATTGCTATTTTCAGCCTAGAGTTCCAATCCAGAGGTGCTCTTTTGTTTCCTGTAATCACAGAAGTCCAGTCAAAATGTTGTATCTTTAACCGAGCCAAATGTAGAAGCCAGAAGTACACGTGCTAACAAATATGGCACTGTTCTTGATGCAAAAAAGGAAGGAAAAAAAGGGCTACCGTGTAAATGGAATTCCAATGACCCGTTGCAGATGTACTCATAAACCAATACTCTCTTCTTTTCATCGATGCAAAATCCAATCAACAACACAACGTTCCTGTGCAGTGCACAGCTCAGTACCCTCACTTCCCTGCAGAAATCAGCATCTGCTTGAGAGCCGCCATAGTTTAAGAGCTTCACTGCAACAACCTGTCCATCCCTCAACACCCCTCTATAAACATTGCTAAAACCACCTTCGGCCAGGAAATTCATATCCGAGAATCCTTCAGTAGCTTCTTCCAGCTCTTCATAAGAAAACTGTCTTGGAGGTTTTCCAAAAGTCGGTGCCTTGTGTTGGCATAAAGAACATAAAGGAGGGGGCATTGAAGAAGCTCTACCTAAAGAAACTGCATGTCTGATACCTGAGCTAACAATCTCTTTTTGATGGCTCTGGTTGAGCCTACCCGCCCGAGCATCGTGATCGTATTGCACAAACTTATCGAGTAGAGTTCTGGAAGTTGGAGATTTGATTTTGCAAGTATCTCTGCAATTCATGGTTTTGGAGACCTTCCCATCAACAATGTGGTTTTGGGGATTCCAGAGTACACTCTTCTGACCACTGCTTAGAGCTGACATTGGGTTTGTTGACAGAGGGACAATTCTTTCCCCATCAGAGTACATAGATCTAAGTTGGTCATCGTAGCTGTTTTGGTCATCTTTTAATGTATATTTTCTTTTATTCGGTCCTTGAAAAAGAGGGTTCTGCTCAGAAACAAGTAAGAGAGGCGTCTCCGTATCATAGCTTGACGATGATGAACCTTCTCCGGTTCTTGAGTAGGGAGTACTTGATTCTTCAGGGCTGCTCACAGGAGTAGAATGCTTCATCCTGTGTCCAAGAAGCCTTCCGACATCTTTATCCGGCGAAGAAGCAGCAGAATAGTATGGGGTTTGGACTTCATCCGAGCATCCCAGGTTAAGCCTGAGAACTTTTGCCTGAGAACCTTTCATTACAACAATGTTGCATCGAAGTTCCTCGATGCAGTGCTTCAGCTCTTGCTTCAGCTTTCTGTTTTAGCAGAACAAGACACGATATAAACCAAAACAAGGATTGAAAACCAGAAGCCAGCAAATTTCAAGTGAGATTAGCCAGGAACCAAAAGAATAAAAGAGTCATTTTTATGAAGCATGGCTATAATTAAAACTATGCCAAAAGAGCTCAGAAATAACCACTGGCCAACCAGTTACGATACGAGGAGCTCAGAAATAAGAAAATACTTTTTTTTTTATGTGTAATTACTTGTCCAGGACAACCCAGTTGGCCCCATTGCGCCGTGCTTCAGCCACCACAGCGCTGCCCGGTGTACTTGACACCACCTTAATCCTCACTCCAACCTGCAATCAATAAAGCAACATTAGCTTAGCTTTTTTATTGAGCAGCCCCACTACGTGATCGTTCGGTAAAGCCATGAAAAAAACGTTGTCAATCAAATATATTTTATTTTAAATTATGTTTTAGATCTAAATTATGTTTTAGATCTTAGTTTTATAAAAACTAAAATAATTTATTTTTCATTTATGAAAATATATTTTTATTTAGCTTGTATATAAAAATACATACCATAGTAATTTTAACTAATCCTGTATCTTTTAAAATCACGACAAATTATTTAAAAAAAAAAAACTAACCACAAAACATACCTATGCCAAGCACACACTAAATAGAATTCAGAGAAGTTTTACCCTCGAATCAAACGATTAATATTTTTCTTTTATCTATTCTGGTTTTTTCACTATCTTTACATCACTGTAGCAAGCAGTAGCATTTCGCATCAAGAATCCAAAATAAAGGACTCCATGTTTGTTATTAATTCATTGCTTTTTATTTGCCTTCAATTCTCACATGGAGTGTACAAAATGTTCCCCAAAGTATGGTGATGTGGGGCACAGTGGCTAACAATTTATTAATAAGTAATAATGCACCCCAAATGTACAAATAAAGCACATGAGGGTCCCTAATTGTTTTTTACGTGAGCAAGTTTCAGTTCCTGGAAAATATATTTTATAGATTAGATGAGTGACTAAAACACTGATTATTTCAATCTTTTACAAGAAATATAAACTTTAACTCGAACTCAAGATCTACTATACAAATCATAAATTTATTATCATCACACCTTACCCATCCATTTGGGACCCTAATTGATCTTCAAATCTAGAAAATTAGAAGCATACTCAATTCCCATCATTAACTCAGTTTGTCTACATTGAACAACGCACCTCAAGGTTGTCTTGTGGGACAGCAAGCTTCTACACACCACACAAAATTCCTAAGAACATGATCACAGCATAATTGGCCTCCTTTTAGGTCACCTTAAGCTCCAAATGCTTCTAACACACACATTTTTTAATTCTTTATACGAGATCCATTGAATATTGGCTTAATACAATGGCATTATTAGCCTTAACAACCAAGGAGGGAAAAAATTACAAATTGTGACAAGAAAGTAAGAAAAACTATAACCGTTTAAGTGAGAAATATACCCAAAAGACAGAAGAAAGGTAAAAAAATGTCTAACATATAACAAGGAATTAATCTTGCTATACGAATCAACGTTTGCAAATTAATTAAGTTAATTTATGAATTGACAAGTCACATTAGATTTGGATTTATCCTTAGTAATATTATTTTAAACAAAGAAATTATAAATAGTCTTTAAATTGTTTGACCGAATCAATCAGATTAACGTAACAAGTTACACAAAATTTAATCAAATCAATTTTCTAAATAAATTCGATACAAGCTAAATTTTAAGTCGACAGGTTAGGGTTCAACCAAGACAGGTTTGATGACTATGTTTTTCATACCGTCTCACATTAAAACGAAAAAGAAAGCGAGGAAGGAAGGAAGATGACAGATGGGAAAATTCAAGCTAACCTCAATTTGGTTATGAAACTGAAGCATCATCTGAGAACAATTCTCGGAGATTTCAGAAACAAAATCCGGCAACCTCTCACGTTGTTTACTCCCACAATCTCCAGACAACCTCGGAAAGTTCCAAAATCTTTTACCTATACATCAAACACAAACATCCACGCTTGATCATATCGAAAAAAGAGAGTTGATGATAACAAAAGACTAGAGAGAGTGTCAGCATTTGAAAATCCTGAATTACCGGATTTTTCCTTGGTGGAGACAGCAAGCAACGTTATGCCATCGCCAGGATGGACAACGTGAGTGAGAGCCCAAGCTAATGCTGTCTTAGAAATCACTTTCTCTGCTTTCACTGCGATCACCACTTTGTCTGCTGGCACCGTGTTGGTGGTGCGTTGGTGGTGGTTAACACTCTGTCGCTGTTCAGTATTCGCCGGAAACATCTTGCCGCCAAGTTCAAGATTCCGGGAAAATCGAGAAACCTTTTATCGTGAATTTGACGAGGCAATTCTGGCCCACTTAGCTTTTATAGTTGACGATCGCGTCAGAAGAAGTGGTTTCTTGAAGGTCTAGAGTGAAGGGCAGTTTATCCATTAAAAGAAACTGAAGTACAGTTTTGGAATTTAAAAACCATGGTTAGTTGACTGTGGTTAGCAAGTGGTTAAGACCAGGATTTCATTGTTCAGAAAAGCTGGTTAATTTTTTTGAAAGTATTGCACTAGAATTATTTTTAGAGGTACCGATCTAATTCAAAATGAAGTAAAAAACTTAATTTTTTTAAAATTAAAGTGAATTTGAGTTTGAAATATCGTGATATATAAATTTGTTTTTTCTCTATGTATATATAATATAGCAATATCTAGGTCCAAGCGGTTGAATATTTTTTTTTTAATAAATGGAATATATAAATATCATTAACACAATATTATTTTCTTAAAATTATTTACAAATTAAGTGGTTCAAATGAATCATCAAAGGCATGGTCGTAGCGAATTTCTTCTCTTTGATAGCGGAATTTTTTAATTATTAGACGAAATGGTGGCTGATGTATGACCCTACGTGCATGAGAAAAGCCTGAGGAGTGAGGACCTCCTGATTTTACGTGTCGACGGCAGAGTTTTTCTTTTTTAAGGCCTAAGATATTAAGATTTGCTAAAAGAGACAAAACTCGAGGCATGGCTGATTGAAGATGCTTGAAACCTGTCCAACAGATCGGCTGAACTCAGGGTGGTTCGGGCTGCTTTAAATTAAAAGACAAGGGAACAGGGACACTGGTTTTTCTAGAAATGCGGTGCCGTTGCATATTTTGTCTGATGAAAATCCCCTATTATATGATTGTGTCGTAGCCACCGTTGATTTGTAAGGTCCCAGCTTGAAAACAAGTCAAGGTAACTTTCGAAATATAGTTGTGAGAATCAGTTCAGCTCGTTCTAATTTTGAATGGTTGATGTTTTTTTTTTTTAAAATATATTATTTTTTATTTTTTATTTTTAAATTATTGTTGACATCAACACATCAAAATTATCTGAAAAACATTGAAAAAATTAATTTAAAATAAAAATAAAAATAAAAATAAATTTTTAAGAGTACTTTTCAAATGATACATTGATGCAAGTTAAACAATCATATGAATAAAAAAAGATATGAATAATTGAGTTATTGAGTTAACTTGATCAGTTATTTTTAATGAAATAATATTATTAAATTTAAATAAGGGTTGATTATATCATTAGCAACTTGATGTAATTTAGCATGACCAATTAAAATCTATCGAATCAACAGTTTATATATTTTAATTTAAAATTAAAATCCCAAATTGAATTTGTGAATTAATAAAATCAACTCACTATACCAAACTAAATTTATTAATTATGCTCAAAACAGGGTGAAATCAATCGTGAGTTGGAGGTTACTATGAATGAAGTGATGACACTGATTTATGATCAGACGGCCAGGAGTTTGTGATGACGACCGATCATGTCTGCCCCCATATTCAATGACATGTCGCACAAGCACCATGTGATAATAGTTATGATCTTGAATTTCCAGCTGGTCGGGCTATTGGTAATAGGACCACTGGAATGAATGTCAGGATGATAAAAAGCTTATGCCCGTGTGTTTGCTACGTGTGTAAAATGTTTTTTAATAATTATTTTATAAAATATAATTATTTACTTTTTAACATTAAAACACGAACATGTAAATATAACATTAAATTACTTGAATTTAATATAGCATTAAATTCTTATTGATACATTTTGGTTCCTTTTTTTAATTTACTTTGGTCCCTATATTTAATTTTTACATACAAACAATTTCTTATCTGAAAGGTTTTTGGTCAATATCATATTTAAAAAAAAATACAATTAATTTAGTCAATGCATTGTTTTATATTAATTCATATAAGTCACATCTTCAACTTGGTTAAAATTAGTCTAAACAATTTAAATGGATATGGTAAGAGTTAATTTAATTTAAATAAATATAGCCATTTTAAAAAACAAAAGTTTTTATTTTATATGATATCGTATGTTTGTTATTAGATTTATTGTTGTTTTTAATTATTTTCTGATTTTATAACAGTGAATAGATATATGATATTATAACAATGAATTGTATCTCAAAGTAATAACTTATTCCCTAAAACTCTCAATAATTTTAGTTTAATGTCATAATTGATCACATTTTCGGTTATTTTTTAATGATTGTGGTTGATATTCCTGAATTTCATTTCCTATATTATTATATATCTATTTTAATAATTTTACAAAGTTTATAATTTGACATGTAGGAAAGTAACTTAAAAAACAATAATTCAGGGACTAGGTTATATTTACTATAAAATATGATGGAAAAAAAACTTTGAGCTAAGGAAAACTCAAATCTTTCATTACATGTATAATGAAAAAAACTGCGATCATGAAAACTCATCAAAATTTAGCTCTGCGAAGAGAAGTTATCTTATGAACGCCATGAGACAAAACTGCCAATAATACTTCAAGCTAATCAAATTGTTTTTTTTTAGTTCCACATGAATCTCCATCCATTATTAATTTTTCCATTATTGTCGTTCCCAAATCATTCATTGCTAATAGGCGTTTCGATGGTCAATAAACGGATGGTGATTACTACTCTATCAACTATCTAGTAGATAGTCTAGTAATACGAGTCTGGAACTAAAAAATTTGTTTTCATTGTGATTTCAGGTTCGAATCTTATAGTTGCTAATATGATAATCACTAGATATTCTCATAATCATTAACTTTAGAGTTCGTGAGATTAACTAAAAAACATGCAAGCTGACTCGGACATCTACATTGATTAAAAAAAAAGATAAATAACATTCATGAACAAGTACACGAAGGAATTACTCAAAACAACGTCAGAATTTGTGATCTTATTCAAAGATGGACAATCTAAATGTATGTTTTAATGTCCGTACATACGAGAAGGAAGGCGTGGACTGAGAAGAACTTCGAGGGGCGTTGCTCGGAGGTTGGTTAATCCACTGCTCTCATGCATATCAATCGGCTCACCTGATGGGGTTGCAAAATCAAACCCATGGAGCAATGAAGCCAGAGCTAGTTCCATGACATGAAGGGCAAAGGACACTCCAGGGCACATTCTTCTACCACTTCCGAACGGAAAAAACTCAAAGCTGTGTCCTCTAACATCAAAATCTCTGTGAGTTGTTAGAAATCTTTCCGGGTCAAACTCGTTCGGATCGGACCACACCCTTGCATCACGATGGATCTTCGGAAGATTAACAAGAAGTCTTGTCCCTCTCGGAACATGGTAGCCATCGATGGTGCAATCCTCGATGGCCTCATGTGGTATCAAGAGTGGTCCAGCTGGGTATAAACGCAGCGTTTCCTTGAGAACAGCTTTAAGGTAGACTAGATTTTGCACGTCCGATTCCTCCACTTGTCTTTCCTTGCCGACGTGGGTGTCTAATTCGAGTTGCGCCTTCTTTAGGACATCAGGATTATTGACTAGTAAAGAGAGAGCCCATGTCAAAGTCACTGCTGTCGTGTCCGAGGCTGCCAGAATAAGGGCCTGCAAGAGTGATATTCGGTAAATGTAGCCCATCAACTCAAGATTATTTACAGTTTATTTTCTTTTTTCATTCATAATTTCAGCGTCATCTTGAAGAATATGTCTATATATTTGTTTTTTTTCATTCAAAATAACTAATAATTATCAGTAGCTTTAAATATATAGAAAACAAGTTAAGAAAAATGATTTTTTTAAGTTTTTATCGTTTATTTTGGAGGAAAGGAATATTAAAATGTCAAAACAGCATTTCTAAATTAAAAAGCTATTTTTACATGTTAGTTAAAAGAGTTAAGAATTTATTTAATATATTTTTATTTAAATTGTATTTTTAATGGAATTGTATTAATTAATTACTTACTAGTAATAAATATCTATATTAATATTAAATATATTAAACTATAATTGAATTTTCACCCCTCCAAGTTTTATGGAACGTTGCAATTACTCACCCCATCTATGATAAAGAAGGACAATTGACCTCGACAGAGTTATTTATGTGAAGGGTTGATGAAAACTACAATTAGTTTATTAATATTGGCTCAGCAAACGAGAAATGTTATGCATGTGCTTGCCTTAAATACAGCTCTATGAAAGTCTTGAATTTCACATGGCTCCTCGCATGATGGAGCTTTCGTTTTACCCCTTAAAATACTCATAAGAAGCGATGTATATTCTCCCAAAACATTCTATTACTCAATAAAAAACACATACTTTCTATATTATTTTTTAATTATTAACTAGTTTATGTGTTCTTCGATTAATTCTATACAACTTAAAATTAACGACAATATAAGATTTCAATAACCATTATATTAACAAATAAAAAACTCTAAACTGAGACTGCAGAAATGCAAGCTCTTAATCCGTCTAGTTAATGTTATAGGGAGTTGAATTAATCCTTTAAATATTAAATATAAAGGGTAATAATTAATTGATTTGGCTATGAATTCTAGCAAGGACCGGTGTAGAGGACTGATTACCAGGGATGTTGCTTTGATGGTGGTATCAGAAGCTCCGGCGCCGCCATCATCGAAAACATCTAGCATCACATCCATGAAGTCCTCCTTTCCCTTGACAACACCGGCAGCTCTTTTCTGCTTGTGCTCTTCTAGCCAATCTTCAACAACAAGGTCCAGTTCTTTTGCAATCTTCTTCATAGCCTCTCCATTCCCCCCAAGATCCAAAAACCTTAAAAACGGTAGCGCATCAGACACCGAAAACATCCCTATCAAATAGAAAAAATCCGTCAACCCCTTTTTCCATCCTTTCACACCATCCTCATCCCCAACGCTTGTGATATATCCCACAGCTTTTCCAACAATTGTTCTGAGAACGATGTTTAATGTTAGATCTCCAAACCATCCTTTCATTTCCACCAGTACCTCATTGCTTTTTGATTTTGAAGCACCACCTCTATTCTCGTCCCATAACTTGTACAATTCTTTCAGAAATGCCCTCACCTCGCTCTCTCGTACATCTTTCAGCTTCCCTAGTCGGTAGGTGGATAGAAGCTCAACCGTGGTTATTTTGCGGACTTGACGCCAGTAAGACCCATATGGGCTGAACCCCATCATTGCACCGTCGTAGGTCAAAAGCTCGGAGGCAAGTGTTATCGGACGGTCGGCAAAGACTTTATCATGGGTGGTGAAACACTCCTTGGCGGTTTCCCAGTTGCTCACTACCAAAGCTCGGTGCACGCCAATCTTGATTGTGAAGATCGGTCCATATTTTTCAGCCATTTTGCCCAGTACTTTGTGGGGAGGTTCCGCCCCTCCTAGCAGGTGGAGGTGGCCAATCAGAGGCCATGCTCCGCCAGCTTTTGGTGCAGCTTTCTTCTTGCCTGTTCTTGATAGGAATTTTCTTGAAATCCATAAAATTGAACAAAGAAAAATAAAAATGAAAAACATGGGATTGATGATCATGTTATTTGTTTGGAATGGAAAACCAGAAAGCTCCATAGCTCGTTCTGGAGATTTGGGATGGGACGCCTTCCAATAATTAGTTCAGTTTATTAAAAGATGAAGGAGCCGTTTCGGATAAGTTTGCTGATGTCTTTTTTTGAGAGCTGCATTGGTGTGCTAAATGATATGGTAAAAGCAAAAAATATATTATTTTACCTTTTCAAGTCTGATTTATATGTTTAATAAAAAACGCTAAATAAAATATCAATATATATTTTTTAAATGCTTAAATTAAACTTAGAATAAAATATTATTTTTATATGTTTAAAATATTTTATATATTTTTCAAGAAAATTAAATCAACAAAGTCAAGTTGATAAAAAAATAAATTAATTAAATACAACCATGTGAACAAATAACATTAAACTTCTTAAAAAATAATAAAACATTTCTTTATTCCACTCCGAGCTTTTCAAAATATTTTTTGTATTGTTTGTTGCCAGTTTGGGAATGTGATTGCGATTGTTTTTTAAAATATTTTTTTATTCTAAAATGCATGAAAATGATGTTTTTTTTTTTAAAAATTATTTTTAATATTAGCGCATGAAAATGATCTTAAAATAATAAAAAAACTTAATTTAAAATAGAAAATAAAAATTTTCAAAATTTTATTTTTTTTTAAAAATACTTTTAAAACATGATAACACATTAGTAATTAAAAGAACTCAGATTCGAAAGAATATTGGTATTTGAGGTTGTTACAATTAAAATTACGGACATGAATTTTTAAAAATAATTTTTATTTAAAAATATATTTAAAAAAAATCATTTTTATATCAACAAATAAAAATAATTTAAAAATATATAAAAAATATCAATTTAAAATGAAAAAAATCAGATTTTGTTCAAAAATATTTTTAAAATTCAGTATCAATCATTATCTTAATCAACGTGAGAGGAGGAGTGTGGCGACCAAACATCGACATTCGATGCAACAATCAAATCGTATAGGTTTCCCCTTCGGAACCTACTTTTTTTATTTTACTATTATTTTCTCTGTTCATTTTGATTGTCGTGCCTAAATCTTTAATTTTCTGAAGCAGGCATTCAATTTAGTTTTCTTTTAAATTTGCTATCTTTTCATTTAATTACTACTTTTTATTTTAAATAATGTATTTTTTTTTAATTTCATTCTACAATTTTTTCATTTCATTTTTAAAGATTTAGTCAGTATTCTTGAAATGTTATTTGCATCATTTAATTATTACTATTTTTTATACTGATATTTTTTATACTGATAATGTTTTTATATCATCTTTCAACATTAAGAAAATATTTTGTATTGTAGCCACACCACCTTTTTCAATTTTTTTTTTTGCTTCAATTATTTTTTTTGTTTCTGCTATTAAATTTTTTTGATGAATTAATGTTAAAAATAAAATTAAAAAACAAAATTAATGAATTAATAAATAATTTTTTTATTTATTCTTCAACATTAAATTGATTGAAAATTAAGCTTTTTAATTGAGTTTTGATCTAGGATTTAAGGAGGTACAAGCTTGGAAGATTAACTTATATTTATAATATTCTATAAAGTTTGATTGATTGTTCTCTTTTTTAAACTCGTGATTTCTTGGTTTTATTCTTCAAAATTTATTTAATGGAAGATTTAACTACTTTATTTTTTTATTTGATTTTTTTTATAAATATTCATTAATTTTGAAAATGACATGATTATTTTTAGTCTTATTATATGTTGTTCTTTGTTAAATTTAGTTTTTTTTTTAAAAAAAACAATATTCTTAAATCAAATCAAATTAATTAATCAGATATAATTAAAAGATGATCAAGTCATAATATTCTGTTTGATTTTTTTTTTTGGGTCATTGATTTGCTAGCATACACAATCTCTTTCAATGTTATTGTGCAATTTCTTGTAGTAACATTAGAGTCATCTCAATGATTTCTTTTTTAATGTGGCATTATGTCTATGATGGAGCAATTGGGAGTCTCCGATGAGTACATTTTTTCTTATCCTCTCGAGTATAATTGTTTTTTTCTTTTTCTGTATATAACCTTCTCTCTTTCTTGATTCAAATAATAATAACTCCTCGATTATTTTATAAAATAAAAACAATGATCTGACACGTGACAAGTGTCCTCAGACATCTATCACTGAGAAATCTACACGTACAAAAAACACCATGCTGGGAATGACAGTCAACTTGCACGATGAATCTTTTTTTCGCCGCCCTGCGTGGCGTTCAGTCTGCGTCCCGAGTCTGCTGGCTCGCAGAAGTCGTTTGGGCTGGTTTATCTGCGTTTCTTTTTGGACTCTGTGGTAGCTTGGATTCGTTGGGCTTCGCTCTCTTTCAGCCCTTCGATCATGTAGTTTTTTTATTTTATTATTTTAAACACATTTTTATAAGGAAATTATTGAGTTTTATTTTATTTTTTATTCAAAATAAATTTTTAAATGGTTTCAGATTGTTTTGATGTGATAATGTTAAAAATATTTTTTTTTAAAATAAAAAATTATATAGTATTTAAATATATTTTCAAATAAAAATAATTTAAAAAACAACTACTATTGCATACAAAACAATATCAATTTAAAATATCGGGTAAGCTGTAATCTGTACCGCAGGATGAATAGTCCATGAATTGGTAATCGATTTAATTTCGAGCCATGTGGAGATTGATCAAATATATTCAAGATTATCCATGTGATCATTGTATTTTTGAAAATTTGTATGTTCGTTTTATTTTGGGTCAAAGTAATCATGATTGTTCGTTTTATTTTGGGTCAAATTAATAATGATTGTTCGTCTTTCCTACACATGTTGTTGCCAACCCTGCACATTTATATTTATATTATTAGTATGGTTTTGGGAATGTTGTTGAGATTATTTTTTAAATTATTTTAAATTTAATTTAATTATAATAGAAAATTGATACTAGAAATTTAATTTATGATGCCAACATATCAAAGCAATTTTAAAAGAAAAAAAATTAAAATAAAATAAAATAAAAGGAGATGTGATTGGTATTCATGATGGTGAATGGTGATCATTTGATTTTTTGAAAATTGCTTGTTGATTGTTTGGCTTGTACTTTATACTTCGTTGTTGATCGGATTTTTTTTTGACAAAACTCAAATAAACATGCAAGCTTTTCATATGTTCTCTTTAAATAAAATGTAGTTAAAAACCAAAGAGCCTATAAATGCATTTAATTAAATACATATAAAATCATATCTGTTGATAAACTAAAAAAATAAGGTGTTAAAATGTTTATTCAACTCGACTCATTGCAGGTTAAATAATTTGTTTTCTTAAAAACAATTAACGTGCAGATGCTATTAACTCGTTGTGTTATATGTGATTCTCAAGTCATACATATCATTTGTAATTTTATAATTTATGTTATAATCTTTATCAGATTTTAAATGTGTTATTTAATCAATGTATTATTTTAAATTTGCTACTTAAAAAACACTAAATTAACCCCAAATATAAAAAGCAATGAAAATGATTTTTGAGTTTTTCAATAATAACTATAAAAAGAAAAGTGATGAAACGATTTTAACATACGTGTCAAACTCTATGTTGGAAAATAATAGCGCAAGTGATCAAAGAAGACAAGTCGTCTATTAGGACCAAGCCACCCCAAGTTAGTCTTCATTGAAACAAATAATTAAATGAGGACCCATAATATAATAATACCTTGTAGAGATTGAGCTCCAAACTCACAACTAACGCAGTGGAGGATTAGTGAAGATCATTTTGCTTATATTTATTCATATATAGATTCTTTTGAAGAATGGTCTATGTTATTTGCTTGCTTGAGAGAAAATGCGAGTCGATCAAACTATTGATTAACTTGTGTTATACTCAATATTATTTGAAAAATATTTGCATTTTTGTCTTTAAAATAAAACATGCTTATGTATTTTTGATATATATATATTATTTCAGAATATTTACCAAACACATGAACAAATGTAGAAAGATATTTTGAATACAGAAAAGAAAATCATTTCAAAAGAAATAATAAAAAAAAGAATGATCAAAAGCTCCATTATGGTTGAAATGAAGGGAAAAGAATGCAAGATAAACATTACTAAGAAAATTAGTGGGGTATAATCCATTGTGTATTCAATAATCCTTTGTCTATTTCACCAGTGCCAAGGCTTGGTTTATGGTGATTTTTCACAAAAAAAAAAAAAAGTATGATAAGGGTTCTTTTGTAGGATAATTTGTGTGATAGGTTAGGATCAAATTCATCTTTGAGGAAATAAACCTGGATTTGAACTTTTTTTCTTCCTATTCTTTCATAAAGCAGAAACTTGGATTCATTCTTTCGACAATAGATTCACCTATACTAGTATGAATATGTTAAACAATAAGAAGTGTGTTGTTGCTTGGAAAAATAAGCACTTCTAATTCTCAAACTTTTTATTTTATTTTTACTTCATTTTCTTAATAGTTTTTTCACATTGTATATCGGATTTCATCCAAAGCAAACTTAATATAATTTCTCAACTTTAATTTAGATAGACAAATAGGTTCTTCATATTTATTACAGATCATAGAAGCTTGGAGAAAGACGAGGAGTGAGAAGAGCTTTTAGAGGTGTGGCTTTGGTGTTGCTCATTCCTCCAGTTTCAGTCATCTCAATCGGCGTATCATTCAGAGTCTCTATTTTAAACCCATGCAACAAAGTAGCAAGTACAAGGTTCAAGATTTGGATGGCAAATGGAGTAAAGGGGAGGGAAACTATGTCTTTATTGAATTCCACTGGCTTTATTAATAGCCTTTACAATCAACAGAAATCAAAGCATGTTACAACTATTGCGAAAGACTAAGGATAATTGCTGAAGAACTGAAACTACTGCTGGATGAAAATAACTGCCATGTCTATATCCCCCATATACATGCCTTGTTGGGACTTAAGGAGTGGAGAACAATCAAGGAGTAGAGTGTGTAACATGATAATGGTTTATTTATATAGATAGGTTCCCATATCTATTGAAGATCATACAAGCAAGGAGAAAGACGAGGAGTGAGAAGGGCTTTTAGAGGTGTGGCTTTGATGTTGGTTATTCCTCCGGCTTCAGTCATATCAATCGGTGCATCATCCAGAGTCTCTATTTTAAACCCGTGCAGCAAAGTAGCAAGTGCAAGGTTCAAGATTTGGAGGGCAAACGAGACTCCAGGGCACATTCTTCTTCCGCTACCAAATGGTATCAATTCAAAATGTTGGCCTCGAAAATCACAATCCTTGTGATCGATAAGAAACCTTTCTGGTTGAAACTCATTAGGGTCCGACCACACATGTGAATCTCGGTGAATCTTCGATATATTTGTGAAAAGGCGCGTGCCAGCAGGGATATAGTAGCCACCTACTATACATTCCTCCATGGATTCATGGGGTAAAGATAGTGGCACAACAGGGTATAAACGAAAGGTTTCCTTGATAATAGCTTGTAAGTAGACCAAGTTTTTCATGTCAGATTCCTTCACTTGCCTTTCTTTGCCAACATGGATGTCTAATTCATCTTGTGCTTTCTTCAAGACATTGCGATTGTTAAGTAATAAAGAGAGAGCCCAAGTTAACGTAACTGACGTAGTGTCCGATGCTCCTAGGATAAGAGTCTACAAAATATTTGAGAAAATAATTAAATTCAAAGTTACTTCATTACAGTCATGTTACAATTATAAATTATGTGTAACTTGTCACTTTAGGCTCCCGTGTCTCTTTTATTTAATTTTATTTTTTATGTTTGCGATTAATAGTTTTATATGATTACAAATGGAAGCAAGTAAAGGTAATTCACAAGAGTTCCACGAGCCCTAAATCCTCTCAACATATATAGCTTGGGCTTGGTCAATTTTTGACTCTTGAGTTAGCTGGAAATCTAAAATAGTTGGACCATTCTTCTTAATTTCAGGTTTGTAAGTGGAAGAAAATTAATTTTCATTCATCAAAATAAAGTAATGTATAAATAAATAATCTTTAAAAAAATTATTTTTCAGCTTCACGTCAACATCTGGAATGGGTGTTGAGAAACTTATACTCCTCAGTTACCAAAAGCAAAGTATTTTTCAGCGAATGTTACTCTATACCGTCATTATTCATTTTCTAGTTTTTCTTGTGCTCCTCCAAAAATATTTAGACAACACGTTTTAATTTTTTAATATTAAATTATAAATGTCCTTTTAATGTTATACCGTATGTTTGTAGAAAAATAGCTTACCAGACATGTAGCCTTGTTGATAGTATCAGCGCTGCGATTAGAAATCTCTTTAACATCATCTAAAACGGACAACATCAAATCCATGAAATCCTCTACTCCCTTGACGGGCCCAGAAGCTTTCTTCTGCTTGTGCTCTTCTAACCATTTTTCAAGAGCATGATCTATGTTTTTTGCTGTCTTTTTCATTGCCTTCTCAATTCCTCCCAAATCCATCCATCTTAACAATGGAAGTGCATCAGACACTACAAACATTCCCGACAGGTCTAAAAATGTTCTCAGTGAATCTCTCCATTCATCGCTCGACTTTTCCTCTCTATGGCTTACATAATCCACATATCACCTGTTAACAACTATCTTCAATATAACGTTTAAAGTTATGTCACTAAACCACCCCTTCATCTCCACCAAAAGCTTTTGTGAATTACCATTTTTGGCGATCCATTGCTGGTATAACACTCCTACAGCATCCCTTACCTCATCCTCTCGAACACTTTTGAACATCTCCAGTCGATGATTAGAGAGAACCTCAAGAGTGATTATCTTGCGTATACGACGCCAATAATCCCCGTAGGGGCTAAAACCAAGCATGCTGCAATTGTATCCCAAGATATCCATTGCAAGAGCTTTAGGTCGAGTAGCGAAAGCTTTGTCATTTGTCGTTAGACACTCCTTGGCCATCTCTGAATTACTCACGATCAAAGTTCGATGGACTCCAAGCTTCACAGTGAATATCGGACCATACTTGTCAGCCAAGTTTCCCAATGTTATATGGGGTGGTTGTGAGCCTCCTAGTAGATGTAGGTGGCCAATAAGAGGCCATGCACCGGCAGCTTCCGGCGGTGCTCTCTTCCCGTTCTCCTTTCTTGGTGCCCAAAATAAATAGTAGATCAAGGGTGTAATAAGGGCAGATAAAGTCAGTACTACAGCAGTTGCTGAGAACTGAAAGGGGGAATCCATGAACTGATAATTGATGATTTGCTCTTGGAGATTTGAGGTAATTTGATGAAAAATATTCAGAGTCACAAGTAGTGCTTGTGATACTGTGGATGTGTAATGTTGGTTGAGGTCGGCGTGTATGCTTTTACTATATATAAGACAGGCCTGATTCACTTGGTAGATAAGGATGACATGGTTGGAAAGTGCCGGCGGCTAATTTCTTGGAAACCCTTGATTTTTCCTCATGATCGTGACACCGATGGAAAATGATCGTGACACACACCAGTGGAAAATTATTCTTGTCCATAGAAAAAAGATATCTAACATCGTAATAATTGTATATTATAATAATAAAGAAAAACAAAAAGTGAATGAGATAATCTGATATTATTTATTGAAAGAGAGGTGTGGGATGTGACGGCTAATTTCTAAATAACAAAGTTAAAAAACAAAAACAAAAATATAAGGTTTTTAAACCGTCTTCATAAAGATGGTAATTATATATATATATATTCGATGAAATTTGTATGTGTTCACTATTTCAGATTAAGAAATTTGATCGATCTGAAATAATTTGATCGATCTCAATAACTTTATTGAGCTTAGTAACTTGCTGAAGGGCTCGAGGACCTGATTAAGAATTAATAATAGTGCAAAGTGCTAGTTGATGGTGATGTGACATAGAGTTGCACAGGACAAGCAAATGCCGAGAAAGTTAAGTGCGTGGTCTTTAAATCACTTCAGCTGGCATTGATGCTGGGCATACAAAATTACAAACATGGGAGTCATACCGGTCATTTGTTAATAAATATATTAAAATATTTTTTTTATTTTAAAATATAATTTTGCATATCAACAGGTAAAATAATTTGTTAATTAAGAATACTTTCAAATCGCAGTTTAAAACACCATGGAAGCATTTACTCCCCTTGAAGTGGTGGCTCATTTATCAGACCACCTGAAGAGAGGCCGGGCTTTGAAGTCAGAAGACACGTGCTAACATACTGGCTGTACGCCAAGATAAAGCCACGTGGAGCGCAGCGGGTGATCCTAGTTTCCTATAAGCCAAGCGCTGCCATTAATAAATGGTTAGATGTCAAAAGGTGGCGTGGTCATGCAGCGCTGGCGAATTCTGGGCCTGACTTTTTCTCGGTGGCTCTTTTTCTACCACTGTTGATTTTTGTCGTTTTGTGGATTTTACATCTTCTTTTTTTTATTATGTATTTATCGACGATGAGCAATGTGCCTCACCAAACAACTTCACTTGTCACATACATACATTAACATCCAAAAAAAATGTTCGTTGCCGACACTCAATTCTTTTTTAATTATCCTCAGAATTAATTTCAAGATTTTGTGCAGGTCAATCTTAAAAAAATGATAAATCATGGAATGTAAGGATTCATGGGCTTGATTAGTTTTGTTAATGTCTGATCAAGAAAATCATTAGTGCACTAAGAAAATCAGTCATATGATCCCAAAATACTTATCTGATTAGAGTTTTATAAGAATTTAGAATAATTAGAGTTTTATTTACTCACTTAGACTCATAAAATAAACTAAATTAGTGAATATGATTTCTTCTGATCAAGAACCCATATTGATCACAGAGGAACATTTGACTTCAGAGTTCAGAGAGATTAACTTCTTTTTAGAGTGAAAGCAGTAGAGGAAATAACTTCCTTTTCCATTCCACCTCTAAAAATGAAGATTTTGAGAGTTAAACTCTGATCTTTAGCTCCAAAATTATAGTCCATAGACATGTTTTTATCATTTTTATTCCCACCGAGAGACTCAATCAAGACCAAGATCTTTCTTTTCAAAATTATTGTCCATTTTTTTCTCTAGAAATCTACAAAGAATATGAATGAAACCGCGATGTTTCTATTGATCTTCAATTACTTTAAGTAAAACGCATCATTTTACGAAACGACATGGTCTTTCTTTTCATTTTAGCGTTGTTTGGCTTTTCAGTCCCTAGTCTTTTAATGTTTACTTTTTGGTCAATTTTCATTTTATTTTCTTAATTTCTTTCAATTTCACATCTGACCGTGTTATTTTAGGCCCTAGTGTTTAATCCTTCCATTTTAGTCCCTAATTATTTGATATTCTATTTGTAAGACAAATTGGCCTTTAATTTCAATTTTATTTTTAAATTAAACCTTGAATTGATTTTCTACCTTGGCTACATTTTCCAAACGCATCCTTGAACCTTAATTTCTTTGAGTTGCAGCCAAATTAAATAAAATTAAACCTTTGTTTCTTCAATTAAGCCTTCAATTATGACCTAAAAATTCCCAAACTTATGTTTTTAAAACTCATTTATCATTTTCGTTTCCAACCTCAACTATTTTCATGTTTTTAATAATTTAGTTATTTTTGTACTTTTTTTTCTATTATGATTTTTCAAACAACAATTAAATAAAAATGAAGAAAACAATGAAATAATTAAAATTAACTAAACTTAATGGATTTTTTTTAATTACAAAAAATGAGGGGGTCAAAATTGGTTTATGATAAATAATTATCATTGAAAACAAGCAACAATATAACTTCTTTTGTTTATAAAACTAGTTAGGCTACTATCCATTTTCCCTTTATATATCTTCTCCCTAACTTTTTTTTTTCTATATATGTAAATAATTGTATATGAACTCTTTTGTGTAGATATGAATATATTCAACTACACTAATATGAATATGTTAAGCAATAAAGAGTGTGTTGTTCCTTTGAGTAATAGTCACTTGTAATCCTCAAATTTATTACTTTATTTTTACTTCCCTTGCTGTATAGTTTTTTTAACCTTTTATATCGGGTTTCAGTTGTGGCCAACTTAATATAATTTCTTGACTTTCATTAAAAAATATATATGTTACTCAGTCGGAGTAAGTTTTTTTCACTTGTAAGTTTCTTATGTACGAGTGAGGACTTTATATGTGAGCGAGCAAAAGCAGGAAAATATGGATGGGTGCTATGATGGAGTTAATTTAAGAAGTATAAAATTAGAGGGGAGGGAAAAGACAAGAGATAGAGTTCAGGACAAAAAAACATGTCTTTATTGAATTTCACTGGCTTTATTAATAGCCTTTACAATCAACAGAAATCAAAGCATGTTACAACTAATGCGAAAGACTAAGGATAATTACTGAAGAACTGAAACTGCTGCTAGATGAAAATAACTACCACGTCCATGTCCCACAGATGCATGCCTTGCTTAGACACAAGGAGTGGAGAACAATCAAGGAGTGAAGTGCGTAACATGCTAATGGTTTATTTATATAGATAGGTTACCATATCTATTGAAGATCATACAAGCAAGGAGAAAAACGAGGAGTGAGAAGGGCTTTTAGAGGTGTGGCTTTAATGTTGGTTATTCCTCCGGCTTCAGTCATATCAATCGGTGCATCATTCAGAGTCTCTATTTTAAACCCGTGCAGCAAAGTAGCAAGTACAAGGTTCAAGATTTGGAGGGCAAACGAGACTCCAGGGCACATTCTTCTTCCACTACCAAATGGTATCAGCTCAAAATGCTGGCCTCGAAAATCACAATTCTTGTGATCAGTAAGAAACCTTTCTGGTTGAAACTCATCAGGGTCCGACCACACTTGTGGATCTCGATGAATCTTCGAGAGATTTGTGAAAAGGCGTGTGCCAACAGGGATATGGTGGCCACCTATGGTACATTCCTCCATGGATTCATGGGGTACAGATAGTGGCGCAGCGGGATATAAACGAAAGGTTTCCTTGATAATAGCTTGTAAGTAGACCAAGTTTTTCATATCAGATTCCTTCACTTGCCTTTCTTTGCCAACATGGATGTCCAATTCATCTTGTGCCTTTTTCAAGACATTGCGATTGTTTAGCAGCAAAGAGAGAGCCCAAGTTAACGTCACTGACGTAGTGTCCGATGCTCCTAGGATGAGAGTCTATAAAATATTTAAGAAAATAATTACATTCAAAGTTAATTAAAGTCATGTTAAAGTTAAAAATTATGTGTAACTTGTCACTTTAGACTCTCGTGTCTCTTTTATTTAATTTTTATTTTCTTATGTGTGGGATTAATAGTTTTATATGATTACAAATGGAAGCAAGTAAAGGTAATTCACAAGAGTTCCATAAGCCATGAGCCCTAGCTCATCTCAACATATATCTTGGGCTTGGTCAATTTCAGACTTTTGAGTTGCTAGAAATCTAAAATAGTAGGAGCATCCTTCTTAATTTCAGGTTTGTAAGTGGAAGAAGATTAATTTTAATTCATCAAAAGAAAAGTAGTGTATAAATAAATAATCTATTAAAAAATTATTTTTCAGCTTCACGTTAACATTTGGAATGGGTGTCGAGAAACTCATGCCCCTCAGTTACCAAAAGCAAAATATTTTTCAGCCAATGTTACTCTATACCATCATTATTCATTTTCCAGTGTTTCTCGTTCTCCTTCCAAAATATTTAGACAACACATTTTAATTTTTTTAATATTAAATTATAAATATCCTATAATATTATATCATATGTTTGTAGAAAAATAGCTTACCAGACATGTAGCCTTGTTGATGGAATCAACATTGCGATTGGAAAGCTCTTTAACATCATCTAAAACGGACAACATCAAATCCATGAAATCCTCTTCTCCCTCGGGTGTCCCAGAAGCTTTCTTCTGCTTGTGCTCTTCTAACCATTTTTCAAGAGCATGGTCTATGTTTTTTGCTGTCTTTTTCATTGCCTTCTCAACTCCTCCCAAATCCATCCATCTTAAAAATGGAAGTGCATCAGACACTACAAACATTCCCGACAGTTCTAAAAATGTTCTCAGTGAATCTCTCCATTCATCACTCGACTTTTCCTCTTTATGGCTTACATAATCCACATATCGCCTGTTAACAATTATCTTCAGTATAACGTTTAAAGTTATGTCACTAAACCACCCCTTCATCTCCACCAAAAGTTTTTGTGAATTACCTTTGTTGTCGATCCATTGCTGGTATAACACTCTTACAGCATCCCTTACCTCATCCTCTCGAACACTTTTGAAAATCTCCAGTCGATGATTACAGAGAACCTCAAGAGTGATTATCTTGCGTATATGACGCCAATAAACCCCGTAGGGGCTAAAACCAAGCATGGTGTAATTGTACCCCAAGATATCCATTGCAAGAGCTTTAGGTCGAGTAGCGAAAGCTTTGTCATTTGTCGTTAGGCACTCCTTAGCCATCTCCGAATTACTCACAATCAAAGTTCGATGGACTCCAAGCTTCACAGTGAATATCGGACCATACTTGTCAGCCAAGTTTCCCAATGTTATATGGGGTGGTTGTGAGCCTCGTAGTAGATTGAAGTGGCCAATAAGAGGCCATGCACCGGCAGCTTCCGGGGGTGCTCTCTTCCCGTTCTTCTTTCTTGGTATCCAAAATAAATAGTAGATCGATGGCGTAATAAGGACAGATAAAATCAGTACTACAACAGTTGCTGAGAACTGAAAGGGGGAATCCATGAAGTGGTAATTGATTTGATCTTAGAGATTTGAGGTAATTTGATGAAATATATTCACAATTACAGTAGTACTTGTGATATTGTGGATATGTAATGTTGGTTTAGGTCGCAGTGTGTGCTTTTACTATATATAGGGCAGGCCTTAGTATAACATCGGATGCATCGAACCAAATATGATGTCGAGGACTTCAATTTTCACGAAGAAATGCAGTATTCATGCATGTGATTCCCCCGCACATGTTGTCCGTGGAATGCAAATTAAATCCCACGCATATGTTCTTATAACAGGAAATCGAGGATTTCTAGAAGAGATGCGGTTTTCATGAAGGTGATCATTTGATTTTTTTGGAAAATCGCCTGTTGATTGTTTGATTTTCGAGTCGTGTAATTGATGTGTCGGGGAGACTTTTAGGATTTTAAAATTTTAAAATTATAATACAAATTAACAAGTAATAGAATTTGTAATTGTTTATTTACAAATTAACTAGATTGCTATTATTTGTATTTTTTAGTATTTAGAATAGATTTCTAGCAAGAATTAGTAACGGTTGACAAAGTAATTATTTGGCTTGTACTTAGGACTTCGTTGTTGATTGGATAATAAGTTTTGATAAAAATCAAATAAACATGCAAATTTTTCAAAAAAAATTTAAATAAAATTTAGTTATAAATTAAAGAGTCTATGCTTGTATTTAATTAAGTACATATAAAATCAAATATGTCCATAAATTAAAAAAAAAAAAAAAAACAAGGTGTTAACATGTTTATTCAACTCATTGCAGGTTAAATAATTTATTTAAAAAAAAAACAATTAATATGTAGATGTTATTGACGTGTTTTTGTATATTGAGTTAAATAGAATAATATTGTAATTGCTACAATAAAACACTATTTTCTAAGTCTTTGTATAATAAGTTTTTAAAAAATATGAAAAGAAAAGAGAGTTACAAAAAACTAATACAAAAGTATAAAGATAAGAACAAAAAGAAGGCTATAAGTAGGCCAAGTGTAGAGTGATAATATAAAAAATAAAAAATAATATTTTTTTCAAAAAAAAGTGTAAAGAAGAAAAAAAAACTGAAAACATATTACAAAAAAATGAAGATAAGAGAACAAATGGTGATAAATAGACCAAATATAAAATGATATAAACACCAAGTATAAAGAGAGAGAAAATTTCATAAAATTTCTTGAAAATTATAATTCCTTCACGGCTAAAGTAAAAACTAAAATAAAATAAAATATATAATTATATTATTTCTACACGAAAACACCCTTTTCTTTTAGTATATGTATAATTCTAGCAAGATTGATAGAATTCTTTAAATATTAAGCTTTTTTATATCTAAAATAGCTTTAAAAAAAACTAATATTTTTTTAAAGAAGTCACATATGTCATGTTATATTTGATTCTCAAGTCATACATGTTATTTGTAATTTTATAAATTATGCTATTTTCTAATTAAATCTTAAATGTGTTATTTATTCAATATTTTATTTTAAATGTGCTACTTAAATAAAACACTAAATTAACGCCAAATATAAAAAGCAATGAAAATGATTTTTGAGTTTTTCAATAATAACTATAAAAAGAAAAGTGATGAAAATGATTTTAACATACGTGTCAAACTCTATGTTGGAAACTAACAACGTAAGTGATAAGGAAGACAAGTTGTCTATTGGGGTCAAGCCACCCAAATTTAGCTTCAACGAGCGGTATGCCTGCGCGATGCGCCGAGTTTTTTTATCTATGTAGAAAATTGATTGCTTTTATATATATTGTATTTTGTTATTTTAATATTTAATTAGTAAAATTATAATTGATAAAATCTGTATAATCGAAATGGAAAGTGGTTCGTATATTTTGTAATTGCAGATAACGTAGATAATTTTTTTTTATGAGTTGCATTTTATCCTCAGTAATATTAGATCTGACATATTATAAATAAAAATATTGTAATTTTTTTCCGGAAATAAACTTATATTTTTTGCGTGCTATAATTAGTTATTTTAATGTTCAATTACTGAAATTCCAATAGATAAAATATGTTAGAAATGAGTTTTTTGCGTGGTATAATTAGTATGCTTGCCCGCGCATTGCATTAGGGTTTTTTCTATATAGAAAACTAATTGATTTTTTACATGCTGTAATTAGTTGTTTAAATATTCAATTAGTAACATTATAATAGATAAAATATGTAACAAATAATTTTTTTCCCAGCCTAAAAGGAACAGTGTGATCGAAACGGGAAGTGGTTCGTATATTTTTTAATTGTAGATAACCTAGGTAAATTTGTCAACCTTTTTTTTTTAGTTGTTTTTTTCCCCCAGTAATATTAGATTTCAAATATTAGAAATGAAAATATTGTGAAATTTGTTTTAACAAATAAACTTAAACAAAAGAGTATCAAATTTAAATCCAAGGCCAATTTTTTTTTATAAGATTTATTAATCATATTATTATATTAAATTTATTTAAGAATATTGATATTAATTTTTTTTTAAATCCTAGGTCATTTTTTTCTCTCTCTATATATATTTTGAGTCGATAATATTCAATAAATATTAAAATATATAATTAGTCTCACATATTTTATAGAGTAATCGAAATAGGAAGTGGCTCATATAATTTTTAATTGTAGATAACCTAAGTAAATTTGTCATTTTTATTTATATGAGTTGCTTTTGTTCCTTAGTGATATTAGATCTGACACATTACAAATAAAAATACTGTAATTTGTTTTTAAAAATAAACTTAATTTTTTTGCGTGCTATAATTATTTATTTGTCGTCTAAAAAGAACAGTTTAATCGAAACGGGAAGTGACTCGTATATTTTTTAATTGTAGATAATGTAGGTCAATTTGTCTACCTTTTTTTTAGTTGTATTTTTTTGCAGTAATATTAGATATAAAATATTAAAAATCAAAACATTGTAATTTTTTTTCAATAAATAAACTTGAACAAAAGAGCACAAAATAAAAATTTGAAGCCAATTTGTTTTTTTATTTTATAAGATTTATTCATCATATTATTATATTAAATGTATTTAAGAATACTGATATGAATGTTTTTTTCTTTAAAAAATCCTAGGTCATTTTTTTCCCTCGCTCTCTATATTTTTAGGCGATAATATTCAGTAAATATTCAAACATATAATTAGTTTAACATACTTTAATTTGACATAAATATACAAATATATAATTAATTTGACATACTTTAAATAATATATTTAATTCAAATGATGAAATTGAAGTAAACCCAAAAATTGAAATTAAATAATTTAAAACAAAACCTGGAATTAAAAGATTTGGGACCGAAATGAAACTGAAATCCATAATTAACTTGCATAGAAGGATAAAATTGAAAGAAATCAAACTTTGATACTGAAAATATTAGAAATTCTATGTCATTTCTCTCTCTCTCTCTCTCTCTATATATATATATTGGCTAATTACCGGAACACCCCTGACGCCCAGGCGTGATTTTTGTCCTTATTAAGGGACACAATCGTTAATTCACTGTTCAATGGAATATTAAAAAAAAACAAAAAACTGGCCGGACGAACCGGACTGGACCGAACCGAAAACGGTCAATGACCGTTTTTTATCTTTTTCGAGGGGTGTTTTCGTTAATGCACTATTCATTTGAGAGAGAGAAAAAAAAAGGACATATACCCGCGAAGCACCGGGTCAAATGGCCAATGAACAGTGCGCATGAGTCCGGATACATTGTGCCAGAACAGTAAAATCTGTTATGTTTTAGTGTTTTTGTTAATAATTGTAATTGTAATAATCCACGGCAATCTGCATACACGGACTAACTTGTTGAGGATACAGGAATTAAATTAACAATATATATTGAAGAATTTTAAAAATTAGGATCTCGAGACTTAAAATTGTTTGCAATTTTAAGTGGAGGTGTATTTCCTGTCCCCTTAAAAAATATCTCGATCGCTCATCATAATATCTTTTTACTCCTTTGCTTTAAGTTCTCATTTAATGGCGTGGCTAACCCTCCCGATTAGTCACTCTAAAAGCAACCGTTAAACATTGTAGGATAAGAGGCTGGGTTCATAATATATTTCATTCGTTGAAAAACGTGTTGAGATTATATTTCAAAATAATTTTTATTTAAAAATATATATTTTTTAATATTTAATATTAATTCAATGAAATTATTTAAAATAACAAAGAAAAAAAATATTAAAAATAAAATGATGATTAATAGGCTTACACCTAGAATTTCAAAATAATAAATGAAAAAAAGAGGAATCTGAAAAATGGGAGGCAAAATACTAAAATCGGGCAAGAGAATGACGTGCAAATAAAAGCTAGGGATGAATAAAAAAAATAAAAAAAAATGAGCAGCCATTGCCAAGTCTGCCGGTCCAGAAACGTGGAAGCGTTTTAGAGCAGAAAAAAAAGGAAAAAAATAGGAGCACATGCACTTGTGAGATACTGGAGCAAATATCCAGTGAATAGTAGATATAGGTGTATATGTACAGGGATTGACCGATCTGTTTTAGTTTCTTTAGTAATAAAACAAATAATTAAATAATATAATAATACCTCATTGAGCTCCAAACTCAATAGTAACGTGGTGGAGGATTAGTGAAGACTGGTCTGTGTTATTTGCTTGCTTGAGAGCCATTCAGTCGATCAAACTACTGATTAACTTGTGTAACACACAATATTATTTTAAAAATATATTTACTTTATATTTGTATTTTTGTCTCTAAAGTAAAACATGTTTACGTATTTTTTTTTATATTTTTTATTTCAGGATATTTACCTAACACATGAGCAAATGTACAAAGTTATTTTTAAAACCGAAAAAAAAGTCATTCCAAAAGAAATCAATAATAAATAAACGAATGATCAAAAGCTCCATGATGGCTGAAATGAAGGGGAAAAAATGCAAGATAAACATTACTAAGAAAATTAGTGGGGTATAATCCATTGTGTATTCAACAATCCTTTGTTTATTTCACCGGTGCCAAGGCTTGGTTTATGGTGATTTTTCACAAAAAAGTATGATAAGGGTTCTTTTGTAGGATAATTTGTGTGATAGGT
Source organism: Salix caprea (assembly GCA_964035475.1). Classification (NCBI taxonomy): domain Eukaryota; kingdom Viridiplantae; phylum Streptophyta; class Magnoliopsida; order Malpighiales; family Salicaceae; genus Salix; species Salix caprea. Next base: position 1,769,155 of record OZ037761.1, on the reverse strand, counting down.
TAGGATCAAATTCATCTTTGAGGAAATAAACCTGGATTTGAACCTTTTTTCTTCCTATTTTTTTTTATAAAGAAATCAGAAACTTGGATCCATTCTTTCGACATGCAATAGATTCAGCTATACTAGTATGAATATGTTAAGGAATAAAAAGTGTTTTCTTGCTTGGAGAAATAAGCACTTCTAATTCTCAAACTTTTTATTTTATTTTTACTTCCTTTCCTTTATAGTTTTTTCACATTGTATATCGGATTTCATCCAAAGCAAACTTAATATAATTTCTCAACTTTAATTTAGATAGATAGATAGATAGATAGATAGGTTCTTCATATTTATTACATATCATAGAAGCTAGGAGAAAGACGAGGAGTGAGAAGGGCATTTACAGGTGTCGCTTTGATGTTGGTCATTCCTCCAGTTTCAGTCATATCAATCGGCGCATCATTCAGAGTCTCTATTTTAAACCCATGCAACAAAGTAGCAAGTACAAGGTTCAAGATTTGGATGGCAAATGAGACTCCAGGGCACATTCTTCTTCCGCTACCAAATGGTATAAATTCAAAATGCTGGCCTCGAAAATCATAATTCTTATGATCAGTAAGAAACCTTTCAGGTCGAAACTCATCAGGGTCCGACCATATCTGTGGATCTCGGTGAATCTTTGAGAGATTTGTGAAAAGGCGCGTGCCAGCAGGAATATGATAGCCACCTACAGTACATTCCTCCATCGATTCATGGGGTATAGACAATGGCGCAGCGGGATATAAACGAAAGGTTTCCTTGATAATTGCTTGTAAGTAGACCAAGTTTTTCATGTCAGACTCCTTCACATTCCTTTCTCGACTAACATGGATGTCTAATTCATCTTGTGCTTTTTTCAGGACATTGCGATTGTTTAGTAGTAAAGAGAGAGCCCAAGTTAATGTAATTGCTGTCGTGTCTGATGCTGCTAGAATAAGAGCCTATAAAATATTTGAGAAAATAATTACATGCAAATTTATGATTTTAAAGTCATATCCAAGTTAAAGATGATGTGTAAGTTGTCACTTTAGACTCTCAAGTTTATTTTTTATTTTTTATTTTTGACATCTATTATTAATTAAAAAAAAAACTATTGACTAGCTCATAGTATTACATGATTACAAATGTAAGCAAGTAATTGTAATTCACAAGAGTTCCATGAGTCCTATATCCTCTCAACAAATCTCGGGCTTTGTTAGACCACTCTTCTCAATTTCAGGTTTGCAAGTGGAAGAAAATTAATTTTAATTCATCAAAAGAAAAGCAACATGTAAATAAACATTCTTTAACATTTTTATTTTTCAGTTTAACGAAAGGAATGGGTGTTGAGAAAATTTGTACGCTTTAATGATATACCATAAGTTTGTAGAAAAATAACATACCAGACATGTAGCCTTATTGATGGTATCAGTATTGCGATTCGAAAACTCTTCAGCATCATCCAAAACGGACAACATCAAATCCATGAAATCTTCTTCTCTTTTAGCTGTCCCAGAAGCTTTCTTCTGCTTGTGCTCTTCTAACCATTTCTCAGCCACGTGATCTATATTTTTCGCTGTCCTTTTCATTGCCTTCTCAACTCCTCCCAAATCCATCCATCTTAAAAACGGAAGCGCGTCAGAAACTACAAACATTCCTGACAGTTCAAAAAATGTTCTCAATGAATCTCTCCATTCATCGCTCGACTTTTCCTCCCTATGGCTTGCATAATCCACATATCGCCTGTTAACAATTATCTTCAATATAACGTTTAAAGTTATGTCACTAAACCACTCCTTCATCTCCACCAAAAGCTTTTGTGAATTACTTTTGTTGTCGATCCATTGGTGGTATAAAGCTCCTATAGCATCCCTTACCTCGCTCTCTCGAACACTTTTGAACATCTCAAGTCGATGATTAGAGAGAACCTGGAGAGTGATTATCTTGCGTATCAGGCGCCAATAAGCCCCGTAGTGGCTAAAACCAAGCATGCTGTAGTTGTAGCCCAAGATATCCATTGCAAGAGCTATAGGTCGAGTAGCAAAAGCTTTGTCATTTGTCGTTAGACACTCCTTGGCCATCTCTGAATTACTCACGATCAAAGTTCGATGGACTCCAAGCTTCACAGTGAATATCGGACCATACTTGTCAGCCAAGTTTCCCAATGTTATATGGGGTGGTTGTGAGCCTCCTAGTAGATGGAGGTGGCCAATAAGAGGCCATGCACCGGCAGCTTCGGGCGGTGCTCTCTTCCTGTTCTCCTTTCTTGGTACCCAAAATAAATAGTAGATCAAGGGTGTAATAAGGGCAGATAAAGTCAGTACTACAGCAGTTGCTGAGAACTGAAAGGGGGAATCCATGAACTGATAATTGATGATTTGCTCTTGGAGATTTGAGGTAATTTGATGAAAAATATTCAGTCACAAGTAGTACTGAAAAGAAATACTTTGGATCTGTAATGCCTGTGTTCACCTAATATCAATTTGTGTTTTTTCGAGGGAGAAAAAAGCAAAGCAAAAGGGACTGAAAAGAGATGGCGGCTGAAACTATAATAATGTCAAACTGGAAATTTGCTAAAAAAAACCACTACACAAAAACTGATTCACTTGGTAGATAAGGATGACATGGTTGGTAAGAGCTTGGCGATTTAAATATATATTTTGTGCAGGAATCTCCAAAAAGAAACCCTTGATTTTCCTCATGATCGTGACACCAATGGAAAATTATTCTTGTTCATTTAATCGAGACGAGTATCTTTTTCCATTTAAAAAAGATATCTAAGCTCGTAATAGGTGTATATTATAATAAAAACAAAAACAAAAAGTGATTGTCAAGGGAGATAATCTGATATTATTTATTGAAAGAGAGGTGTGCCCGGCCACGCATATATTCTTATAACAGGAAATCGGGGATTTCTAGAAGAGATGCGGTATTCATGAAGGTGGTCATTTGATTTTTTGGAAAATCGCTTGTTGATGGTAAATAGATCAAGTATAAAATGATAAAACACCAAGTATAAAGAGAAAAAAATATTTTTTTTCTTAAAAAATCTTGAAAATTATAATTTCATCACCACTAAAGTGAAAAATATATAACTATATAATTATATTATTTCTACATGAAAACACCCTTTTCGTTTAGTATATGTGTAATTCTAGCAAGATCGATAGAATTCTTTAAATATCATGTTTTTTATATCTAAAATAGCTTATTACAAAAATAATATTTTTTTAAAGAAGTCACACATGTTATGTTATAACTTATATGTGATTCTGAAGTCATACATGCCATTTATAATTTTATAAATTATTTTATTTTCTTAATTAAATTTTAAATGTTTTTTTATTTTAAATTTGCTAATTAAAAAAAACACTAAATTAACGCCAAATATAAAAGGCAATGAAAATGATTTTTGAGTTTTTCAATAATAACTACAAAAGAAAAGTGATGAAAACGATTTGAACATATGTGTCAAACTCTATATGCTGGAAAGTAATAACGCAAGTGATCAAAGAAGACAAGTTGTCTATTGGGGTCAAGCCGCCCAAATTTAGTCTTCACAAAAACAAATAATTAAACGAGGACCAATAATATAATGATACCCCGTAGAGACGCAAACATTAATTTTGAATAAAAAACAATATTGACTAATGAATTGCTTCAATTATTATTTTATTATTATTATTATTATTATTATTATTATTATAGTTGCGATTATAATTATTATTATAAATAATTAATATTTTGATTATTATTGACAATGTTATTGCTGCCACCATTATTATTTTCATAATTTTTTTATTTTTTAATATTTATTCTTCATGCTATTATAATAAAATTACTAAAACTATTATTATTTTTACGTAAATAATGGGAAAAAAAGTAAATCAAAGAATAAAAAAACCCCTAAAAATAATCAACATGAAAATTAGCATGAAGAATGCAGTTGAGTAGACTACTAAATAATAGCATGAAAAATGCATTTGTGTGGCTTCTAAATAATTAGCATGAAAAGTGATGAAAACTTTAACACAACTTGCGCAGCAAAATAATTGACATGAACAGTGTAGTTGAGTTGACTGCTAAATAATTAGCATGAACAGTGACGAAAACATTAACACAACTAGCGTAGCAAAATAATTAGCATGAACAGGGTTGAACGAACACATCAGAACAATTAAAATGAACGGTTACAATCAACAGTTAAATAAGTGTATATTAACTGTTATTCCACGACCTCTTTTAACTTTGTGTATAATAATTGTGCACCCTTAACATATTTCAGCATTATAGTTGATGATTTGAGAGATGCTAAAGGTGATTGTCCTGCACATTTGTTGTTAGTAAGGTCTTGATGTATCCGAGCTTAAGGAATAGAAATAAAAAAAAATTAAGAGACAATTTTGAAAAGAGATGCATAGAGAATTCTGGATTTTTTATTTTTATATAATTTGTCTGCTACATATCAACCATGTCCAAAATATGTTCCTAGTCCGATATGGGAGTCTTTTTAAAGTGTCCATCCTTCCTAGTCTATGAATAAAGGCATTAAATACAAAGCCAATTTCATTTAAAATTGAATCAATACATTAATTTTATTTTATTTGGGTACACCCAATCAACATAAAAGCTTAAGTAAGGAGTTGAAACAAAGAGGGCATCATTCCTTCTAGTAGATTTGTCGACTCCTGATCATCCAAGAAAATGTCTTCTGCAACAAAATGAGTCCCCCTTGGCTGTAATGAGCACAAACACCATCCTCATAGTTTCATGAACAATCGTATTCCCATTATCCACAGTGCCCAGCGCACAAAACACACACAGGATTTATATGCAACATGTTTTGAAAGCCTAAGATAGGCATTCCCAGTACCACATTTGCAGGTTCTGATTTACAACTGTCTAATTTTCTTGACATTTGTCCATTTAAGTAACCCATCAGTAGAATTTTAAAAGGTCTAGGGCACAATATAAGAAGGCAGGATATAGTTCCTTGATCCATACACATTCAACATCTATATTGGACATACAACAACATCATTAACCCTTAGTATACCTCTTTTCAAATGAAGAGTTGAAAAGGGAAACCTCTCTACCTCTGATATTCCTCCTCCATCTGAAGTTCCAAACCCACTGAAAATCATCCCAAGAACCCATATTGGCCACAGAGGAACATTTAACTTCCGAGTTCAGAGAGATTAACTTCATTTTAGAGTGAAAGCGATAGAGGAAATAACTTATTCTTCCATTCCACCTCCAAAAATGAAGATTTTGAGAGTTAAATTCTGATCTTTAGCTCCAAAATTATAGTCCATAAACATGTTTTTATCGTTTTATGCCCACCGAAAGACTCAATCAAGACCAAGATCGAGCCCCGAAGTTGTGTGGAAAGCTGTTGTTTTTGTCCATTTTTTTCTCTCTAGAAATCTACAAAGAATATGAATGAAACCGCGATGTTTCTATTGATCTTAATCTTCCTTAAGTAAAACGCGCCATTTTACGAAACGACATGGTCTTTGTTTTCATTTTAGCGTTGTTTTCGACATGTTCTTTTAATGTTTACTTTTTGGTCAATTTTCATTTCCTTTTCTTAATTTCTTTCAATTTGACATCTGACCGAGTTATTGTAGGCCCTAGTGTTTCTCAAGCCTTCCATTTTAGTCCCTGATTCTTTGATATTCTATTTGTAAGACAAATTGATCTTTAATTTCAATTTTATTTTTAAATTAAACCTTTAATTGATTTTCTACCTTGGCTACATGTTCCAAACGCATCCTTGAACCTTAATTTCTTTGAGTTGAAGCCAGATTAAATAAAATTAAACCTTTCTTTCTTAAATTAAGCCTTCAATTATGACCTAAAAATTCCCAAACTTTTTTGTTAAAAAACTCAATTATCAGTTTCGTTTTCAACCTTAACTATTTTCGTGTTTTTAATAATTTATTTATTTTTGTATTTTTTTTCTATTATGATTTTTCAAACAACAATTAAATAAACATGAGGAAAATAATGAAATAATCAAAATTAACTAAACTTAATGGATTTTTTTTTTAATTACAACAAATGAGGGGGTCAAAAATGGTTTATGATACATAATTATCATTGAAAACAAGCAATAACATAACTTATTTTGTTTATAAAACCAGTTAGGCTACTATCCATTTTCCCTTTATATCTCCTCTCCCTAACCTTTTTTTCTATATATATACATAATTGTATACGAACTCTTTTGTGTAGATATGAATACATTCAACTACACTAATATGAATATGTTAAGCAATAAAGAGTGTGTTGTTCATTGGAGTAATAATCTCTTGTAATCCTCAAACTTGTTATTTTATTTTTACTTCCTTTGTTGTATAGTTTTTTTAACCTTTTATACGGGTTTCATTTATGGCCAACTGAATATAATTTCTTGACTTTCATTAAAAATATATATGTTACTTAAATGGGTTTTTTTGTCTCTTATACTTGATATGTGAGCGAGCAAATGCAGGAAAAATGGATGGGTGCTATGATGGAGTTAATTTTAAGAAGTATAAAAGTAGAGGGGAGATAAGAGACAGGAGATGGAGTTCTGGACAAAAAGCATGTCATTATTGAATTCCACTGGCTTTATTAATAGCCTTTACAATCAACAGGAGATGGAGTTTTGGACAAAAAGCATGTCATTATTGAATTCCACTGGCTTTATTAATAGCCTTTACAATCAACAGAAATCAAACCATGTTACAACTAAAGCGAAAGACTAGGGATAATTGTTGAAGAACTGAAATTGTAGTTGGATGAAAATAACTACCACGTCCATGTCCCACAGATGCATGCCTTGCTGAGACTCAAGGAGTGGAGAACAATCAAGGAGTGGAGTGCGTAACATGCTAATAGTTTATATATATATAGATAGATAGGTTCCCCATAATTATTGCAGACCATACATGTCAAGAGAAAGACGAGGAGTGAGAAGGGCTTTTAGAGGTGTGGCTTTAATGTTGGTTATTCCTCCGACTTCAGTCATATCAATCGGTGCATCATCCAGAGTCTCTATTTTAAACCCGTGCAGCAAAGTAGCAAGTGCAAGGTTCAAGATTTGGAGGGCAAACGAGACTCCAGGGCACATTCTTCTTCCACTACTAAATGGTATCAACTCAAAATGTTGTCCTCGAAAATCACAATCCTTGTGATCGGTAAGAAACCTTTCTGGTTGAAACTCATCAGGGTCCGACCACACTTGTGGATCTCGATGAATTTTTGAGAGATTTGTGAAAAGGCGCATGCCAACAGGGATATGGTAGCCACCTACGGTACATTCCTCCATGGATTCATGGGGTACAGACAATGGCACAGCAGGATATAAACGGAAGGTTTCCTTGATAATAGCTTGCAAGTAGACCAAGTTTTTCATGTCAGATTCCTTCACTTGCCTTTCTTTGCCAACATGGATATCTAATTCATCTTGTGCTTTCTTCAAGACATTGCGATTGTTTAGCAGTAAAGAGAGAGCCCAAGTTAACGTAACCGACGTAGTGTCTGATGCTCCCAGGATGAGAGTCTATAAAATATTTAAGAAAGCAATTACATTCAAAGTTACTTCATTAAAGTATTGTTACAGTTAAAAATTATATGTAACTTGTCACTTTAGACTCTCGTGTCTCTTTTATTTAATTTTTGTTTTCTTATGTTTGGGATTAATAGTTTTATATGATTACAAATGAAAGAAAGTAAAGGTAATTCACAAGAGTTCCATGAGCCCTAGCTCATCTCAACATATATAGCTTGGGCTTGGTCAATTTTACACTCTTAAGTTGCTAGAAATCTAAAATAGTTGGAGCATTCTTCTTAGTTTCAGGTTTGTAAGTGGAAGAAAATTAATTTTAATTCATCAAAACAAAGTAATGTATAAATAAATAATCTTTAAAAAAATTATTTTTCAGCTTCATGTCAACATCTGGAATGGGTGTCGAGAAACTTATGCCCCTCAGTTACCAAAAGCAAAGTATTTTTCAGCCAATGTTACTCTATACCATCATTATTCATTTTCCAATGTTTCTCGTTCTCCTTCCAAAATATTTAGACAACACATTTTAATTTTTTTAATATTAAATTATAAATATCCTATAATATTATATCGTATGTTTGTAGAAAAATAGCTTACCAGACATGTAGCCTTGTTGATGGAATCAACATTGTGATTAGAAAGCTCTTTAACGTCATCTAAAATGGACAACATCAAATCCATGAAATCCTCTTCTCCCTTGGTTGTCCCCGAAGCTTTCTTCTGCTTGTGCTCTTCTAGCCATTTTTCAAGAGCATGATCTATGTTTTTTGCTGTCTTTTTCATTGCCTTCTCAACTCCTCCCAAATCCATCCATCTTAAAAATGGAAGTGCATCAGACACTACAAACATTCCCGACAGCTCTAAAAATGTTCTCAGTGAATCTCTCCATTCATCACTCGGCTTTTCCTCTCTATGACTTACATAATCCACATATCGCTTGTTAACAACTATCTTCAATATAACATTTAAAGTTATGTCACTAAACCACCCCTTCATCTCCACCAAGAGCTTTTGTGAATTACCATTGTTGCTGATCCATTGCTGGTATAACGCTCCTACAGCATCCCTTACCTCATCCTCTCGAACACTTTTGAACATCTCCAGTCGATGATTAGAGAGAACCTGGAGAGTGATTATCCTGCGTATCAGACGCCAATAAGTCCCGTAGGGGCTAAAACCAAGCACGCTGCAGTTGTAGCCCATAATATCCATTGCAAGAGATGTAGGTCGAGTAGCGAAGGCCTTGTCATTTGTCGTTAGACACTCCTTAGCCATCTCCCAATTACTCACGATCAAAGCACGATGGACTCCAAGCTTCACAGTGAACATCGGACCATACTTGTCAGCCAAGTTTCCCAATGTTATATGGGGTGGTTGTGAGCCTCCTAGTAGATGGAGGTGGCCAATAAGGGGCCATGCACCAGCAGCTTGTGGCGGTGCTCTCTTCCTGTTCTCCCTTCTTGGTATCCAAAACAAATAGTAGATCAAGGGTGTAATAAGGGCAGATAAAATCAGTGGTACAGCAATTGCTGAGAACTGAAAGGGGAAATCCATGAACTGATAAATGATGATTTGATCTTAGAGATTTGAGGAAATTTGATGAAATATATTCACAACGACAGTAGAGCTTGTGATATTGTGGATATGTAATGTTGGTTTGTATGCTTTTACTATATATAGAAAACAGGCCTGTGATCACCCATTATCAATTTGTTTTTTTTCGAGGGAGAAAAAAGCAAAGCAAATGTTACTTGAAGTGTACGTAAGTAAAAAAAACTTGAAGGGAAGAAGATATTTCATGACACATTCTTCTTCCTTTTGTTCTTCTACCAAACGGCGTCAATTACAGTAGTGGTTGTGATATTGTGGATATGTAATGTTGGTTTAGGTAGCCGTGTAGGCTTTTTATATATATAGATAGGACAGGCATGAGAATAACCTCGGATGCATCGATCCAAATATGATGTCGACGATTTCAATTTTCAGCAATTATCAATTTGTTTTTTTTTCGAGGGAGAAAAAAGCAAAGCAAAAGTTACTGCAAAGAGATGGCGGCTGAAACTATAATAAAATCAAACTGGAAATTACCTTAAAAAAAACCACCAGACAAAAACTGATTCATTTGGGAGATAAGGATGAAATCGTTGGTAAGAGATGGCGCCTGATTTCTTGGTTGAAAATATATATTTTGTGCAGAAATCTCCAAAAAGAAACCTTGATTTTCCTCATGATCGTGATACCAATGGAAAAGTCTTCGTATTCATTTAATCGAGACGAGTATCTTTTTCAATATAAAAAAGATATCTAACATCGTAATAATTGTATATTATAATAATAATTAAAAAAAAGTGAATTGTCAAGGGAGATAATCTGATATTATTTATTGAAAGAGATATTATTTATTGAAAGAGAGGTATAGGATGTAACGAGCCATAGGCCTGCGCGTCATTTTTTTTTTTTTGTCTCATTTCAATATATTTAATTTTTATTTTTTTTATTTAGTTTCGATCTTTATATTTTTTTTATCTTTCTGGAATAATTCTTAATTTTTTTTTATCTTTCTGGAATAATTCTTAGATCTTTATATATTTTTTTTTTATCTTTCTAGAATAATTTTTAATTTTTTATGTTGTATTTATGTATTTATATTCTTAGTTTTTACTTTTAATTTTATTGTAATTTATCTTTGTATTGAATGTAGCTTGTGTTAAAAAACATAATAAGTTTAGCTTAGTGGCGTAAAATGAGAGTGAAACTCTCTTATGGATATATATTGAATCTTCTGTTGTTAGTAAATTATTATCTGTGTTTTTTTTTTGCATTTTTTTTGTTTATGTGTGACTTGATATATTTTTAGTTTAAAGTAATTTTTATGTAAAAAGAAGTTATTATTTTTTTAAGATTTATTCTTTATATTATTATATTAAAAATATTTCAAAACACTAAGATTAAATTAATTTGAGTTTTTTTTCTTAAGAACTTAGTTCATTTTCTATATATACTTCCAAGCGTTAATATTAAACAAACATAAGAAAATATAATTAGCCTCATATATTTTTAAGGAAAAATACCTTTAAAATAATTATTATCATTAATTTAAATGCCTTATCCATAATATAATGAATATATATATATATATATATATATATATATATATATATATATATATATATATATATATAATCAGAAGTATTGTAGGTTGATTATTTTGCTTAGATATATAGCATCATAAAAAAATCTAGGATCATTAATATTTTTTATATATGTTAAAAAATATGGTTCTGGCTGCAGTGAAACGCGGGGCAAGTCGCTCGTATATTTTTTCATTGTAAATAATTTGACATAATTTTTCCACTTGTTTTGTCTACATGTGGCTTCGTATATTTTTTATTTATATGATATTAGATCTGAATTATCATACATAAAAAATCAAAAAAGTTAATTTTTAACAAAAACAACATTGACTAATGAATTATTTCGATTATTATTCTCATTGTTATTATCATAATTGTTAAATTATCATATTTATTATAGATGTCATTATAATCATTATTTTAAATAATTAATATTCTAATTATTATTGACAATACTATTGCTCCTACCATCATTGTTGTTATAAAAAGAGATTCAATTCTTTTTTTTATTTTTTTAAAATTTATTCTTTATATTATAATATTAAAAATATTTCAGAACACTGAAATTAAATTAATTTAAGATTTGAAAAAAAAAATATTAGTTCATTTTTTTATATATATTTGAAGGCGTCAATATTAAATAAATATCAAAATATATATTTAGCCTCACATATTTTTAAAAAAATATATATTTACAGTAATCGTTATCATTATTTTAAACTCTTTTTCCATAATAAAATGAATATATAAAAAAATCTAAATAGTCAAAAATTTTATAGGTTGATTATTTCTCTTAGATGTATAGCATCATAAAAAAAAATCTAAAACCATTAACTTTTTTTACATATTAAAAAATTTGGTTATGACTGCAGTGAAAGGCAATGCAAGTCGCTAGTATATTTTTTCAATGTAGATAAGTGGCCCAATTTTTCCACCATTTTGTCTACGTTTGGCGTTGTATATTTTTTTTGTTTATGTGATATTAAATTTGAAATATCATACATAAAAAAACAGTAAAAGTTAATTTTTAATAAAAAACAATAAAAAATAAAATAAAAATAAATATTATTAGTTTAAAAAATCATTTTCCTTGAAAAAAAAATATAAATTAATTTTGAAATAATTATAAACACCAATTAAAATTCTAGACTAAATACGTGGATTTTGTATCTTTATGTTAAGAAGAACGAAAGTAAACGATCACTTGTTTTCTTGACTATGAAGATAGAAGTACATATGCAGATGATTGAGACTATTTCCCCCTTTTTTTTCTTTTTTAAGAATTATTGCCATCGTCTATTTACTTTACAGCTCATGGCCAGTTAGCTAGGCATTGCATAATTTATAATTTGTAGGTAGCAACCCCAGACCTTCATCTGTGAAATTCCGAAAGCAAGCCCGACGGTGAATTTTGTATTTTTTGTATTATTTAAGGATATTATAGTTATTTTACTATACATAAATATAAAAAAAAATCTAAAATATATTACTGTATATTTAAAGATAAAATAATAATTTTACTATTACAATCATCAGTAATTTATAACAACGATCTAATTTAGCTGATTACTTAATAGCTAATTTCTAAATAACAAAGTTAAAAAATAAAATAAAAATATAAGGTTTTTAAACCGTCTTGATAAAGATGGTAATTATATATTTGATGAAATTTGTATGTGTTCACTATTTTAGATCAAAGAATTTTGATCGATCTGAAATAATTTTAATTTATTGAGCTTGGTTGAATTTTTTTTTATAAATATAAAAGAATTATATTAAGCTCGTCATCTGGTTGATGGAAATTCAGCAAAAACAAAGAAAATATACTACAAAAAACATGGTAATATAACAAGTGAAAATTCAAGTTTTTCTATTAAATAAGTCATTTGAAGCGATCGGCCTATTAAAGAGATTTAATCTATCCATGTTGTTTAAATAATATCTATTAGACTATCCATTTCATCAGAATACAAAAATTCCATATATAATTTATTAAAATCTCGAATATCAAGTGCATCGAGGATAAAAGTTGGCGCATGGAGTAATGGTAGCCCATGGCATCCGTGGCAAGAGCTTTGAACATTCCTTACATCCATCTCTCAATCACGCACGCACGCACGATCAAAGTTTGATGGACACCAAGCTTGATGAGATGCATAGAGAATTCTGGATTTTTTATTTTTATTTAATTTGTTTGTTACGTATCAACCATGTCCAACATATTTAATTTATACCTTTTAAATAACAATTTTCTTGACATTTGTCCATTTAAGTAACCCATCAACAGAAATTAAAAGGTCTAGCGCACAATATCATTCCTAAGAATCAATATAGATCAAGAAATGGCAAAGAAAGACGTTGATCATACCTTTCTTTGAAACTCCCCATGGACGAGAAACTTCCATTGTTGGAATAAATCCTAAAGATTCTCAGGATAGCACCAAGAAAGTCCCCGCCATTCTTTGAATTTTGACCAAATGTTCCAATGACAGTGCTAGTGAATTAGTAAGTGATCAAACAACTCCACATTCAACATCTATATTGGACACATAGCATCATTAACCCCCCTAGTATACCTCTTCTAACTAAAACTCCTCGTGTTTATTGTTTTTAGTATAGCCATCCAACAAAAGATTTCCACCTTCGGGGGAACTATGATTGAGATTGAAAAGTAGCAGATGTCATTCCACACATACAGACTTTACCGTGAATCTCCCATTTGTATTTGCCTTCAAGATCATCTTGTCCTTGAAACCATTTACAATAACAGTTCTTGAAATCTTTTCAAATGAAGAGTTGAAAAGGGAAACCTCTCTACCTCTGATTTTCCTCCTCCATCTGAAGTTCCAAACCCACTGAAAATCATCCCAAGAACCCATATTGGCCACAGAGGAACATTTAACTTCAGAGTTCAGAGAGATTAACTTCTTTTTAGAGTGAAAGCTGTTAAGACAGACTATAAGAAACTAGAATAGGTAGTCAGAGACTTGTCAAAAATCACATTTAATGTAAATATTACCGTTTGTATTATACAGCTATAGTAGGCAGTAGACTAGGACTCTAATATCTATACACGTGTACCTATATATGAATTAATGAAACGTAACAGAGAACTCTCTCTGATTTTCTTCACAATTGATTATATTCCTTTACCACTCTGAAATTCTTCATGGTATCAGAGCTGCAATCTTAACATCAAAACTCAACACAAATCAAACCCTAGCCGACTCCCATGGCAACCACAGACCAAGGAAGCACGGCCAGAGGAGCAGAATGGGACTACCCCAATCATCAACTATACCTCCACCATTCAGACCAGCCTGGCGCCATTCTTGTGCCACAACCATTGGTGGAAGACAATTACAGTACATGGAGCCAATCCATGGTCATGGCTTTAACAGTCAAAAATAAAATTGGTTTTATCAATGGGTCAATTACTGACCCTGGAAATGGAAAGAAAGAAGAACAGCAACAGTGGAATCGATGCAATAACCTGGTGAAGACATGGCTGCTGGGATCAATGTCCAAAGAAATTGCAGGCAGTGTCATCAATTGCAAGGATGCAAGGCAGATGTGGGTCGATCTGCAAGAACGATTCTCGCATGTAAATGTTGTTCAATTATTCAACATTGAAAGTGAAATCCATAACTGTGTTCAAGAAAACACAACAGTAGGGTCCTATTTTACGAAATTGAAAGCGCTGTGGGATGAACGGGATGTACTCTGTAACCTCCCAACATGCACATGTGGATCAATCAAAGAGATGCAAGCATACCTTGACATTCAGAAAACCATGAAATTTCTCATGGGGCTTAATGATTCGTTCGCAGGTGTTCGAAGCAATACACTGCTCCAAGACCCATTACCCACACTGAACAAAGCTTACTCACTGGTTCTTCGCCATGAGAAGCAGATGGAAGTTGTCGTCGGGAAAAGCCACCATGGACAACCAGACACGGCTGCGTTCGCCGTGAGAGATTTTAGAAACCATGACATCGAAAAGGGGCTAAGATGCAACAAGTGTAATAAAACTAACCATTCCACTAGAGATTGCCGAGCACATCTCCGATGTACCTTTTGCCGGTGGAAGGGACACACGGCTGAGCACTGCCGCAAAAGGAAGGCGATGGCTGAGGGTGATTATAACGGGATGATTCCCAAAGGAAATCAGGCTGCATCGAGCCGAAGAGAAATGAATTTCTCCGAGAGAAGGGAGATGGGTTTTGAGAACAGAAGAGAGACGAATTTCCCAGAAAGAAGGGAAATGAACTTTGAGAGAAAAGGACTTAATTTTCCCGAGAAAAGGGAAATAAATTTTCCTTTTACTGCAGATGAATGCAAGCAAATATTAGACATGTTGAAGATCAAAAATTCCTCTGCCAATCAAGTCAGTAATTGCACACTTCATGAAGAATTATCAGGTAAGGCCTTTTCACTTAATTTTGATGGGAATAAATATATATGGATATTAGATAGTGGATGCACAGATCATATGGTTTGCGATCAAAATCTGCTTACATATTCAAAACCCGTCATTGGCCGCACCGTAGAACTACCGAATGGCTCAATTACACAAGTAACTCACATTGGCAAAGTTCATTTATCTTCTGATTTAATTCTTGATAATGTTTTATGTGTACCATATTTCTGTTTAAATTTAATTTCAATTAGCAAATTAGCCTATGATTCATTATGCATAACTATTTTTCTTAGAATTTTTTGCGTAATCCAGGACCTACGTTCGGGGAAGATGATTGGGACGGGAATTGAACGGGAGGGTCTCTATCATCTCCAACAAACCAAGAAAAGATTGTGTAACCATGCTCAAACAATCAATCCAAGTCTTTGGCACCAACATCTTGGTCATCCCTCCGACAAAGTTTCCCAGTTATTTCCTTTTACTCATTTTAAGAATAAATCTTGCTATGATAACGTATGCTTAATTTGTCCGTTAGCTAAACAAACAAGACTTTCATTTCCTTTAAGTTCAATTGATACAATTTATCCTTTTGAATTAATTCATGTTGACATTTGGGGAGGATATAAAGTTTCGTCTATTTCAGGTGCAAATTATTTTCTCACCATAGTAGATGATCACACTAGATGCACATGGATTTACCTTATGAAACACAAATCACAAGCTAGAGAACTCCTAGTCAATTTCATCAACATGGTTGAAAATCAATTTAGTTCTAGAGTAAGAATAATTCGTAGTGATAATGGCATTGAGTTTAAAATTCATAATTTTTATGCAACAAAAGGAATTATTCATCAAACTAGTTGCGTTAACACTCCACAACAAAATGGAGTTGCCGAACGCAAGCATCGACACTTATTAAATATGGCACGTGATTTACTTATTCAAGCGCATCTCCCTAAACATTTTTGGGGAGATGCCATACTTGCTTCCGCTTACCTCATAAACCGCACACCAACCCCAATCCTTAAAGGTAAATCACCATACGAGAAATTATTTAACAAAATCCCATCATACTCACATTTACGAGTTTTCGGTTGTTTATGTTTTGTTTCTACTCATTCACAAAATAGATCAAAATTTGACCCTAGGGCATCACGATGTGTTTTTATCGGATACCCATATGGCCAAAAAGGGTATCGTGTTTTCGATCTTCACAAAACACAAATAATTGTCTCTAGAGATGTCATTTTCTTTGAAAATATTTTTCCATTCCCAAACAATAATTTCCATGACCAAACTCATACCCCATTTTTTTGGGACAACACCCATACTACTCCTCCCCAGTATGACATTGGCCTTGACTTCCCAACTAGACCATTTCCTTCTGCTCCACAAAATGACTCACATACAGACCCACATTCAACTACTACACCAACATCTTCCACAATCCAAACTATCGCACCACCCCCCACCGCACCTAACCCACCACCTCGCCGAAGCAGCCGACCCATAACCACACCCCAATATTTGCAGGATTTTCATCTCAACATGACCCTTCCATCAAGACCTGACCCAACATCATCTACGAACTCGGTATTTTCTCCAGGTACTGCTCATCCTCTTTCTAAATATTTATCTTATATTAATCTTTCTCACACTCATAAAGCATTTACTACTAATCTCACTCTACTTAAAGAGCCGTCAAGTTTTTCACAGGCTGTCCATCATCCGCAATGGCGTGAAGCAATGCAACACGAACTTGCTGCTCTACAAGAGAATAACACTTGGAGTTTGGTACCCTTACCACCCAATAAACGACCCATTGGTTGCAAATGGGTTTATAAAGTCAAAATAAAGGCAGATGGACAGATTGAACGTTATAAGGCCCGATTGGTGGCTAAAGGCTACAATCAAATTGAAGGGCTTGATTACCAGGAAACTTTTGCCCCGGTAGCTAAATTGGTCACTGTCCGGTTACTACTAAGTGTAGCAGCTTTACGTGGTTGGCATTTATACCAGCTCGATGTCAACAATGCTTTTTTGAATGGGGATCTACATGAGGATGTCTACATGACCTTACCTCCGGGATTCGGACGAAAGGGGGAGACACGTGTCTGCAAACTTCATAAATCCCTATATGGTTTAAAACAAGCTTCTAGACAATGGTTCATCAAACTATCCACCGCACTAAAGACCGCAGGATTTCATCAATCCCTATCTGATTATTCGTTATTCGTCCGAAGTCATCAAGGTAATTTTCTAGCCCTACTTATATATGTTGATGATGTGATATTGGCTGGGAATAACTTGCAGGATATAGAAGATACTAAAATACTCTTGTCTAAGCAATTCAAGCTCAAAGACTTGGGAAAACTTAAATACTTTCTTGGAATTGAAGTTGCAAGATCACAACATGGAATTAGCTTATCACAAAGAAAATATGCATTGGAGATTTTGGAAGACTCTGGATTCTTGGGCGTCAAACCATCTCAATCTCCGTTAGAACAGAATATATCACTCACACAATCCGATGGAGAACTCCTAGAAGATGGGTCAATATACAGAAGATTAGTCGGGAGATTAATCTACCTCACCATAACCAGACTAGACTTGACATATGCCGTGCACATACTAAGCCAGTTCATGGACAAGCCTCGACAACCACACCTAGAAGCAGCCCATAAAGTGCTAAAGTACATCAAACGAACCCCTGGACAAGGAATCTTGCTTCCATCCACAGGTTCACTCCAATTACAGGCATTTTGTGATGCTGATTGGGCTCGATGCAGAGACACAAGGAGATCAGTCACAGGTTACTGTATTTTACTTGGAAATGCACCAGTTTCATGGAAGACCAAGAAGCAAACAACAATATCTCGTTCAAGTGCAGAAGCAGAATACAGATCCATGGCAACCACCTGTTGCGAGATCACATGGTTGAAGAACATCTTGAAAGATCTGAAGATAGACCACGGAGAGCCAGTGACCTTATTTTGTGATAATCAAGCAGCAATGCACATAGCATCCAACCCAGTCTTCCACGAGCGAACCAAACATATAGAGATCGATTGTCACCTAATTCGAGAAAAAATTCAAGAAGGAATGATTCAGACAACTTACATTCGAACTACAGAACAACCAGCAGACTTATTTACCAAACCATTAAGCTCCACACAATTTGAAACACTACTTGGCAAGTTGGGTGTAATTAACATACATTCTAACTTGAGGGGGAGTGTTAAGACAAACTATAAGAAACTAGAATAGGTAGTCAGAGACTTGTCAAAAATCACATTTAATGTAAATATTACCGTTTGTATTATACAGCTATAGTAGGCAGTAGACTAGGACTCTAATATCTATACACTTGTACCTATATATGAATTAATGAAACGTAACAGAGAACTCTCTCTGATTTTCTTCACAATTGATTATATTCCTCTACCACTCTGAAATTCTTCAAAAGCAGTAAAGGAAATAACTTCTTTTTCCATTCCACCTCCAAAAATGAAGATTTTGAGAGTTAAACTCTGATCTTTAGCACCAAAATTATAGTCCATAGACATGCTTTTATCGTTTTTATGCCACCGAGAGACTCAATCAAGATCAAGATCGACCCCTAAAGTTGTGTGGAAAGCTGTTGTTTTTGTCCATTTTTTTTCTCTAGAAATCTACAAAGAATATGAATGAAACCGCGATGTTTCTATTGATCTTAATCTTCCTTAAGTAAAACGCGCCATTTTACGAAACGACATGGTCTTTGTTTTCATTTTAGCGTTGTTTTCGACATGTTCTTTTAATGTTTACTTTTTGGTCAATTTTCATTTTATTTTCTTCATTTCTTTCAAATTCATATCTGACCGAGTTATTGTAGGCCCTAGTGTTTCTTTAATCCTTCCATTTTAGTCCCTAATTAATTGATTTTCAATTTTTAAGACAAATTGTCTTTTAATTTCAATTTTATTTTTAAATTAAACCTTTAATTGATTTTCTACCTTGCCTACTTGTTCCAAACGCATCCTTGAACCTTAATTTCTTTGAGTTGCAGCCAAATTAAATAAAATTAAACATTTATTTCTTCAATTAAGCCTTCAATTATGACCTCAAAGTTCCCAAACTTATTTTTTAAAAACTCAATTATCAGTTTAGTTTCCAACCTCAACTATTTTCGTGTTTTTAATAATTTATTTATTTTTGTATTTTTTTCTATTATGATTTTTCAAACAACAATTAAATAAAAATGAAGAGAATAATGAAATAATCAAAATTAACTAAACTTAATGGAAATATTTTTTTTTAATTACAAAAAATGAGGGGGTCAAAATTGGTTTATGATACATAATTATCATTGAAAACAAGCAACAATATAACTTATTTTGTTTATAAAACTAGTTAGGCTACTATCCATTTTATCTCTTCTCCCTAACCTTTTTTTCTATATATGTACATAATTGTATATGAACTCTTTTGTGTAGATATGAATACATTCAACTACACTAATATGAATATGTTAAGCAATAAAGAGTGCGTTGTTCCTTCGAGTAATAGTCACTTGTAATCCTCAAACTTGTTATTTTATTTTTACTTCCTTTGTTGTATAGTTTTTTTAACCTTTTATACTGGGTTTCATTTATGGCCAACTTAATATAATTTCTTGACTTTCATTAAAAAAAAATATATGATACTTAACTGAATTTTTTGGAGATGGAGTTCTGGACAAAAAAAACATGTTTTTATTGAATTCCAGTGGCTTTATTAATAGCCTTTACAATCAACAGAAATCAAAGCACATTACAGCTAATGCAAAAGACTAGGGATAATTGTTGAAGAATAGAACTACTATTGCAGAATAAGAACTACCCCTCAACCGAAAAGTAATCAATATATGATTTAATTTTATTTGGGTACACTCCATAATTATTACACACCATACATGCTAGGAGAAAGACGAGGAGTGAGAAGGGCTTTTAGAGGTGTGGCTTTGATGTTGATTATTCCTCCAGTTCCGGACATATCAATCGGTGTATCATCTAGAGTCTCTATTTTAAACCCATGCAGCAAAGTAGCAAGTGTAAGGTTCAAGATTTGGAGGGCAAAAGAGACTCCGGGGCACATTCTTCTTCCACTACCAAATGGTATGAACTCAAAATGTTGGCCTCGAAAATCACAATCCTTGTGATCGGTAAGAAACCTTTCTGGTTGAAACTCATTAGGGTCTGACCACACTTGTGGATCTCGGTGAATTTTCGAGAGATTTGTGAAAAGACGCGTGCCGACAGGAATATAATAGCCACCTACAATGCATTCCTCTATAGATTCATGGGGTACAGACAATGGCACAGCGGGATATAAACGAAAAGTTTCCTTGATAATAGCCTGTAAGTAGACCAAGTTTTTCATGTCAGATTCCTTCACTTGCCTTTCTTTGCCAACATGGATGTCCAATTCATCTTGTGCTTTCTTCAAGACATTGCGATTGTTTAGTAGTAAAGAGAGAGCCCAAATTAACGTAACTGATGTAGTGTCTGATGCTGCTAGAATAAGAGTCTACAAAATATTTGAGAAAATAATTACATTCAAAGTCACTTGTTTAAAGTCATGTTACAATTAATAATTATGTGTAACTTGTCACTTTAGACTCTCATGTCTCTTTTATTTAATTTTTATTTTTTTACATTTGAAATTAATAGTTTTATATGATTACAAATGAAAGCAAGTAAAGTCTTGTGTGGAATTCACAAGAGTTCCATGAGCCCTAACTCCTCTCAACATATAGCTCGGGCTTGGTCAATTTAAACTCTTGAGTTAGCTAGAAATCTAAAATAGTTGGATCACTCTTAAAATTAATTTATCAAAAGAAAAGTAACATATATAAATAATAATCTTTAAAAAAAATATTTTTCAACTTAACGTCAACGTTTGAAATGGGTGTTGAGAAACTTATACCACTTAGTTACCAAAAGCAAAGTATTTTTCAAACTAATTTAGCTTCTCTATCATATTGATATAAAACCTATTTGAGTCATCAAAGTATAGGATGTTGACAATGGAACTCTAGTTTCATCAAAACAAGATATGATGAGCTAATGTTACTTTATACCATCATTATTCAATTTCCAGTGTTTCAAGTGCTCCTTCAAAAATATTTAGACAACACATTTTACTTTTTTAATATTAAATTATAAATGTCGTTTAATGTTATACTGTATGTTTGTAGAAAAATAGCTTACCAGACATGTAGCCTTGTTGATGGTATCAGCACTGTGATTAAAAAGCTCTTTAACATCATCTAAAATGGACAACATCAAATCCATGAAATCCTCGTCTCCTTTGGTTGTCCCAGAAGCTTTCTTCTGCTTGTGCTCTTCTAACCATTTTTCAAGAGCATGATCTATGTTTTTTGCTGTCTTTTTCATTGTCTTCTCAACTCCTCCCAAATCCATCCATCTTAAAAATGGAAGTGCATCAGACACTACAAACATTCCCGACAGCTCTAAAAATGTTCTCAGTGAATCTCTCCATTCATCACTCGGCTTTTCCTCTCTATGACTTGCATAATCCACATATCGCTTGTTAACAACTATCTTCAATATAACGTTTAAAGTTATGTCACTAAACCACCCCTTCATCTCCACCAAGAGCTTTTGTGAATTACCATTGTTGCTGATCCATCGCCGGTATAACGCTCCTACAGCATCCCTAACCTCATCCTCTCGAACACTTTTAAACATCTCTAGTCGATGATTAGAGAGAACCTCGAGAGTGATTATCTTGCGTATGTGGCGCCAATAAGTCCCGTAGGGGCTAAAACTAAGGATGCTGTAATTATAGCCCAAGATATCCATTGCAAGAGCTTTAGGTCGAGTAGCGAAGGCCTTGTCATTTGTCGTTAGACACTCCTTGGCCATCTCCCAATTACTCACGATCAAAGTGCGATGGACTCCAAGCTTCATAGTGAATATCGGACCATACTTGTCAGCCAAGTTTCCCAATGTCATGTAGGGTGGTTGTGAGCCTCCTAGTAGATGAAGGTGGCCAATAAGAGGCCATGAACCGGCAGCTTCTGGCGGTGCTCTCTTCTTATTCTCCTTTCTTGATATCCAAAACAAATAGTAGATTGATGGTGTAATAAGGGCAGATAAAATCAGTACTACAGCAGTTGCTGAGAGCTGAAAGGGGAAATCCATGAACTGGTAATCGATTTGATCTTAGATATTAGAGGTAATTTGATGAAAAATATTCAAAATTTTAAGGAGTACTTGTGATATTGTGGTTGTGTAATGTGTCTGTTTATATAGAGGCCAGACCTGTGAATAACATCGTCTGCATCGATCCAAAAATTATATAATATTTAATTTTATATATATTATTTAAAATTTAACGGACCACATTAGATTGCGGAAAGTGCACACTAATCACGTATGTTTGAGATGAAATAGACAGGTTAATGGTGCTATGAGGATTTGTCATCATTTTAATATAAAATATGAAAATAATGATGATTTTTTTATTATTATTCACGCCATCAATAAAATTAACCTGCTCCGAAAATAATAATAATAATGCAAGTGGCAGTTCTTAAAAAATTTAATTAGTTTAATTAATCGTTAAAGCTATCTTGGACCCCACCCCTCCACTTAAAATTAACCTGCTCCGAAAATAATAATTATATATTCGACGAAATCTGTATATTTTCACTATTTTAGAATATAAAAAATTGGACCTTATTTACCGGCTAAGGCTCCTCATCTTAAGTGGGGAAGCTCAGCTCCTGCTAACAAGAGGAGATGACCTCTAATAGGCCAAGCACCGCCAGCTTCGGGTGCTGATTTGGTCCTGGAAGATTTGGACCTCCTTAGCAGATAGCATGAGAAGAGAAGTATAGCAGTCAGTACGATCGAGTTTAGGTACGGGAGAAGGATATCCATGGTGGTTTAATCAATCTATCAATGGTGGAATATCTCGTGCCAAGGCATACAGCCGGTTGTCTAGGCCAAATAATCTTTAAAAAAATTTAAAAAATACTGTAAATCTATTAAAAAGAATTTGGAATATAGGTGTTCCAGCCAACTTATATACACTTTAACTAATTACACGGATTCTAAAGTTAATAATTAGTTAAAAAATTAGGCTCGAAGTCTCGAACTGATGATCTTGGGAGAGCAAACTTAAGACATGACTAGTGAGTCACACCCTTTAAAGTTAAAAAAAACTATAAAAAATGTCAAAGTGGATTTTTCTTTGTATAGTAATAACAATTTTTAAATACTAGTAAAATTTTATTATTTTTAAATACTAGTAAAATTTTATTCTTGAAAATAAGTAAATCTTAACCGTTGGTTGGATTATACAGAAATAAATTATTTAAAAAAACTAATTAAGTTACTAAAGTTTTAGCTCTTGTATCACATACGTTTGTTTTTTCCAGTCATTTGTAGCTCACCGTGACATAATCTAATAATTTTATTCAGATAGTGATCACCCATTATCAGTTTGTTTTTTTCGAAAGAGAGAAAAGCAAAGCAAAAGGTACAGCAAAAAGTTGCTTGAAATTTTACTCAAACCCCACCGATCAATCTATTATACCAGCTGGGGATTGTATACTATATATTTTTTTATTCAAACCTTTTGGAAATTTTACTCAAACCCCACCAATAATAATTGTATACTATATATTTTTTATTCTTTAAAGTTTTATCACAAAAACGTTTTTTCCAACTTTTTTTATATAATCAATTTATGACCAGCATATATAATCACAAATTGTTGATAATAGATTTCTTGAGGATAGCTTGTAAGTAGATTAAGTCATGTTAGACGCCTTCACTTGTCTTTCTATAGCTCTGATACCAAAATAGTAAACTCTGACAGAGCGGCTTAACACGCCTTATTATATGGGCACTCAATAGCCACTCACTGGAGTCGTGTCTATTGGATGATAAACAAGGCTTTTCTAGTTATAAGGAAGAACTTGAAGAACTTGAAGAATAGAGAATTTAGACAAAACAAGGTTTTTATTGAAGGGGTTTTGCCTTTGAGAAGCTCTCTTTGGCTCTGCCCTGAAACATTACACCCAGCCTCTATTTATACAAGTTTGGAGGCTTTTGCTTATATCATTGATTACATAAACAAGCACATAAAAAAACACTAACTTTAGCTTACATCATTGCTTACATAAGAAAACACATAGAAAAGCACTCACTTTAGCTTACATCATTGCACTCACTTTAGCTTACATCATTGCTTACATAAGAAAAGAAAACACATAGAAAAGCACTCACTTTAGCTTACATCGTTGCTTACATAAGAAAACACATAGAAAAGCACTCACTTAAAGCATTAAGATAATAAGTGATAAGTATCAGCTGATAATTGGTTCATGATCTGGAGAGAGGTTCTGGTCTGATAAGCTATCCTGGACTTGTAGGGCCAAATCATAGTCGTCCTCATTAATCATTTCCATCTCATGTGGTTTCAGGAGTGTCGGGATTCCCAGAATTATCTGCTTAATTTTTTTATTTTTGTACTGCATTCTCAGATTATGAAGATGGTCGGAATAGTGAGGGTCATAAAAATCATATCCAGGTTCTTCATCAGGATCTGTGCCTTTAGGCCATAATTCCTCAGGAATAATATTGTTCTTGAGGCACATTGTCTTTTGCATGGTCCTGAGCTCTGGAAGGTTTGAAAGGGATTGTTCATACAAGGAGTATGGATGCGTTGCGTAGAGGGTAGCCTGTGGAAAACTTATAACCAAATTGTCTGCCGAAGCCTTGAAAGGTCTGTGAAATATGAAAATAGAGAACAAATGAGCAAAGGCTTGTTTAACAGACTTGGGTCGGGCCATGTTTTGATATACTTCAATCCAACAAGGGTGTGAATGAGGCCATTTGGATTTTTCATGTTGGAGAAGGGAGATCCATTGTGTGGGGTTATGAAACCAAGTGAGGAACTTGAAGGTATAGTACCAAGAGTCCGCTGGCCAAGAAGTCCTGTGAAAACTAGCAAGAAAGTAATCAATAGGAAATTCTATAGCAATATGGTACAAGTGACAGAGGTACCATAAGAAAAAGTAAAGTTCTTTGGGGAATAGGTCAGATGGTTTGAAGGTGAATAGGTGGATGAAAGGATATTTGGGATGGATCCCTAAGCTTTGGAAACAAAGGGAGGATGCATCATAGTTGAGAAGGAGGTGATCTTGGAGGCTAAATAGTTTGTCTTTAGCCTGTTGGTTGAGAGTGTGGTTAAGGATCATTTCTTGAGCAAGAGGAGGTAAATCTTCTGTGGGGAAATCTCGGACAGGTAAAGGTGGATTGGAAGAGGAAGCCATAAAGATCAAGGGAAAGAGTAATGTTTGTGATTTAGGTGGTTTGGTGAGCATGTCTGGAATTAGATTCTTGTTTCCCTTTATATGCTCAACGGTGAAGGTGTACTTTGAAAACCATTCTGCTAGTCTCAGAAGTTGTGGATGAGGAAGCATCTTTTGCTTGAACTGTAGCATTTTGGGAAAAGAGGAACAATCCATGATTACTTTGAAATGGTAGGCTGCCAAGTGGAACTCGAACTTTTGGATGCCATACTTTACAGCTAGGATCTCTTTGAAAGTGGAGTGATAGTGGGTTTCTGACTCCTTGAAAGACCCGCTTTTGTAGCCATATATGTGTCGGTGGCCTTCTTTATCTTCTAGTAGCACAGCACTCCAATATCTGTCACTAGCATCAGTTTGGAGTATTCGTTGCCCTGTTGATGGAATGACTAAAGCAGGTAGGTGTTGTGTAGCCATCTTTAGTTGTTTGACTGCTTGAGTCTGCTTTTCTGTCCAAGAGTCTGCATCTTTCTTCAACATGAGCTGGAGTGGCCTTGTCATCTGTGCAACTCGGGGAATAAAATTTCTGAGATATTGGACAATGCCCAAAAATTGTTGAACTTGTCGTCTAGTGAAGGGGCCATCATGAAATTTTTGGAGTTCTTCAGCTATATGGGTGCCAGGTGTATAAGCACCATCTGTGAAAATCATGCCAAGAAACTCAATTTTCTTTTGGCAGATATGCATCTTGGTTTCAGAGAGCATGATACCATGATGGCGAACGAGCTCTGCAAATTGCTTTAATAACATAGCATGTGACTCCTCGTCTTTTGAGAAAAGTAACACGTCATCAATGTAGATTTAAGCTGATTGAAGTATAGGCTCAAACACTTTAATCATGGCCTTTTGAAATAAGGAGGGTGCTACTTTGAGACCAAAGGGCATGACTCGCCATTGATAATGATGGTCTGGTATGCAGAAACTTGTTTTGTATCTGTCTTCAGGATGAATGCCAAGTTGCCAAAAAATAGCTTTAAGATCAAATTTGGAGAATACTTTGGCATTGTGGAGGTTGGCAAATAATGTCATGGTATTTGGCAAGGGGAACTTATCATCTTGTAAAAAATGATTCAAGGGCTGATAATTAATTACCAACCTGAGCTTGCCTCGTTTTTGTTCAGACCTTTTATTAACATAAAAGGCTTCGCAAGACCATGAGGAGTCTGTGGGCTCAATTAATCCTTGGGCCTGTAATTGAGTACATTCTTCCTGAGCTAGCATCTTGTGCTCAGGATTCATTCCAGTGTGACTAGCTTTTGTGGGATTGATGTCTTCATTAAGCTTGAAGGGAAGCTTAATAAAAAACTGTGGATTTTGCCATAAGGGATGAGAACATTTGGCAAGAAACTCCTGATGAGAGTTTGAACACGAATGTTGAATGATTTGAGCTTTGATGAGGTCAATATGGTCTGGGAGTGAAGGTTGGAGTTCATAGAGTGAAGGGGTAGCTGTATATGGAAGAAAATGGGTTTTATACTGAATACCATGGGGAAGGATTCTGAACTTAGATTTGAAATAAACATCAAATCCAATAACTAAATCCTTTCCAGGTAAAGGAGATCCAAGAACATGGGTTTTGACTGAACATTGTGGAAGGATTTGTATGGTAATAGGTCTTTTGGTTTTGAGTTGGGTGCAGAAAATTTGGTTGTCAGCTGCTCGGAAATATTCTTTATGGGCGACCCAACAATGAGGAGGAAGGACTTTAGGGTTAAGGATGGTTCTGTGGGCTCCTGTATCAAATAAGGCTATGGCTTTGATGGGCTTGGCATATGTGGATGTGAGAATAGTGACAGGGGCTAGAGGTATTGGATGTGAAGGGGGGCTGGTGGTTTGGGCTTGGTAGAGTTCATAGATCTCATCATCAGAACTTTCATCGACAACAGCAGCTATGGTGTCAGGAGTGAGTTCATCCGTGAGGGAGAATAGGGATTCAACTTCATCATCATCGGGATTGAACTTTGTGTTTTGGGCCAGGAAATCAATTAACTTCAGTGACTGGGCCTGCTTCTTTGGACAAGTTTTTGCAAAGTGACCCTTACGCTTACAGATGAAGCATCTGTTGGAGCTAGGGGAGAAATGCTTGGGGCGTCTGGTGTGGCGTTTTCTGAGGAACTTCCATTTCTTCTGGCGACTATTAAAAGAAGATCTGTGCATTTTCTTGAAATGCCGTTTCTTTTTCATGGGACAATTGCAATCAGCATTGTCTGAGCATTTAATCATCAGATCTGGTCGCTTGCAGGCACGGAGCATAGTTTTATCAGGCTGCAATATCTTGGTGAAATACTTGTGCTGGTCACACATTTTGTTGAGAGCTTCCAACACCTGGTGAAAGATCGTGCCAAGAGATTGGTTGTCAATGGCTTCTTTTCGGATTTTGAATAGTCTGAATGTTTCATCTGCCAGATCCCTTGGTATGGAGGCCAAAAAGGCATGCTTGAGACTTGGATCATCAGGACCAGAGAGAATATGGTATCGTCGGCACATCTCTTTAAAGTGTTTTTCAAGATCAGATCTCAGATAGGAACAACACTTTATTTTGAAGTACTCATACCTTGCTATTTCTTTGTCATTTAAAGCTTCTCCAAGAAATTCATAATGGAGCCATCCCAAGGCTTCAGAAAGAGACGCACTATTCACAAATTGTAGTTGTCGGTAATCTCCTAAGGCATGGAACCAATCCCATAAGGTGCCAGAGAACTTTGCCGTGAATTGTTGCAATGCATCTCGAAGTGTTACACCATCTTTGAGCATGTAACTAGTCAGCCATGAATGGAATTCGAGCATTCTATCACGCCATTTTACTCTTGGAATGTCATCCAAAGTAAAATATCCTCCAGTATTTGAAGAGTGGATATGAGGTTGATAATGGCGAGGGTTAAGATTTACCTCATCATCATTGCTGACTGGTTCGTCCACACTAACTCTAGTGGTAGAGGTTGGTGGAGGTTCTTGCCTAGTCCTGGAAGATTGAGGATCTGATGAGTGTGTTTGAGGAGGATCAGCCATTAGTAATGGTGGCATGGAACAAGTGTCAGAAGAATCATCATCAGAAGTCACAAGAGTACTTTCTTCAGTAGGAGTCTCTTCGTCAGATGTATTGGCAAGAGGTTCATGAGTGAGAATTTTAGAAATAGTTTGATGGGAATAAAAAGTGAGTAAAGACTGGATAGGGTTGGAATGTTCATGAGACTGAATCATAAGTTGATAAGGGTCTTGGGAGTCTTGGAAAGGGTCATCTGGTTCATGTTTTTTGGATTCAAAAGAATCAGAAGATGAAGAGATGATAGGGACCGGTGATCTGGGTTTTTTGGAGATAAATGGTACTTGGGTTTTCCCTTTATCTCGTTTGGAGAGAGTTTTTCGGAAAAGGTTTTCAGAGTCTGGGTTTCCAAATAATTGAGGTGTAGTAGGTAAAGGTTGTGGGGTGAAAGAAGGGGAATGTTTAGTCCAAAATGGGTCTGGATAATAGGAAGTCATTTTATTCGGTGAAGGTTCAGGGAATGGTGAGGGCTTTGATTTAGATTTGGCCAACTCGTTCTGAAGAGACTTAAGTTGTATTTTGAGAGACTGTATTTCTTGTTCTTTCTGAGGATCTATGCGGCTGCCAGTAGAAGCTTGAAAAAGTAGATACTCATGAATGGTGGAGATCCTTTGTTGGATTTCAGCACACAATTCTTCAAGATGTAGAATTCAAGAATCAACAGAAACCGTCATCTTTTTCAGATTAGTCTGTACTAGGTCAACCTTGGATTCAATGCGATGAAGAACGGAATTTTGAGCAATGGCATTTTGGCTTTGCCAATTGAGAACAGCTTCAGCTTGAGTAACCTGTTTAGGGCGACCTTCAGCATCAACACCCTGAGGGTTTTGGACTTGAGGAAGAGTACGAACCTTGTCCTTAACTTGTTCCTGTAAGGCAGGAAAATCATCATCATAGGGTCTTGTGGGTTGATACATAGAAACTGTAGGGACTTGCTCGGGGGATGCCCAAGAAAGAGGAGTATATTTGACAAGATAGTCAAATTTTCCTGAAGGTTGACCCAAGGTGTCAACTGTGCGGTCTCCATTTATGTATCTGGATTTCAGCTTCTTGCCAGAAGATTTTCTTTTGTGCCTGGGAGTATCATCTGTAACTGCCATGGCTTCATTAGAACAACTGTCACAATGACAGGTGTCCCAAAAATTATGGTTATCTTCTGCAAAAGAGTAGACGGGTAAACCAGTGTTTGAGAAGGACTCAATAGGTACTGGAAGAGGTTCATGGATAGGCTGCACCATTGAGATGGAAGAGAAAATTGCAGGGGGAGTTGTGGAAGATGCTCCTTTCTGAAAAATTATTTCTACAGTACCATCTGCCTTTTTGGTGAACTCAGGTTCTATGGACTGTATAGGAACAGAGTTTTGGTGCAGTTTTTCGTAATTGGTGATCCAAGAAGAGGGAAGTAATTTCTGTAATTCGTCTTTTGGGATCTGTCTTGGGACATGGGTGCAGGTGGCTTTTTGATTAGTATCAACAGTGATGAGTAAAGCATCATTGGTGACGGGGAGTACTAAATCAAAAGCATGATTTTGGACCCGATAAGCCATCTGATAGTGAAGAGTGGCTTGATAGGTGTCCAAGACTTGATCAGCACCAGTAATTTGTAGTTGGACTTTCAAGAAATGATGGAGTTGAGGATCATCCAACGCCATGTTGAAATTGGGATAGAAAGTAACAACCATTGTGCCACAATTAAGAGTGGTTTCAAGCGATCCAATGCAAGCATGTTGATACTCCAAATATCTGGTATCCAAAAGAGCTAATCGTGCTGCAACAGGTAAGCCTTTACGGCCATGATAGGATAGAGCGAGACGAATAGCACCAAAGTGGATATGTGTATATCCTTGAGTGATCCATTGTTCTACAAATGCAGATGGGATTTCAAGAGTAACAAACTGTTCTCGAGAAGTAGCAGGAATCTTATGTTGGTCAAAAGAGGAAGCTTGAACATATTCTTTTGTCATTTTAGGAGGATTTTTTATGAGAGTTTTAATACTACGAATGACCGAAGGAGATTTTTTAACAAAGGCATGATAAGGATTTACTAGAGGAAGATCTGTTTCAGAGATTTTTTGTCTTTCTCTACTAATTTGATTTTAATGTTTTTCAAAGAAAAAACACACACACAAAAAAAAAAAAAAAAACTTTCCCTCATCCTTCACCCACACACACACATCCTCCACAGAAAAAAAAAACTCTCCAAGAAATTATAAAGAGAGGGAAAACGAAAGGTGTAACAAAGCAAGTGAAGTGAAAAAGAGCTTCGTCGATGTCGTCGAGGTTGGATGGAGACAAACAAGCTTTCTAGATGTTGTCAAGCAAGATTTGTACTATCGTTTATTTCCAGTGCTACGTGTTTGATGCAACGACTAGATTAGGAGGTTGGAGAAAATGTTACGATGATTTTGGCTAGGGAGTTTGGTTACATGGTTGCATTTGATTGACTGGATGGATGGAGTGTATTTTAGTTAACACCTGTAGAAAAAGAATTTTTATTTTCATTTTGTAATTTCCTTTTTTTTATATCAGGGTTTGGGCAATCTTTAAAAATACCATTCAAAACTTGATTTTTATAATCTGTGAGCTTAGTGAATAAGTTCTGATGTATAAAACAAATATTATTTTTATTATATTTGGTACAATACTAAAATAAAAATTATATTTTATAAAAAAAAATTACTTACAGTTTTACAATCTGATTTTACGATTCAAGTTTATATTATATTTTCGTGTTGTGTCAAAAAAATGATTTTGATAACCTTAATTTTGATATTAATAGAGACTTATAATAAAAGATTAAGAAAATATTTTATTTACATATGGACGTCAAGAAATTAAAGAAAAACTAAAAACATTGTCAAAAAAATAAAAAATATTGGACTAAAACAGGCTAAAAGTTAAGGTTTAAATTTAAAACTTGCTTTTACGGAATTGAAAAGAGTGGATAAAAAATAAATTAACCTTTTATTTAGTTTAGACACGCACCAAACTAAAGGAGACAAATCAACCATAGACACATGCAAGTCCACATAGTGTATTTATAAGCCCACTATAAACATTCTGAACTAAGCAAAAATATAGAAGCCCAATTAAAGAATGAAGATGTTGGCCCATTAAACACAAAAGCCCACGCGTGAGAAAAGGGAGCATGCCACAAAAAAAAGGGTTCAGAAAGCCAAATAATATTTTCCCTTAAAATAAAAACCTACAAGTCAGCCCATTATTTTTATTACTACATAAGCTAAAAGAGCTCGGACCGTTCACTGTGCACTTAGACTCAGTGGCACTATGGACTGGTCTTTTATCCTTCGTGCGCCATGCGAGTTCGTCCACCCTATTTTTTTTTTGTTTTTTCCTGATGTGAACAGTGTAATGACGCTCGGACCCCCGCTAATAAGACAAAAATACGTTTTTAGCTGAGGGCTACGGTTGTAATTGCACGCGTACGGACCGGTCCAGACCGCCGGAACCTTTTTTTTTTAATATTTTTGCAAATGTGTTATGACGTCTGTAGCCCCCGAAAATGACAAAATCCATCAATTCGTCTTAGGGGTGGTTTAGTAATTGACCACGACGTTACTGTCCCCTTGCGTCATCGCTGTCAGGAAGCCGTACGGGCGCGTCGGCGCTTTTCGTGACCTCGATCGTTTCAGGCGGCGCGTGCGGCTTCATACGGCGGTTAAAATTTTGCCGCCGCCGGTGAAAACTATTCGCAACCCTTCCCTGAATCTCATGGAGTGGCGCGTGCTCTTCAAAGATCGACGTGGAGGCTCATATAGTCGGTTGAACGGTTATGTCCTCTTTTCTCTCTCCTCATCGCCGGAATCAATTTTAGTCCCCCGAGTTATTATGCATGCATTTCAGTCCCTTGGCTTTTGTTTGATTTCTGTAATCCAAGTTTCGAATTCTTTCAATTTCATCCTTTCATTCAAATTGATATATATGCAATTTGCATGTCAGTCCTTCTTCTTTGAATTTTTCGATTTTCTATTAGATCCCTGAATTTTTTTAGTGCAGCAGGTTATATTGTTTTCAATTTTGTCCTTCATTTCAAATTCATTATATATTGCACTTTAATTTCAGTCCATCTTCTTTTAAATTTTTTTCCTTTTAAATCTTTGAATATTTTTGGTACAAAAGTATTAATTGTTGTCAAATTAATCCTTCACTTTAAATTAATTATATATTTTATTGTTATTTTGGGCCTTATGTTTTTAATTGTTCTTTTGAAATTGATTTCCTTTATTATTATTTATATATTGATGCATTATTCCCTATTATTGTACAAGTTCATGTATATATTTTTCTTTAATTTGGTTTTGGATATTTCTTTTATCTTTTCTTTTGTTGGGGTTTCTTTTTATTTAGTCTTCAAATTTTATTCCTGGTAGTAATCATTTGAAAATTAATTTTTTTTTTAAATCATAAATATTTTTTAAATGCTAACAATGATGATGATGATGATGATGATGATGATGATGATGATGATGATGATGATGATGATGATGATGATGATGATAATAATAATAATAATAATGATAATAATAATAATAATAATAATAATAATAATAATTAAAAATTTTAATAATAATAATTTAACTGTTTGAATATTTGTTGAATATTATCGCCTAATAATAAAAAAAATATTTAAAGTGTGTAAAATTAATTATATATTTGTATATTTATGTCAAATTAAAGTATGTTAAACTGCTTATATGTTTGAATATTTATTTAATATTATCGTCTAAAAATATACACAGAAAGAAAAAAAAAGACCGCAGATTTTTTGAAGGAAAACAATTTATATCAGTATTCTTAAATACATTTAGTATAATAATATGATGAATAAATCTTATAAAATAAAAAAAAAATCCTCCAAATTTTAATTTTTTGCTCTTTTGTTCAAGTTTATTTTTGGAAAAAAATTTACAGTATTTTGATTGTTAATATTGCAGATCTAATATTACTGAGAACAATATACAACTCAAAAAACAAAAGGCAAACAAATTTACCTCCATTATCTGCAATTCAAAAATATACGAACCACTTCCCGTCTCGATTACACTGTTCTTTTTAGATGGCAAATAAGTCATTATAGCATGCAAAAAAACTCAGTTTATTTTTAAAAACAAATTACAATATTTTGATTGGTAATGTGTGAGATCTAATATTACTGGGAATAAAATTCAACTCAAACAAAGAATAAAATTATAAATTTACCTACGTTATCGAAAATTTAAACATATACAGACCGCTTCCCATTTTTATTACTCTATAAAGTATGTAAGACTAATTAGATTCTTGAATATTTATTGAATATTATCGTCTAAAAATATATATAGCGAGAGAGAGAAAATTTGACCTTGGATTTTAAAACAAAAAAATTTATATCAATATGCTTAAATACATTTAATATAATAATATGATTAATAAATCTTATAAAAAAATTTGCTTTGAATTTAAATTATATACTTTTTTCTTTAAGTTTATTTTTTAATATATTTTTTTCCAATTTACCCATTTTTAATATTTCAAATCTGATATTACTGGAGAAAAAATACAACTCAAAAAAACAAAAGGTACACACATTGACCTACATTATCAACTCAAATTTTTTTCTTTTGACAAATTTACCTCGATTATCTACAATACTCTCCGTTTTATTTATAATGTGTAAAATCTAATATTACTGGGAAAAAACATACAACTAAAATATTTTTTTTTATAAATGAACCTAAGTTATCTCCAATTAAAAAATATACAAACCACTTCCCATTTCAATTACACTATTCCTTTTAGGGCTGGGAAAAAAATTGTGCTACATATTTTATCTATTATAATGTTACTAATTAAATATTTAAACAACTAATTACAACATGTAAAAAATCAATTAGTTTTCTGCATGAAAAAAACCCTAGCGCAATGCGCGGGCAAGCATACTAATTATACCACGGAAAAAACTCATTTCTAACATATTTTTATCTGTTGCAATTTTAGTGATTAAACATTGAAATAACTAATTATAGCACGCAAAAAATATAAGTTTATTTCTGGAAAAAAAATTACAATATTTTTATTTATAATATGTCAGATCTAATATTACTGTGGAAAAAAAACAACTCATTAAAAAAAATTACCTACATTATCTACGATTTTTAGCAATAGCAATATTCAATCAATTTTTTACATAGATAAAAAAGCTCAGCGGAGCGCGCAAATCAACTAGTAACATATACTAAAAGAGGTCAGTTTTATTAGCAATGTTTTCAATGTAGATTGTAATCGTGAAAGGATCCACTCTTTGGACAATAGATTTAGCTATACTAGTATGAACATGTTAAGGAATAAGAAGTGTGGTGTTGCTTGGAGAAATAAGCACTTCTAATTCTCAATCTTTTTATTTATTTTTACTTCCTTTGCTCTATAGTAATTCACATTGTATACCGGGTTTCATTCATAGCCAACTTAATATAATTTCTCAACTTTTATTAAAATAGACAGACAGACAAACAGATAGATAGATAGGTTCTCCATATTTATTGCAGATCATACAAACCAGGAGAAAGACGAGGAGTGAGAAGGGCTTTTAGAGGTGTGGCTTTGATGTTGGTCATTCCTCCAGTTTCAGTCATATCAATCGGCGCATCATTCAGAGTCTCTATTTTAAACCCATGCAACAAAGTAGCAAGTACAAGATTCAAGATTTGGAGGGCAAATGAGACTCCAGGGCACATTCTTCTTCCGCTACCAAATGGTATCAATTCAAAATGCTGGCCTCGAAAATCACAGTCCTTGTGATCGGTAAGAAACCTTTCAGGTCGAAACTCATCTGGGTCCGACCACACCTGTGGATCTCGATGAATCTTCGAGAGATTTGTGAAAAGGCGCGTGCCAGCAGGAATATGGTAGCCACCTACAGTACATTCCTCCATCGATTCATGGGGTATAGACAATGGTGCAGCAGGATATAAACGAAAGGTTTCCTTGACAATTGCTTGTAAGTAGACCAAGTTTTTCATGTCAGACTCCTTCACTTGCCTTTCTTTACTAACATGGATGTCTAGTTCATCTTGTGCTTTCTTCAAGACATCACGATTGTTTAGTAGTAAAGAGAGAATCCAAGTCAATGTAATTGATGTTGTGTCTGATGCTGCTAGAATAAGAGCCTACAAAATATTTGAGAAAATAATTACATACAAATTTATGATTTTAAAGTCATATCCAAGTTAAAGATAATGTGTAAGTTGTCACTTTAGGCTCTCTTTTTTTATTTTTTATTTTTTATTTTTTATTTTTTTACATCTAATACAAATAAAAAAAAGCTATTAACTAGCTCATAGTATTACATGATTACAAATGTAAGCAAGTAATTGTAATTCACAAGAGATCCATGAGTCCTATATCCTCTCAACAGATCTCAGGCTTTGTTAGACCATTCTTCTCAATTTCAGGTTTGCAAGTGGAAGAGAATTAACTTCAATTCATCAAAAGAAAAGCAACTTGTAAATAAACAATCTTTAAAAATTTTATTTTTAAGTTTAACGAAAGGAATGGGTGTTGAGAAAGCTTGTACGCTTTAATGATATACCACAAGTTTGTAGAAAAATAGCATACCAGACATGTAGCCTTATTGATGGTATCGGTATTGCTATCAGAAAACTCTTGAGCATCATCCAAAACGGACAACATCAAATCCATGAAATCTTCTTCTCTTTTAGCTGTCCCAGAAGCTTTCTTCTGCTTGTGCTCTTCTAACCATTTCTCAGCCTCGTGATCTATATTTTTTGCTGTCCTTTTCATTGCCTTCTCAACTCCTCCCAAATCCATCCATCTTAAAAATGGAAGCGCGTCAGAAACTACAAACATTCCTGCCAGTTCAAAAAATCTTCTCAGTGAATCTCTCCATTCATCGCTTGGCCTTTCCTCTCCATGGCTGACATAATCCACATATCGCCTGTTAACAATTATCTTCAATATAACGTTTAAAGTTATGTCATTAAACCACCCCTTCATCTCCACCAAAAGCTTTTTTTGTGAATTACCTTTGCTGCCGATCCATTGGTGGTATAACGCTCCTATAGCATCCCTTACCTCATCCTCTCGAACACTTTTGAACATCTCAAGTTGATGATTAGAGAGAACCTCAAGAGTGATTATCTTGCGTATGTTGCGCCAATAAGTCCCGTAGGGGCTAAAACCAATCATGCTGTAATTATATCCCAAGATATCCATTGCAAGAGCTTGAGGTCGAGTAGCGAAAGCTTTGTCATTTTTTGTTAGAC
Organism: Salix caprea; assembly: GCA_964035475.1. Lineage (NCBI taxonomy): Eukaryota > Viridiplantae > Streptophyta > Magnoliopsida > Malpighiales > Salicaceae > Salix > Salix caprea. Next base: position 1,732,358 of record OZ037761.1, on the reverse strand, counting down.
ACTCCTTGGCCATCTCTGAATTACTCACAATCAAAGTTCGATGGACTCCAAGCTTCACAGTGAATATCGGACCATACCTGTCAGCCAAGTTTCCCAATGTTATATGGGGTGGTTGTGAGCCTCCTAGTAGATGGAGGTGGCCAATAAGAGGCCATGCACCGGCAGCTTCCGGCGGTGCTCTCTTCCCGTTCTCCTTTTTTGGTATCCAAAATAAATAGTAGATCAAGGGTGTAATAAGGGCAGATAGAACGAGGACAGCAGTTGCTGAGAACTGAAAGGGGGAATCCATGAACTAATAATTGATGATTTGATCTTAGAGATTTGAGGAAATTTGATGAAATATATTCGCAATTACAGTAGTGGTTGTGATATTGTGGATCTGTAATGTTGGTTTAGGTAGCCGTGTACGCTTTTAATATATATAGATAGGACAGGCATGAGAATAACCAATTGGTAAAGCAATTATCATTTTGTTTTTTTCGAGGGAGAAAAAAGCAAAGCAAAAGTTACTGCAAGAAGTTGCTTGAAATTTTAGTCAAACTCCACCGATCAATGTAAATATAGATAAGGATGAAACAATTGGTAAGAGATGGCGGTTGGTTTCGTGGTTTACATATAGTTGTGCAGAGACGAGTATCTCCAAAAAGAAACCCTTAGGTGATCGTGATACCATTAAAAAAATCTTCTTGTCCATTTAATCGAGACGAGTATCTTGTCTTTGTTGACTGTGACCCATAATATAATCATATAGAACTCGAATTTCAACCTCTCATGGCGTGACTGAAAAATGGATAGCTGTTTCTCATCTAATCAGTTTTATATTTTTTGGAGAGTTTCTTTGTTGACCAATAATATAATCAGTTTTATTTTAATTTTAAAAGTAAGAGTGTTTTTCAAGACATTTTTAAAATACAAAAAACTTTCCCTCATCCTTCCTCCACACACACACACACACACACACACACACATCCTACACCGAAAAACACTCTCTATGAAATCAGAAAATATATGACTCGCCCAGCTAAGAAAGAAAGCAAAGAAAAAGAAAACTAAAGAGAGAGTATTTTGATTTGATTGTTTAAAATTTAAATCAAAAATATATTCGGAAAATTGCTTAAAAGAAGATTTTGATTCGGAAAATTGCATAAAAGAATATTTCGATGAATGTTTTAAAATCATGAGTTAACTCGAAAAATCATTTGATTTTTATGATTTTACGAGTTAACATGTATAACCTTATAAAATAAGATTAAAAATTCAAAAAATAATAAAATTGCAAGTTGATACAGTAAATTCGGTCAAATTCGTAAAATTAGTAAAATCATATTAATTTTACGTGTAAAATTAAATAACTTTCTCATAACTGTTGTGCTGATTTTCTGTTTCTCAAAATCAATTTCCTCGAGTAGTAGAAGATAATATCTCACCTGCTCCAGTTCTGTTGTCGGAGATTAGGAACTGAGGAGGGGTCGCGGAGGAGGTGGGATCTGGTGAAGTGGAGGTTTGATTGAGATTTTAGTTAACACCTGCGGAAAAAGAATTTTTTATTTTCATTTTGTAATTTCCTTTTTTTATATCAGGGTTTGGGCAATCTTTAAAAATACCATTCAAAACTTGATTTTTATAATGTTTGTGAGCTTAGTAAATAAGTTCTGAATTCTGATGTATAAAAAATATTATTTTTCAGATATTAATTATTTTTATTATATTTGGTACAATACTAAAATAAAAAATAAAAAAGTTTTTTAGAGTGTTTTTTTATAACAGCACATTAAAACACGATAAGAAAATATTGAAAAAAAAACAATTAATTTGCTATATCGTTATTTACTACTTGACTGGAATTGTCATATATAAACAGCATAAAATATTGTATTTATAATTCTATGATCCAATTTTACAGTTTAGAGTTTATATTATATTTTCGTGTTGTGTCAAAAAAGTAATTTTGACAACCTTAATTTTGATATTAATAGAGTTATAATAAAAGATTAAAAAAATATTTTATTTACAGATGGATGTCAAGAATTAAAGAAAAAATCAAAAAAATTGTCGAAAATTAAATATTGGACCAAAACAGGCTAAAATTTGAAGTTTAAATTTAAAACTTGATTTTAAGGAATTGAAAAGTGTGGATAAAAAAATAAACTAACCTTTTATTTAGTCTAGATCCGCACCAAACTAAATGAAACAAATCAACCATAGACTCATGCAAGTCCACATAGTGTATTTATAAGCCCACTATAAACATTCAGAAAATTTAGAAGCCCAAACAAGAATGGAGATGTGGGCCCCTTAAACACAAAAGCCCACACTTGAGAATAGGGAGCATGCCACACAAAAGGGGTTCAGAAAGCCCAATACTATTTTCCTTTTAAATAAAAACCTACAAGTCTAGCCCATTAAACATTTAACAGGAACCCATTATTCATGTAATGAAGATCAAGCCATTTTATTCTCTCAGTTTCTTAGGTCACGCAGGCATACATCAATTGCGGGGGGTGCTTCTTAAGGGTAAGACAAACAGAGGTACTAGTTCAGCCAGTATTAAGAAAAACGAATGAAACCGTGTCGTTTTTGTTTTTCCAAGCAAAATTAGGTTTTCTTTGATTTAATTGCACAGAACTTCAGTATAGCCGTTCCATTTCAGCACCTTTTGCTCTTCGGTTTCTGATCTTTTATTTTAGCCGTTTCTTGGCTCTTTTTTTGGTGTAAGAAAAGGAAATCTCTTAATCATGAAAAGCCAAAAGAACACTTCATTCTCTGGACTGGATAGAATTGCAACGGTGTAAGTCAAGCTTTTTGAAATCTCTTATGATGCAATGCAAGATCCTAATGAGAGGCAAGTTTTAAAGAAAAACCTTTATTCGTTTTGGCTGAGGCATTTTGCAAGGTATTTGATTGGCAATAAATCTTTTGGCTTTTCATGATTAGCCGTTGGATTGAAACTCGGTTTGAAAGTATGGTTAAGATAATTTTTTAAAATGATTTTTGATGAGAAACTCCTATTAAATCTCTCTCTATATATAGCATTATTTATTTATATATTTATATTTATCAATAAATATTAATAAGAGGAAATGATATGAGTGAGCATAAGTTGAAACGATAAAGTTTTGACTAAAAAATTTATGTGAATCAACTATTTTTTTAAAAACTAGAAACTGAATCAATCAAATAAAATAATCAAATCAATTCCCCCGGTTAAATTTAATTTAATATTTTTTTATAATCGGACCTTTTAATTATGCTAGTTTTTTTTACGTGTTTTAAATTAATAATTTTTCAGTTTATAATGTGTTTTTTTTCTTCTATTTATTTAAGTTTAGTTTAATTTGGTTTGGTTTTAGGTTAGTTTAGGTATTTTTCATTTTCTAAAATCTAGAATTGATCTAATTAAATAACCTGTCAATATGGATATTGCAACAACCACAGTGCATAATTTCACAGCTAAAATAAGATGGCCTTTATTATAATGTTAAGAGACTTCCTTTTCTTACACCACAAAAAAAAAAGGCAAGGGGCTGGACAAAGACAGATTTAAACATGACAAGCATTGTATTTCTCAAAATCTATTCGCAAACAGAAGCAGGCAAGCGTGGTTTGACCAGAACTTGAAGCGGCGTAGCCAGGCTGCTTGTTAGCCCAGCGGTTGCAGTCATGTCGATCGGTTCATTGGATGGAGGCGAGATTTCAAAAGCTTGGAGGATACTCGCCAGCACTAAACGACTCATTTGGAGTCCCAGAGCCGTCCCAGGACAAGCTCTTCTGCCGGCACCAAATGGGAGGAGCTCGAAATGTTGCCCCTTGACATCTACCGCCTTGTGCGAGCCAAGAAACCTCTCCGGCTTGAACTCTGACGGGTCGGGCCACACCCGTGGATCCCTTTGGATCTTATGAATGTTCAGTAGTAATCGAGTGCCTGCAGGGACACAGTAACCACCTATAGTGCAGTCGGCAGAGAATTGGCGGAATCCTGAGAGTGGACCTGCTGGGTATAACCTGAGCGCTTCTTTGACGCAAGCTTGGAGATATGCTAGCCTCTCGATGTCCGATTCATTCACTAGCCTGTCCTTGCCAACATGAACGTCCAATTCTTCTTGAGCATTCTTCAATGCCTCGCGGTTGTTCAGTAATAACGACAGTGCCCAGATTATAGTGACAGTTATTGTATCAGTGCCCCCTATAATGAGAGACTGATAGAAGAATATGGCATCATATTAAGATCAAAATGAGGGAATTGAAATATTAGTTACTAAAATTCGGGGGAAAATTTCTCGAAATCAAACGGAAGGCAATAAAATTGTACCAGGGATGTGGCTTTCCGAACTGTATCAGCATCATAACCAGCCAAGTCGATACCATCAAGAGAATATAGCATCGCGTCCATAAAGTCTTGCTCTTTGTTAGCTGACTCGCCTGATTCTCTCTTCCTGCGATGCTCCTCTAGCCACTCGTCAAAAATGTTGTCCAATTCCTCGGCGTTCCTCTTCATGGCTTTCTCATGTCCACCCCAATCCAGCCACCCCAAAAATGGAACCGCGTCCCTTAATACAAACACCCCGGCCAAGTGAAGGAATTCCCTCATCGCTTTCTGGCATCGGCGCGCCTCATTTTCGTCCGCAACGATGCCGGCACCACAGTATCGTTTTCCGGCAATCATCCTGAGCATCAGGTTTAGATTTATGTCACCAGTCCACTGCTTCATGTTGACCAAAATTTGGCCTGCCTCATTTTTATCCTCTGTGTACCATAGCTTGTATAGTTCTTTAACTGAGACCTCAACCTCAGATGCCCTAACATGTTTTAGTAGCTCAAGTCTGCGGTTGGAGAGTAGCTCTGACATTACTACTTTACGAATTCCCCGCCAGAATTCACCATATGGGGAGAACCCAAAGCTGGCTAGGTTGTAGCCCAGGATTTTTGAAGATGTGAGCTTAGGGCGAGAGCTTACAATTGCATCGTTGGTGGTGAATAGTTCCTTAGCCAGCTCCCAGCTACTAACCACCACAGCTGGTGTCATCCCTATCCTGATGGCGAAAATTGGACCATATTTGTCAGCTAAGGCTCCTAATCTTAAGTGGGGAAGCTCAGCTCCGGCTAACAAGGGGAGGTGACCTATAATAGGCCAAGCACCGCCAGCTTCGGGTGCTGATATGGTCTTGGAAGATTTGGACCTCCTTAGCAGATAGCATGAAAAGAGTAGTATAGAAGTCAGTACGATCGAGTTTAGGTACGGGAGAAGGATATCCATGGTGGTTTAATCAATCTATCAATGGTGGAATATCTCGTGCCAAGGCATAAATACACACTTCTCTTTTGACTAGTAAGAAGCGCACTGATGGAGAGGATAAAAAACAACAACAGTTACGTCAAAAAGTTGCTTGAATCAAAAAGTTGCTTGAAATTTTCTTCAAACTCCACTGAGCAATTTATTATTCCAGCTGGGGCAGAGTTAGGTGTTGCAACTACTACAATGAGTGAGTCAAAAGAAGAGTCAAAAGAAAAGGATAAAAAAATTTAATTTTTATTATTCATTTTCATAATTAAGAGGCGCGACTAGGTCTTAAGTTGAGGAGTTACTATTATATATTTGATTAAAAAAATCAAAAATTGTTTAATATATTTTTATGTAAAAAAATTATTTTAATTGTATTTGTATTAGTTATTTATTATTAATAAATTGTTGTATCAATATTATTTATATTAAAATAGATTTTGCTTCCCTAAATGGCTTTTTTTCATTAAAATGCAAGTATAAAAAAGATTATATTTATATTATTCAACAAGCTATATTATTAATTTGACTTATTCAAATACTTCTTTTCTTGAAAATGCTCTAACAAGTTGACCAAAATTCTCAATGCAACAATAATTGGTTAGAGAATCTATTGTATTTTAAAATATTTTTTACTTAAGAGTATATTACAATAATTTTTATTTTTAATATTAATATTCTAATATTATTAAAAACATCTAAAAAAAATTATTTGAAAATTAGAAACTATAATAATATCAAACTAGAAATTTCCCTTTCAAACAAACAGTAGACCAAAATTGACTCAATTAGTAGATAAGGATGAAACAATTGGTAAGAGATGGCGGCTAATTTCCAAAAAAGAAATCCTTAATTTTTCCTCATGATCGTGATACGAATTGAAAGTCTTCATGTCCATTTAATCGAGACGACTATCTTTTCCATATAAAAAGCATATTTAACCTACTAATGCTTGTATATTATATATTATAATTATAATAATAATTAAAAAAAAAAAGGGAATTGTCATGGCTGAGAATCGTGATCTTCAAGTTGATGTGTTGGGCAATGAATTTTATCTTTCAATCCTAAGTGGTTAATTTTACACTCCAAGCAAAGATTGTCAAATTTAACCTCTTGACAGTATTATTACTATTTACTCTATTTTTTTCTTCTTAATTTACCATTATAAATAATTAAATTTAAATTTGATATCAATTGTTGGGGGAAAAGATAAGGTGTGATAACTAATATATAAAAATAAATACAAAAACAAAGTTAAAAAAATAAGAAGCATGAAAGGAATGATGTTTTTTTATTAAGTATTCTCTTAAAAGATATATATTTTAGTTATTCTTTATATTTTTCTATACTTATATTGTAAGGCCCGGCCCACTCCCCCTTGCAGAATATTGTCCGCTATGGCTCAGCCCAACCCGGCGTCCACGCCTCACGGTTTTGTTCTTGGCAGCCCACAGGCCCCAAAACGCGTCCCTACAAGGGTAGGTACCAACTTGCCTTAATATGCCCTGGCTCTGGACACTCTTCTTTCGATGTGGGATGTTACAATCCCCCCACCTTAAGAACGAGCCGTCCTCGGCTCTGATACCATATGTAAGGCCCGGCCCACTCCCCCTTGCAGAATATTATCCGCTATGGCTCAGCCCAACCCGGCGTCCACGCCTCACGGTTTTGTTCTTGGCAGCCCACAGGCCCCAAAACGCGTCCCTACAAGGGTAGGTACCAACTTGCCTTAATATGCCCTGGCTCTGGACATTCTTCTTTCGATGTGGGATGTTACATATATATTATGTTTCTAATTACAAATTTATTAATAGAACTCAAGCTCTAGATAATCAAGGAATTAAATTATTTTTAAAAGAATAATCTATATAGAAATCTAGCATTCTGATTAAATAAAAATTCTATTAAACTAATTTATTACAAATTTTTATTCATTAAATATTTATAAATAAATTAGTTGATATTAAACTTCAATAAAAACATGTCAAAAAATTCAAAAATTATTAGTCTTAAAACTCAACTTAAAAATTGACTTAAGACAAGACTCAAACCATGCGTTAGATAATTAACTCAGGTTGATCCAAAACAATATAAAAATACAAATAATTATTTTATAATTTAAAAATCTTATTCAATAGTCAAATCGAGATAAGACCCGAGTCATAACTTGAAACGGTGAACTAGGGTTTATTCAAATACACACACGGATAAGATATTTATTTATCTAGTTTAGTCCAACACAAAGACACAAACTCGGACAGAAGGCTAAAAACATGGGTAGAGCCTGAAATATAAAGGGACGTTGCAAACTTATCGATCAAGAAAAGTTTCCACACGAGAAAGTGGAAACAATTATGAACAACCGATCCAACGACTACTCGGTTCAGTAGCCATAGAGCTTGGAAGGTAAGCGTGGGATAAGAACAGCCTCTAATGGGGTAGCTTTCGGAATGGTCAAACCTGAACTCTCAGTCAAGTCAACAGGCTGGTCCATTGGGGTGGCCAAATCAAAAGAGTGGAGAAGACGGGCTAGTGTCAGGTGAAGAACCTGGAGTGCAAACGACACGCCTGGGCAGGACCTCCTACCAGAACCGAAAGGAATGAGTTCGAATTGCTGGCCTCTAACATCGACATCTGCATGGCTAGTGAGAAATCTCTCGGGAAGGAATGCAGATGGATTTGTCCAAACCCTCGGATCCCTTTGAATCTTCCATACATTTACTATCAAGCGGGTGCCAGCAGGGACGTGGTAACCAGCAACGTGGCAATCCTCCATTGCTTCTCGGGGTCCTAACAGTGGACCAGCTGGATATAGTCGGAGGGTTTCTTTGATGATTGCTTGGAGATAAACAAGATTCTTGACATCTGAATCTACAACTTGCCGATCCTTGCCAACTTGGAGGTCTAGCTCTTCTTGCGCCTTCTTCAACATGGGGCGATTGTTCAGAAGTAATGAGATGGCCCAGGTTAGTGTGCCTGCTGTGGTGTCACTACCACCAAGGATAAGAGCCTGCACAAAACGATGAACTCGAAAAATTCAGTCATTATCTTCACCTGGAAGAGTCCTATAGACAGTTTACAATACTTCATGAGCATGAATGATGAAATTAATATATTCCAGCAACCACTTTATTCAAGCGTAGGCCCGAAATTCGAACCATCCCAGTTAAAGGTAGTCTGAGAGGAGAATGGCAGGGAAAACCTGAAATCTCACCATTGGCAAGCTCCAATTTGCAATTAGTTTTTATATTCTCATCAACAAAAAAATTGCCTGAACTGGCTCTATGAATTATATTCCATGGTTATTTAGCATATCAACTTACTAGGCAGGTAGACTTGATGCTGGTGTTCGCATCATACTGAAAACTCGACAGTCGGCCTTCCTCCTTGAGTGACAACATCACATCGATGAAGTCTTGCTCGCCCTCATCCTTGATATCAGCAGAAACTCTCCTTTGGCGATGTTCATCCAGCCAGCCTTCAAGAATAGCATCCAACTCTTTGGCTGTATTCTTCATTGCCCTTTCATGTCCCTCCAAATCTAACCACCCAAGAAATGGAAGTGCATCTGAAACCACAAAAATACCAATCAGACGAAAGAACTGGTTAATCGCCTTCTGGCACCGTCTTGCCTCTCCATCATCAGAGGCGGCAGCAGAACCAAAATAACGCTTTCCGGCCACCATTCTGACAACCACATTAAGTGTCAAGTCTTCTAGCCATTGTTTAAGTTCCACAACCACAGGACTGGAGCTATTGTTAGCCCACAAATTGTACAGCTCCCTTATCCCTGTGTCAACTTCAGAAGCTCGGACATGCTTGAGCATCTCAAGCCGTCGGTTAGAAAGAAGCTCAAGAGTTGCGATCTTCCTCATCTCACGCCAGAAAGAGCTATATGGAGCAAATCCAAAAACAGCATAGTTGTAGCCCATATGCTTTGCTGCAACTGTAATCGGACGTGAAGCTAGCGCCTTGTCATTGATTGTGAAGCATTCCTTCGCTACCTCCCAACTACTCACCACAAAAGCCCGGCGGCTGCCGAGACGGATAGTGAATGCTGAACCATACTTATCAGCCATTGCTCCAAGAGTTCGGTAAAGAAGTTGATCACCCCCACCTAACAGGTGTAGATGGCCAATAATCGGCCATGCTCCATCTGGTTCAGGAGCCTCTTTAATCTGGTTTCCTTTAATACTCTTTTTTTTAATCAGTGCATTGTAGAGAAGTATGCATGAAAAAAACAAAGCAATCGCAATGAATTGAGGAGAAGGATCCATGTTCTAAACAGAGATGCACACTTGTGAAACTGACATCCCAGTCAATTTATAAGCAACCTCCAGACAACGATTCAACAAAACTCAGCAAGAAGCATGCAGGCCACTTCCTGACAGTTTGTGGCAAGGGCCATGGCATTGCCCCTGTGAGCTAGTGTGTCTATGAGAACAGAAAACTCAGATGAATGCTTTCATAATAAATTATCGATCCCATTTCACTCTTAGCAAGGAATTAGATTTGGTCAATCTTTTCAACAAACTTGATGACAGTTGACTTCTTGCAAGGTGAGAAGATAAGTTGAAAAATAGTTCACTCTATTCTAGACATTATAATTATAGATATATCTGATTAAATAACCTTGTAAGATGATGCTATACAAAAGGTTCATTGTTCATGGTGAATGGATTCAGTTTCCTCGCAACAGAGGTACTCCCTGGGGAGTGTACTCCCTGGGGAGTGAGAGCTGGTTGGTGATCATGACAGATATGCAAGGATCATGCCCACTTTAACATGCCACTATGTTCTTTACATCAGGTTGCTGCACATACTGCACTGCAATAAAATCAAGGGAATAATTATTTTTTTTCTGTATTCATAGCTTATGCATGTGAGCTACTAATTTAGCGAAAGTCTAGTGTAGGAATGTTCTTAAATCCAGTCATTTCAAATTCTGAGACAGCCATCGGTATGGTGGGCCTCTATCCAAAACACCAAATAAGAGCAAAAGTTGTTCGGTTGGGCTTTAGCCCAATGGTTAAATACTGTCCAGCCTTTTTTGGTGGGCCTTGGCTCAAAAGACATACAGACAGCAAGTTATACATTCAGATTTGGCGGCCTCAACAGACACAAGACCGAGCTGCAAATATGTTTGATCAAGTTTTGGTGGGCCTCGGCCCTACAGCTAGAGCTTTTCGGTCAGATTCCATTGGCTTTGACCCAAAGCAACGATTTGTTGTGAAGCCACCTGTGCACTTGCAGAAGTTTTAGATGCACTTCTTATCAGCACGGCGTCACGCAATCACCTACGAGGGTTTACTCGTCTCCCGCTTCATTTTTCTCGGGATTTATTAACTTAAATATTAGATAAATTCTATCTCAATAACAAAACTTGTTTTAAAGGAGTGAATTAAACTGATGATAGTGGAAGGAAGATGCGAGACGATGAAGATAAGTGAGCAAAAACCATCTAGTGGTGGTAAGTAATAAGATCTCAGAGTATATGAGATTAAAAAATTTATTTTTTTGTGATTTTAAATTTAATATTAATGATTACTAATATAATGACACTGAAAATTTAAATAATTATTAATTTTAAAATCCGTTAAATTAGTTAAAAAACAGGCAATCTTATCTAAACATCTATATTAATTATATATATAAAGACAAAAAAATCAAGGGTACACATATTTTGTCACAAAATCCATTACAAGATATCATGTAATGATGCTTTTTGTAGGAATTCAAGGACGATGCCCGAATGTCTGGATTGTCTGGGCTATTTATTTCTGAACTATAGGTACCTCAAAAGTGAAATTTCAAGCAAGAGACAATCCTTAATGATGGTTGGCCATTATCCACGCTTTCTTCTTTAATATTGTTTTATTTTTTAAGGAAAATACATTTTTAATACAGTTTTTAAATTTTAGATTTAAAAATATATATTTGAATAAAAATTTAATGATATTGATTTTTGCATACAAAATAAATAAATAAAACACTATTTTTCATGGATGAAAAAAAATCATTTTAGATTTTACAAAATCAATTTTCAAAATGCAATTATGTAACTACATGGTACAAATAGCAAAAGTTATTTGATTAAAAATATAGTTGGCATACAAAATCAAATTGATGGGTTTTTTAGTGTTTATTTTATGGTTTTGATATGCTGATAATAAAAAGAAAAAAAAATATTTTAATATATTTAAGTAAAAATTAATTAGCTGCATTGCAGTTACCCTTGATTGCTTTATTTTTCATTGCCGCCTACATAAACTGTAAGATCAAGCGATGGAATCTTATCCGTAGCAGATCAAACCAGTAAGAGCTTGAATGAAAGAAACTAATTGATGCCATTTACAGTTTATGACAGTGAGAGGTCTCATTGTATGAAATCCAGGGTGTGTGTGAAAAATATATCTACCCGACAGGACTCCATTTAATTTATACAAACTATAGGGGCACAATTATAATTTTCAATAGTATGAACAAGAGGAGCGAGTCTTCATCAACCTTGAATCATGTCTATATCCAATTTTCAATAGTATGACCATCTTTTTTTAGTTTAAGATCCATTTAGAAATAACTTTTTTTTTCTTACCAATTTGTTCAATGTTTGGGAAATCCATTCAAATCGAAAAATATTGATTTTATTTTTAAAAAATTATCCTCGATTATTAGAATAAAACATGAAAAATTGGAGAGAAAATAAAAATTTATTTTTGTAAAACTAATTAGCTATAGGAATTGGTGACCGGTTTTTCCATTCGCTGACGTGCTCATTTAAAATTTAAAAAACCAACGTGTCATGTCTTGAATGGTTTTGTTAGCGTATAAATTACTTGACTAGGAAAGGACTTAATTACAATATAACAACAAATGAGTACAAATATTCATTGAATATTTATTTGAATGACCAGGGGCAGGGACAATTCAGTGCACGCGGTCAAAGACCAGAGAGGCTGGGATGAGGAAAAGGGAAGACTGGGCCCCCATATCTGTCCAAATTATTCGTATAGATCAACCCATTAGATCAATCAATGAGTGATGGGCCAAATGGTGGAACAACAAGTTAAAATGGCGGTGCAGATCCACGTCCACATTATTGTTATTTACGTGGTGGTCCTGTTGGAGGTCATCACTCAATCTTGGACTACAAGGAATAAATGGGCGGCTGAGGTGATGGCGAATTGGCAGTGCCACCACCATCTCTGATCCCAAATGGGAGACGTGCGCCGTGCGCATGGGTGAGTGGGCGGTGACAATGCCGACAGGAAGGTTCCAACTTCTAGTCTCTACTTTCTGTTCTCCATCTTGTCTGCAATCAAAATTCAAAAATAAGGGACACGGCATCAATCATTGTGGATTGACAATAACACCCTCGCAGTAATGCACGTAATAGCCACTTAAAACCATAAGAATCAATGAACCATGATATATAATATTTATTTAATTGATATTGTTGTGAACCATGATATGTAAATTTAGTTGTCGCATTTCAAAATATATTTAAATGTTGTTTTTCTAAAGCATGAAAACTATATTATGGCACTTGGTGACATTGAAAATAAATATTTTATTTTAAAAATACAACAAGATAAAAGTGTGTTTTTTTATTACATATTTTTCAAATGATTCTGTCCAAGATTGACAATACTGTCCTTTTTAAAAAAAAAAGTAATTGTTAACAACTAACTGTTTCTGTTCTTACATTGATGCCAGTTTTCTTAAGTAAATCATTCGAGAAATTGTAGCTTCGAGTTTAAAAAATGGTCCCCGAGACACAGCTACGTCGAAGGAGAAGATGTCAACATTGCAAGCAAATGCATGCATTCGACAATTTATCAGCACAATATGCACATGCATGCTTTTGAAGCTTTGTTTCCTTGATGGATCAATCACAATACATTTTATTTTATCGGGTCAATGGGTCCTATGGATTTTTTTAAGTATTTTGAGGTTATTTTTACTTTTCAAAGGTCAAATACACCAGTGAAGGAACAATATTGCAGACTCAACATACAAGTAAATGTTCTATCTTCACCAGGTAATTAACTTAATTATCAATCCGGACCCTCCGTTGGTGTAGCATGGGACAAATTAACTAGACCATTTCCCAAAATTATGATATCTACATGTTGATGGTGCTAATTGTTGAAAAATTATTTTAAATAAATAAATTATAGGTGAATTAAAAATTAATCTAAAACCCTTTTTGTTTTTTCTTCTTGTTTTATAGTGTGTAACGATGAAAAATAATAACCTTTTAGCTTTCAAAATTCACTATAAAAAAAGAGGTGAAGAAAGAGTTTAGCACTTGAGTTCTTTAGATTTCAACACACTCTTCTCCACTTTATATTTTATTGTTTTGTTATCATTTTATACTTTAGTTTTCATTTTAAATCTATAGTTTAGACTTATAATGTTAAGAGATATTCGAGTTTTATATTCTTTAACTTAAAAATATTAGTTCAGAAGTGAATCTAAACTAAGATGATGGTGTTGAAATATTATGAGACATATTCTGTTTATTATAATTCCACAAGCAATGAGCAATAAAGATTTGATGAAAAAGGATTCACCATTCACAAATACGAAAAAATTCATCATTTTAAAGTGTTTTAACAAATAGATACAGTTCTTGTTTCAATTTAAGCATGATTGATTTAAATTTTTTTTATGTTTTGAGTTTATAGATTTAAACATGTATGAACTCTTGTATAATTACAAACTTGTATGTGCATCGATATATTTAAGTTAGGAGACAACCCGACAGTTAAACTTAAGCACATCGACTAAGAGGTGCTATGAACGCACAACCTTTGAGGATGATGGGTGCAATTTTAGGACATGGTGAAAGCTACTCCCACTTTATAATCAATTCAAGGTTTTTAGCATTCCGTTGGAAGGAAAATCTCGCTATCACAATTAATTAACGATATGATAAATTTGTCTCCTTTTTTTTTTTTACCCTTTCACATTTGAGAAAAAAAAATCCAAGAAACGTGGAATATGCATTAAGATTAGTAGATATGTAGTTCATTAAAAAAAGGATTAGACAAATCATAAAATCACAGTTTGTTAGCCTGATTAATTAACACTTGAGAAGGGTTAGCTCATTTGTAGATTCAGCATAGTCCAGTTGCCAACTTGGCCTTCCAAGGGTGAACTCTAGGTTAAGCAACATGTCTGAAGAAGACGAGGAGCTAGAGTCCAATCTCCCCTTCATATTAGCAGCCACGTGGAGGGCTGCCGAGTGTCCGTCTTCCTAATTAAGGATAGAAAAGGATAATATTATCAGCTAGAAGCTATTTAGGCAGATAATTTATATATATATATATATATATATATATATATATATATATATATATCCATGTATTTTTGTTTTTGATGATGAAGTCATATACCTTAGAATGATCGTGTGCTTCGAAATAAGAGCATGGCAGAGCCTCAAGACTTGATCTTTTTTTCTCGTCTCCCTCCATTGATGATGACCCTGAATTTCTGTTCACAAAAATATCACCAAGAAATCAATATTTAATTATTACTAATGAATACGTCAAGAAAATAATTGTATGCAAAAAAAGGGCGTCTCCTTTCTTTTCCTGTTACATACGAGGAAATAAAAAAAATCATGATATAATCAATTGAGATTTAGGTATCTAGCTAGGCTGACCTAATTGCAAGATCTCGATCGATGTGCAATTGAGATTTAAATCATTGTCTTATGCTATCAGCTACTACTAGAGAAGCAATTCTACTACGTAGTGTAATTTTTTAAGAGAGGATTAATTTTCTTTTCGCTTTATTTCTCTTATGCCCCGAGAAGATAACATAAGATCATATTGTATAGTTAAGAAAAACAAACATTAATCCATGCTGAAGATTCGAATATGGGAATCAAAAGCCAGTACTCTTCTGGTTTAGAATTGATTGTCCATAGGAATGAGTCAACAGGATCCAGCCAACGATGAAATATTAATGGCTCGGTGGACTAAAAACGTTAACATGACTATTTGAGGTTCTGAGTTGTGCACTGGAAACCAAACCAAATAACCCTTAGAATAAAATAGCATTGAGATTGCAACCAAGGCCTTGACTTTTTCCATGCATTGGGATGAAGAAACATTCATAATCTAACGGATGAAAAGCATGGTAGGGCATGTATATATTACTATAAAAGGTACACGTACGTAAATCACCACACTTAACCTAGAAACCCTAAGCAAGCTTCATTAATTATGATCTATGTAGAGACTCTATCAGTGAACCTATTGTCTACACGAATAACTAAGACAGAAAATGTTGGACCAAATTGAAGTTCATCACCAAAGGTATTTGTGTGAATGCGTGCGTGTATATATATGTTTGCATTGATTTAATGCATTCATTGAATATGGAATTGTACTTTACCGTTTTAAAAAAATAGAGGATAAGATGCGAAAAAAGAACAGGAGATAAGGAGGGAAGAGGAGCACAAGCTAGCTACCTTTGATTTTTTTGTATGGAAGATGGTGGTGGTGGTGGTGGTGGTGGTGGGGGAGGATTAATATTGAGCGGTTGCGGGAGGTTGTTGGCATCAGCTTTTCCACTAGATAAACCTGAAGCATCCACCTCATGAATCCCTGCCCTCTGGCTCAAACCCATATCTGTCAGCCCTTGACCTGCAATTAATCATCATATATTGAGACATTGCTCCAGCTTTATCAGACACTCAGAAAAATAATTCATATATGGACTAATTAATTCAGTCAGTCGGATCGCAGCAAAATATATATATATATATATTTTATTTTTCAAGAAAAAAATAGTAAATCAAACAATAGAGTTTTTGGCCAAACTTGAATCACAAAGCTCGATCCCTCTAGCAAGACAATTATTTCATGGAAGAGAGTAAATATCGAGTTCGTATATAAGGACAATATAATTTACCTGATCCTTTGTCAGTGCTCTTCACTGTTCTATACATCTGCATGAACACCCACGGGAAAAATAAGAAAAAGTCCACATTGTTAAGATTACATTAGAGATGCCCTTTTGTCCTCACCCCTCGTTTTCCCTACCCACTACGAATTAGTCACAGCAATACATAGGTACATGTAACGATAAAAGTGCTGAAACAAGTTGTGAAATCTTGAAAATCTCCAAACAAATACACATATTCAAAGAAATGAAGATTCAACACAGTAACTCCACCTGCAAGTGACTCTTCACATGAGCTAGGGTAAGATCCTTCACATTCATCAACTCTAAGACTGATTTTGGTGTTGCTCCTGTAACAATAATCGCCGAGAGAAGGTGTAAATTAACTTCTTCTCTTTTATATCAACGAATAATCTCTACTTTCGTGTCAAATAATCAAGAAGAGGGAAAACACAGGAAACGAACTTCAGAAATAGAAATATACTAGTGAGTGCAAGTTTTTAAGAACATTACTTTCATGGCCACCAAGAAGCTGGACCGCATGAACAAAATGGGCATGGAGAGTTGTGGTCCATCTCATTCTAGGAGCCCTTGCGCTTCTTTTCACTCCATTAATCATTCTTGCACTTCTCTTGAAATCACGCCCATATATTTGAGGTTGGTGGTGGTGGTGGTGGTGGTGGTGATTAAGATTTCTTGGTAGTTGAAGTGTTTGGGCACTCAAATCTGCCACATCAAACCCTAAGCTCAAAGTTGGTTCACTAGGACCAAGATTATAACTCCCTTCTTGATTCAGAAAACCATTTTCATGGCTTAAATCACTTCCACTACTACCAGAATCTGTAGTTGAGCTCCTATCACTACAAATAAGGGTTTTTCTTGTTAATCCTCCATCATAGCCCGTATCTTTAACTTTCAATGATGGCGGGCTGATCTGCAATGAAAGATCAGGAAAAGGTGATGCACTTCTCATTATGTGTTTTGAACTTGAGAACATGAAGAAGAAGAAGATCTATATATCAGATTAAGCCAGGTTTGGGATCGTAGCAAGGGATCAGAAGGAATGAAAGAGTTTTAAATAGTACAAATAACGAAAGTAGAACAGAAAGCAGGTGAATAGGTGAGAACTTTGAAGGAAGAGCTATGGGGATAAGCAGCTGAAAAGCAAATTGATCGTTGTGATTATGTAATGGTTATATCATGAGTGCCTTATGATTTGCATGGGTGTCGGGAGGGGGATATATAGAAACGCTAAAGTAGCCAGAGAGAGTTCGAAATGATCAAAAGGCTAGCTTTCTCTTACTAGCTAGGATCACTCTAGGGTTGATCCAACAGAAGATTAGAGAAATAAATATAAATAGCGAGGTGATTGAAGGAATTGCAGAGAGTGATCAGAGTTTTAGTGAGAGAGAGATTAAAAAAAGGTGCATGAAAAGAGAAAGTCCCACAGTCTTTGTGGGGATGATGGTCTAGATGAAAAGTTTGTAAAAAGAGAAAGCTATGTATTTAAGGATGCAGAAAGGTCAGAGACATTTCTGCAAAGAGAGCTGGGGGGAGGGGACCTTTTTTCTTGCCTTAGCTTTTATAATTGACAATGAAAAAAAGGGAGCTTTGCAGAGGATATATTAATGGCGGTGTTTGCAGCGAAAAGGGATGGAATTTGAGATAGCAAAAAAGTACTGTTTAAGGAATATTGGAAGGGAATTGAGCGAGTCTAATTAATTGATGATAATTTTTTTTTTTTCTAGCTCTCTCTTTCTAGCTCTCGCCATCTCTATGCTTTGATGGATCGTGACCCTTTTAGATTCCCTAGAGCTACTCCCTCCTTATGTTTCCTCTCTAAGATTTTTATTTTAGATTTTATTCTAATTTAATCAACGGTGATTTCGTGAGCTTTTGCGTCAATGAGAATATTCCTGTTTTATTTTGCAGGCCCAAAACAAATATGACATAATAATGAAAAAAAATCATGTTCAAATAGTATAGATATAAGGAGAAAAGAAATATATTTTATAACTTCTATTATCAATTTATTTTGCATAAAATATTTTTCAAATTTTCTCATGTTTGTTTTCATAAAATATTTTTATGAAAAGTATTTATCTAGAAAATTTAATTAAGATTTTACATGTAAAACATTTAACGTAAGATAAACAACCTTATAAATTTTCCTGCATTTATCTTTGTGCAATTAATAATTAAGAAAAGCATAATTAAAAGCTAATTAAACAATGTCTCGAGAATTTAAGAACTAGATGTTGCTTTTCAGGACGTCAATGGAAATATATAAAACTTAATTAAATGATTGATACAAGTTATGATCATGACACAATAACGATTAGCACGACCGGTCCCTTTCCTTCCACTAAAAAATAGCCGTCAATAAATTAATGTTTTGATCATTTGCAAAGACTTCGCATTAATAAAACATCAAACACAATTTGCTCTAGCAGTTCCATCCCAGTCTTAATTCCCTTTGCCCAAACCGACCAGTAGTTTGCCAGCTCAAGTCAAGTCAATCAAGTGTTTGTCGTTTGCCCAGCTCAAGACAAGACAAGCCACGAGGAGGAGGAGGGGGAGGAGGGGGAGGAAGAAGAAGACTCTGTCTGGGTCTTCTGTAGCCTTGGTGCGCACGTGGCAGCTAAATTGTCGAGCTGTACACGTGAGAAGCCCCTTTCAAGCAGGAAAATATACTAGTCTAGTAGGAGGGATTGAAATTGAAATCGGTAATGGGAATTGTATGAGAAGAAGGGTGTCAGAGTGGCTGGGTTGTCCGGCGACACCAGGGTCGCAGAGCCACATGCAAAACTCTCTCTGGCCCACTTCCCCTTTAAATTTCCAAAATAAAAAGTTGATACCCCACGCGCTTTAATTTCTCCAATTAATGCCCCACGCGGTCAAAATTATTGTCCGACCACCCGAACTGTTTGTGTAATTTATATCTGTGATTCAATTGTTGTTTCAGGCTTTCAGCTATCTTTATTTCTTTTAAAAATATTTTTTTTATGTTTATAGTTTGTTTTAATATTATAATATTAAAATCACTTTAAAAATAATTAATTATTGAACTCTCAAAAACTAAAAAATATAATTTCTTTCATATATATATATATATATATATATATATATATACCACAATTAGATAATGATATGCTCCAAGTAGATTATATGCATGACTTATCATATGTATTTATGAACCAAACAAGTCTTAAGTCCTGAAGAATTGAGCTGAAATTTTGATAAACGTTCTCATGGGTGTTTTTTTCTATAGTAGTCATTATATTGCTATGTGTACCGACAAGTCTTTTGATATTTAAAATCTTCGTGTCCTTAATTTTGTCAGTTTTGTTATTTTCCAAATTTAATGCATTAATTTGAATTTCATGGTTGTTTACTTTGTATTTTATTTTTGTGTTTTTGTTTTCTAATTGAGGTAGAGTTTCTCCCTTATTTAGTGGCTCTTTGGTATTGTGGTTTGAACTACTTTTGAAAAAAAATTACTGAATTTTTGTTTGGTTATGTATAAAAGCAACAACATATTTGTATGGGTCCACCATCAAAATTTGTCATACCAACGGTTCATGAAAAGCAGCTAGCAGCTACTTTTAATTGCTTTTCATCTCCAATAAATTTATTGTCACCACAGAAATTGCCGTTGGAATTTAATTCCAAATCAAACCCTCGTTTCTTTTCCTTCACACACCATAAGCACAAATAAGCAAAATCTAAAAATCCCCAAGCCTCTTCACTATCTTCAAAGAAACAACACTCCAAAAGCAAATAAAAACCTTGCTACTGCTTCAATTAAGGAAGAGAAAAAGGAGAAGCATGTCCAACTTCTTTCTCACAAATCTACCCAAAATAATGAGCTCACAAACCTGTCTAAAAGAATGAGATCAAGGTCATGCTCGCTGTGCAACATAGTTTTGGCTTCAAAATCTTGGGAAGTCATTCTAGAGAGAGAGGGAGCAGAAAGAGAGGGTGGGGGGTAATTTTCCATCCATCCAAAATCTTCAATTTAATTTTTCACCATTTTTGCTATTTCAAATAAATTTTGGAAATAATTCTAAAATGAGTTATGACAATTTCTATAGCATAGATTCCCTTTATCATTAACCAATTAATGTTTAATGTTTACATCCACGAGATATTTCTTAGCTAGGTATTTGACAAGAAGCACACAGTTTGATCCAAGCTTCGTTGTTTGTGTGGCCATGTCAAAGTAAATAGGCTTTGATCATTTACCTGAAAAGTTGAAAAAAGAAGGACCAAGTTGAGTCTACCTCTTAAAATCGAGGAGGTATAGAGGACGGCTAATAAAGCTTCGTATTTAAAATGTAAAGAGGCGCGTGGCAGGTGAGAAATGGAAACGGAGTGCAACCCTAACGTTCAAGTCTTGACCACCACCGTGTAGTATTTGTCTAACCTGTCTATCTCCAATATTCCCTCTCCATGTCCAGATATTCCATGGCTAAAACCAGCTGTGGAGCCCCACCCCAGGCGTGGAAGAAAGATAGTACAAGAAACGAAAACATACCATATTCCTCGGCGTCGACATGGGGTTCCCATCACGTGACTTATGGACGTGACCTTGTCTAGGTTATATAGTCTCTTCTCTTGTTCTCTTCCCTTGTTCTTTCTTTACTTTTCTCCAACCCCCGTTTAAAATGCTGCATCCTCCATTGATTATGCTCGAAAACCCATGCTCTGCTTTTCGTAATTTGTTTGTTTATGGGAATATTTGATGGCAATAACAACAAGATGCACTAGAAAGTGTTCATCATTTCTTAATTATAGTTTTCGAAGCCATGGTCAGCGCCTGATGCGCTCTAGATTCACCGGGAAATGAAATTGTTTGTATATCTTGTGTTACTTTATTCGGGCTAATAAATTCTCCATCTTTCTTTGCACGGATTACTGAATAATCAGTTTGTAGTATATGGTGATATCCGCTCAACATGTCTCTCTATGGATCTCTTGTAATGTTGTCAAATGCTACGGCTATATTCCATATTCCAAGCGTTTGTCTTATAAGAAATAACCCCGCCCCCACCCACCCACCCACCACCACCACCACCAGAGCCACCACAACACAACACCTCTCTCTCTCTCTCTCTCTCTCTCTCTCTCTCTCTCTCTCTCTCTCTATATATATATATATATATATATATATATATATATATACTGCTATATTTTAAAGCTCTTGCATTGATTTTATATCTTTCCTAGAAAACGACTCCATTCCTTTTCACGTTGCAACAAAATTAAGCTAAAGCTTAGGCTAGTGGGTACCCATGGCTAGCAAATTCGTCATGAAGGTGCCTAGCTCCACATGAACCGCCCTTTTAATTACTGAAACCTGGCTGAAGGGGTTTGATCCAAGCAAGGACAGGCATTTGTGTACAAATTGAAATAAATTAACGTTGAGTAGCTACTATTATTTTTCATTTTAGAGAATGATACCTTGTTTAATACTTAAAGTGGCAGGTATTTTCCAAATCTTATATGATCAGTGGCCTAATGAGCATATTTGGACAGCAATTGAGTAGCATTCACTTTTGGTTTTGGGCAGAAAAATGCTGACTTCAATTACAAACCCATTTGTGTCTGTTGATACGATTAAATAATTATATGCCTTTTTGGAAGAATATTAGCTTGTTCATGGTGATTCGTGAGATCCGAATACAGACAGGGTTGCTTCGAAATGTGGTTTTTCACCTTCTCCCACTCTTCGAGTATCGAAGAGAAAGACAAAAAAAGAAAGGATGGAATCACCGAAATTAACGCCGTTTAGGCTGACGTGCTCCACGACATGCATGGAATAAACATGGTTTTACTAATTCCCACCACCATCAGATCGTTTCGCAACAGGTTCGGAAGAATTTATGTCTTTAATTTGTAGGATTATTACCCATACTTATCAGATTAGGTAAAGACCCGGCGTGGGGTGGTCGGCTCAGCCCTAAATCGCTCTTGTTTTAGTGAAATAACATTTTTTTTTAAAAGTAAATTGAAATTGAATCAATATTATTATTTTGAATAAAATTAAAAGAAATAGTGTACATATGACTAAATCATTCAAATTTAATACTAAATCGTTTTTTTTTTTAAAAAAAAGAGAAAAAATCATGGCTAGAACAAAGCTTCAAGTACACGAGTCATCAAATTAAGATATCGCATCGTAAGAGTTTAATATTATAGTATTTGTCAAATCAAGATAAAAGATACCCTCGTGAATGATAAAGAACTCAGACGCGAGGCTGGCAAACTACACGGTCAAAACTCGGTTCAAGACACTGGAAAAAGTTAATTATTGGTGAACTTAAATGGGCACTTGACACTCCTTGGAGGAGCATGATTGAAAGCAGCATTTTGTATCACAAATGAGGAAGATACACAGGTACCCACGCGCCACCAGAGAAGATTGTCAGAAATTCAGCATGGCAGTTTCAGGGACCAGGAAAGGGCATCCAATCCGTCCCCAAGCAATTATATACATATGAAGAAATCATATACTAGGAGGTAGTGGTCAAAGCTTGAAACTAAAAGTTTATTTCCATTTAATTTTAAATTTAAATCTTGTAATTGTTAATATGATTGTTATTAAAAACTTATATAATTTTTAATTTAATTTTTTTTTAAATTAATTGAGTTATACATAATTTCACCCAAATACTCAAATTAATAATAATAATAAAGTATATGTCAATTTACCTGCCATGAATTGGCTTAAAGTTGAACGAAGTCGAAAAAGCCCAGGAACCCATCGATCCTGTCTATTTTTCTAGCGAATGTTGAAGTAAGCACACAAGCGCTACGAGCTTTGTAAGTTATTTTAAAACAAATATTTTTTATTTTTAATACTCATATATTAAAACTATTAAAACACTTATAAAAATATTAGTTGGTCCAAAAATAAAATTCCCTATCAAATTAAGGCAACAATTAAAACGCTACATAGGAGGAGGCTAATACAGAGTCAAGACCTATTAGATTACTTAATTGACTGTTTATTTAAAAGAGAACAAAAATAGGAGAGAAACAAAAATAATTGAAGGGTGGGGACTGGGGACAGCATCCACTAAATATCTTCAATGATTCTTACGACCCCATCCAGTCAAAGCTAGCCACAGATAATTGCCATCCTACTTCAAATGAAACTATAGGAGTATGCAGCAATTACAAGGTCGGTCAAACCATTTAATGCATTTGGATCTTAGTAGGCACTACTCACTAGTTGCGTAATAAGACCCGTCCCGGTCGGCATGTTGCAATTGATTTGTGGGCTCGGAATCTAGTTTAAAACGGGAAAAAAACATGGTTTTTTTTATTAAAATATTAAAGTTCAGATCCGTTTACTCTATTTGTAACCTATGTTTTGAATTAGATTATATAACTATTCTAGCTGGAGCTAGAAAAGGGCTTGTTTTTGTTTTTGCCCTGACCAATTTTTCGTTCCTCGGGGACGGGGTTGCTCAGATGAAAATGAAATTTCGCTAGAGAGATGTGAACAACAGGCACGAATTTTACATTCCACTGCCACATTAAATCGACTACGTCGAAGGCCCCGCTATATCCTCGCCGGGTTGAGTGAGCTGAAGGCGATGGATGAACTCCTGCCAACATCATTAACCAGTTCTCTTTTGACAACAATTTTATTGGGATTTTAATGCAGAGAAGATAGCCATGAAAATTATATTAGACCGGGCCGTATTCTGTAAAAGTCTAAGAGCCAATCTCTGAAAAAACAAAAAGTTGAGAAATTATGCCCGGTGCATGATTCGTCGAGTGAAGAAAGTTGTGTTTTTACTTGTAATTACTAGTGGTGGACGTATAGCTTCTAAATTCAGCAACCCTTTTGATCTGTTTCTTGAGCCAACGAAAATATTGTACCTAATATCAAAGGACCCACATTCAGAATAGATCATGTGCCTCCAAACAGTTGGTGCTGAGAATTGCAGAATGGGCACTGAAACTTAAACCTGCGGTGATTGTTAAAGAATCATCTCATATAAAAATTTAAAGTATAAAATAAGATTCTAGAATATGATTTATATTATTCTCTAATATATTTTTTCAAATGAAAGTTTTTTGGGCTTAAAACTTGCACATAGACTCATTGTGCCTTGTGTTTTATTTTTATCAATTAAAATGAGAGTGGTGAGATTCGAACTCGTAAACGTTGGGTGAACAAGGCTCTGATACCATGTTAATAAACTATCTCACCTAAAAACTTAAATTGTTAGGTAAGACCCCGAAATATAATTTATATTATTCTCTAACATTGATGTTTATGTATATAGTTTCAATTTGATTATACAAGTTAAAATTTAATTTTAATTTAAACTAATTTTTATATTACCTGATTAAATTCTAACGATATGATAAATTAATCTATGATTATATCAAATCTGACAATTATATTATTTAGAGTTGCTAGAAATTTGTTGATATACTAGCATCTATCATCTTCAATTTCATAGATTTCTATCCATGACGGATTATCTAAACCTTCCTTTTCACATTAATTATATGGTGAAAATGGATTTCTGAAACAAAGTTTTGTAGCGAGTGCCATGGAAAGACAAACCCATCCCAATCGCCTGCATCCTCTCCCCTTGTATTTCTCTTTTGTTTTGGCTTCCTTGATCAATTCCATTTCTATATGCTTAGTAAGCTACCCCTTTTAATACTCTCGTGACTCTGTCGCCCTCTCATTTTCTGATACTTGTCTCATGGACCACAGGGTTAGATTTTTATATTTTGTTCAAAGCTTAATGATGCCTCTCCCCCTATCTTCCTTGTTTTGACCCTTTCTTGCAATGATACAGAGAATGCCATTTTTGGTTGTCAATTGTCAAGCATTCAAAAATAAGGTTGTCAATCCCGTTTCAGTTGATAATTTGTTTTTTTTTTAATTAGAATAGAATGTATATTAATTCAAAAAAAAATTAGTTCAAATTCAAAAATAAAATTATTTAGAATTGTGCAATTTAATCTAAAAAACACACAATAAAAAGATTTTTCTGAATAAAATTATGAACATGTATAATATTACGAGAATGTTATCATCAACCTCGTAAGGTCATTACATTCTTTAATTGCTCTGAAATTTTAACATAATATATATAAAATATGTCAAGAGACTTCTCGTAAAATTTCATCTCAATCTAACTATCAGATTAAGAGAATTATAAAATTATTCATTATTTAAAAAATACTATTTGGCCGAAACAGAATGGACGAAACGAAACCGGAACGTTTCGGCTGAAATTAGACTAACATTTTCAAAATGGGCCGAAATTTTAAACGAGATAAAAACTATGTCATTTTATCTCGTTTTTAACTAGTAGAAAATGTTTCTGCCGTTTCAACCCAAACAAAACCAAACCTCATTCATACAGTATATAGAGAAGAAATCGAATCCCTTTACGTCTACATCAACAAATAAATCCCTATAGACTTCTCTTTCACCAGGAATCAAACTTCTCATTGACTTGGATTACATATATAATAATGCTTTGAACTCCATACCTAATTATCTTGACAATGCCTATTATGTTATTTATATTGATTGGACATCATTAACAATATTGTTAGAGCTAAAAAAATATGAAAATGATATGTCGAGTGTTATCATTAGGGATAGAACTCACCTTTTCTGTTTGGAAACAGTTTAGTTCTAGCTAGCCAGAATGTTTTGTCCAAATCCATGTGGGGGGTTGGCATTGGAGAAAACAAAAAAGTGATGAATATATTTCTTTCTTTATAGGTATAAGCTCAAAAGAAAAATCTCTCTTTCAAGAAGAAAGAAATTGGCTGTTTATAATGCTGTTCTTGCACTAGTTGTTGAAAGACCTAGCTACCGGCCAGGATCATGAGTTGAAAGTGTGTGTTAAGGAACCATCTCACCTAAGAGTTTAAGTTTGTAAGTGAGGTCCTATAATATGTTTTATATTATTCTCTAACACACACCCTTAAGTGAAAGTCATTTGGGCTTGAAACTTGCACAGACCCACATCACCTTGTGCTTAATTTTTATCAAATAGAATGGGGTGATGAGATTCGAACTCGTGACCGCTGGATCAACAAGGCTCTGATATCATGTTAATGAACCATCTCACCTAAAAACTTAAGCTTGTAAGTAATGTCATATAATATGATTTATATTATTCTCCAGTGGATATCATTCCGGCCTCGGGGCTCGCCATCTTCAGGTTTGAAGTTTGATTCTTCTTGTCAACAAAAAACTTCTGGGGTCACGGGCTACAGGGGTGTAAATCACCGTATAGAAAAGCTGGCCTAGAATAAGAGAAAAAACTAGCAGACAAGTTCGATCGAATTTAAAACCAGGTGTAGCCTGCAAGGAAGGTCGTAGCAAAATAATTAGAGGCCATGTGAGGTGAAAGCTGAATAGTAAAAGATAGAAATTATTCAAACAGAGATAGGGAACTCGGATGGAAGACATTCATGGAATCTGATCTCTACTGATTTTAAAAGGAAAAAGTAGGCGGTAGCTAGTGTGATACAGTTGGGATGGCATTGTCAAATTCTATTACTATAGAACAATAATAGTTTATGGTTGCTAATGTTAAGGAACCATCTCACCTAAAAGTTTAAGTTTATAAGTGAGGTCCCAAAATATGATTTATATTATTCTCTAACACCCCTCCTCAAGTGAAAGCTTTTTGGGCTTGAAACTTGCACAGACCCATATCACCTTGTGCTTGGTTTTTATCAAATAGAATAGGGATGGTGAGATTCGAACATGTGACCGCTGGGTCAACAAGACTCTGATACCATGTGAAGGAACCATCTCACCTAAAAACTTAAGCTTATAAGTGAGGCTCCAGAATATGATTTATATTATTCTCTAACAGCTAACACCTGATTTGAGTCAGGTTTAAGTTAAACTAATATCGAAATTACAGCCTGCATGATTCAATAAAACCTAGTTTAGAGTTAAATATAAGTTTTACGGGGGTTTCTCTCTCTAGTTTTTCCAGGATTGATTCAGTAATCAAGTCCCTTTCTGGATCACATTCTAGTTTAAGTCTGATAATTGTTGTTGGGATTTGAGCCTGGTGTAAAGAAAAAGAGGATCAGAATTATTAGGGTTTTAATATTGGAACCACTCTATGGCTATGCATGTGCAACCTTTTACAGTGAACCTCCTCGATGATCCGAAAGGGAACTCAGAAGTCACAAATAGAGCAAGAGGGTGTTTTAATACTGAGAGTCTTAGTTTTTTTTATATATATATATAGAAAAATGATTTCAAAAGTCAAATGCAATTTAGCCGAGCATAAAATGGACCCTCTTTTTGATCAATGGATCCTCTTTTTGATCCATCAACTAGAAGCATTATAGGCCCAATGGCTCAGTGCAATTTAGCCCATCATAAAATGGACCCTCTTATTGGTCCATCAACCTCAAGAAACGTCAGAGGCCCAATGGCTCACACGAAGAGCAAAAAAAATTAGAAACGTCAACATCGTTATAATATGTTGAATTTCAGGAGGTTGTGAGTCTGTGTACTAATATTTAATGAATTGATATTAGAAAAACCTATAAATCCTCGATGCAAGGAAAGGTCGGTTTGAAAAAAAATTATAAGTAATTGGGAGTCTAGTTGTAGTTATTTTTAAAAGTGTTTTTTTTTTAAAATACATTAAAATAATATTTTTTTATATTCTAAAAATTATTTTTAATATCATCACATAAAAATAATATAAAAAATAATTTAAAATAAAAAAATAATTTTTTTAAAAAAAATACTTTTGAAATACAGTGCAAACATGGTTTTTAAGTCTAGTTTATAAAACTTCTGGTGAGATATCTACAATGGGTTGAAGAAAAAAAAAGTTAAAAACTGATATTTTTTTAAAATAAAACGCATTAACCTAAATTTATTATTCTGTATAAAATTTTAATAAAAATAATTAAATTAAATTGATAGAATATTCATAACCAAAATTCTTTTGAGAGACAACTGTGGTTATGAGAAGGAAAATATAAGGACAAAATTACTAGAGCTAATTGCTCAAATGGCCCAGCACGCAGGTCCTTTCTGACTCTTATCTCTACCTCGACCAAGCCCAGCTCTTAGCGGTATTGCCGTGGATTACTATTTCTTCCTCCTCTGTTCCAAATTTCTCTCTGCTCCGATTCACTTTGGATCTCCCACTTCTCTTCCAAGACGAAGAGAGACAGAAAGAAGTTAGCAGAGAGATGACGTTGTTTCACTTCTTCAACTGCGCGATTCTCACATTCGGCCCCCACGCCGTCTATTACTCCGCCACTCCCTTGTACCTCTCTCTCCCTGAAAAGAACCTTGCTAAATTCGAGTGATCTTCTTCCCGAAAAACCCATTATAATTTCTTTTTTTATGATTAATTTTTGTTAAAATTTAATGTTTGCAGGTCCGAGTATGATACGCTCGGTACTTCTATTAAAGCTGCGCTTGTTTATCTCGGAACTGCTCTGGTTAAGGTTTGTAGAGTTACTTAGTATCTGTAATTTCTTGATTGTTGCTGTTTTTATTTTATGAATTTAAAGTTGGTGTCTTGGATTCTTGTATGTATGTATATTGGCAGCTGGTTTGCTTGGCAACGTTTCTTAAGGTGTCCGAGAATGATAGCTTTGATCCGTATCAGGTACTTTATATAACTTTATTTTCAACATTTTTGAAATTGAGATGGAGTAATTTATATTTGTTTTGTATTAGTTGAATTTTGATGAGTATATAAGAAGGCTAGACGGTGTTAGAGTGGGAATAAAATGCTTCTATGTCGACCCTTGCGTTTTATATGGCTAGATATGAAAACACTTCTGTAAACAAACTTATTGATGAACAAGGCAGAAGCTTTTTGTTGTGTATTACTATATGCTTGAGCGGCCGCTGATCAAGTTTGGTGTGTGAAGAATCAAATGATGTAGAATTTGATGTTTTTTTCCGCAGTTTTTTGTTTGAAAATCATTTTGTTGAATTTGATTCCTAAGGTGTCTAGCTTGCAAATGAATCTTCCTTTCATGCTAGTTACATTTGCTATCAAATGTTCTTCTCTGTTCTCTGACAACATGCATTCTGGTTTGTGAATGACCTGTCACCAACACCACCTATATGCAGGAACTATTGAAAGCACTGATTGGATTTATAGATGTTGCTGGGCTTTACTTTGCCTTGACCCAGTTGACCCACAGGAACATCTCTCAAAATCATAAATATCAAGCGGTTGGACTTGGTGAGTTTGACTTGTCTGAGTCATTTCATTTGAATGGCAGCCTTTTTCTCCCTAAAAAAATTAAGCTGGTTTCTTGCGTTAAATTGATTGTTAGTTTCTTCTCCATGATCTTACATGAGATTCTTTTACATCATGTCTATAGTTTCTTTGAAAACTTTTGGCCTCAACTTGTGGTATACTTCCTTAAGAAGAGAGTGTGTTTGTGCGTGTATCAACTGTTTCCTGGTTTTCTTTATTAACATTTGTCTGCTTTTTTACCCTTGCCTCTTGATGATTGTAAACATTTGGGATTTTGTTCAAACCACTTTAGGATTTACTTCCATGAAAATTTGTAACTGATTTGTTTTGTTGGAAATGATAAGAATGTATTAAGGGTGCAATATTTATATGTGTTGCACATCATCATAATTTCTTTTCTTCATGCTCACATGCAAAATGGAGTGAATGAAATCATCCTCGTGGTTTTCTTTTCACTTGGCCTTAGTTATGTGATCTTATTCCTTATTAAGTTTAGACCATAATTTCCCCATTTGCAGGGTGGGCTTTTGCTGATTCTGTTTTACATAGACTGGCACCTCTTTGGGTGGGAGCTAGAGGACTAGAATTCACATGGGATTTCATTCTGCAAGGCCTTGAAGCAAATGCAAACCTGGTTTGTTTAATTTTCTTGTTAATCTCTGTTATCGCTTTTCATATCATTTGCTTAGATTGTTTTGAAACTTGAAAAGATATATATGTATAGGACTATACATATTCATGGTGGACTTCTCTCTTAAATGAATTTCAGGTGTTTAGCATATCCCTTGCTGCTTTGGGATCTCTGATGTGGCTTCGGAAAAATAAGCCCAAGACTTTGATTCCCATCATATATGCATGTGCAGGAATTGTGGCAACCATGCCATCCATCACAAGGTCTGCTACTCTTCTTTTGTTCCTAGCATATGGATTAAAGAATCATCTATGCGCGCGTGTGTGCTTTTTGCACTATCTGAATTTAAGCCTTATAGCAATTTAGGAATGCGTTAGATTCAACAGTCACCCTACAATTTAAGCGTATTTGAAATCAGAGAGACTGGTTACTACTAGGTCCATGCATCAAATGTTTCTTAAATCCTTTTTAGAAGTTTGGTTATATTTCTCCTTGAAAACTATTTTGTCTTTTGCAAGTGATGAAATTCACCCTAGAGTTTCATCACAACCCCAAAAATGATTAGCAAAAAGAGCATCATGGATTTTGTATTTTTGTGGTTTCATTCTTTTGTGCTGGAACAACAATCTTCACAGAGCTTAGTCTTTCATCTATTTCGCTAAATTATGGTTTTTGCAGCTACTTGAGAAAAGGATTGGGGTGGCATTTTCCGAAGGTTGTAGGCTTTGAACTGTTCACATCTCTGGTGATGGCTTTTATTAGCTGGCAACTCTTTTCTGCATGTCAGAGACCCTCGTCTTGAGGAAATCCAGTATCTTCTCCAACAGCAGATATTTGGCTGAAGAAAAGCACTTGAAGCATATTGAAGGAATTCTATTATCATAATACTGCCAAATATTGCCCCGGGAAATTGTGTTGCTTTAAAATTGCAGTGACTTCTATATATAACCTCTAGGAATTACTGAGAAACAATTTTGACTTTCACTGTGACTCAGTTATCTGCAATCCCAGAAAATTAGCAGCACTTTTTTATTAGTGATTCGAACACAGTGAAATAAGTTGCTGTCTATATTTCCGTGGGACTTGCTTGTCCGAATATGAGTCGAGGAAGGATTGATATTGAAACCTTGGCATCCATTTATTCCACTAATTCAATACCATGAAATGGGACTTTAGCCTTGATTGTTCAGGCTGATGACAAAACCTGCATTGCTGGTAATTGATTATATTTTTTTCTCGAGTAAAGGATGACATTGATTCACAACTAAATCAGGGAATCCCAGAAGTTTTGAAGCAAATATATTTAGTTATACATTACATGTAAAAGATTGACAAATCACCCGTTGTCTAGCGACTCTTGACGGACATGACTCTTCGGCAAGTTAGCTAAACAGAAGACTCACTCATTTTCCTCTACCCACGCTTCAATTCGGAGGAGTACAAATCCAACCGCAACCCCAACCAAAACAAGGCCATTCATAATTGCAGCAATCCTGAATATCTCACCCACATCGCTGCATTTAGAGAAGAGTACACCTCCACCTCCTCCTTTCCCATCTGATTTTGCTCTCAATGAGCTAACCACCTTTGCAAAGCATTGCTCGGTAGACACCGGCGTGTTCAGAGAAAGCACACTGTTGTGGGCTTTAAGACCCCCATAGGAACTCATCCCTCCGATGTAAACCACCTCACTCGTTCTCCTGGGGATATTTCTGCCGAAATTCACGACTGCACCGGTGATTGTTGCAGGAGTGAAGGCGGCTGCTGCTGTTGCCATGCCTGAAACGAGCACAAGTTAGAGGTTGCATAGATTTTGAAACCTTCGAATGAAGTAGAGGGGTTAATGGGATTTCCTGTACCTGTACCGTGGATCGGAAAAGCTTGCAAACAAGAAGAGGTAGGCACGATGGAAACTTGTTGTAAAGGGATGAAATTGGATAAGGTGAGAAATAATGTGATTGGCTGACACATGATAGAGATGAGATATAGGAGTAAAAAGGGGAAAGGGAACTGGGGCCAAAAAGGAGGCAAATACAGATGCTAACGTTTGTATCCTATAGACCATGCAAGCCCATAAAAGAGCTCGTGGCTTGGCACCTGATTTGTCGAAATAATAGCCCGTGATGTAATATTACCTGTTCGAGACTTCAATGGGTATAGCCCTTGGCCCCTTTACCCTAAACCCAGTATATGAATTGGCAACACATGGCTGTGAACTAGGGCAAATACATCCTAGCATTCTTTCATGCACAGGTTATTGCGAGAGGTCTCCATTGATACCTAAGCACAAAACATTGTTAATTTTGTTTAGTTGTGGCTGAAATGACCCTAACATTTTATACTTGTTAAAAAAAAAAGATAAAATAGTGTATTTTTATCTCATTTAAAATTTTAGCCCATTTCAAAAATTTCAGCCGGAATGTTCCGGTTTCGTTTTGTTGGCTCCATTTCGACCAAATAATATTTTTTTAAAGAATAAATAATTTTACAATATCAACCATATCTCTTAGTCCAATTGTTAGATTTAGATAAAATTTTATGAGAAATCTCTTGACATATTTATATATATTATGTTAAAATTTCAAAGCAATCAGAAAATATAATGATCTAGCGAAATTAATAATAATATTCTCATAATATTATACATATTTATAATTTTATTCAAAAAAAATCATTTTATTGTCTTTTTTTATATTAAATTGCACAATTCTAAATAATTTTATTTTTGGATTTGAACTAAAAAAAATTGAATTAATACATTTAATTATATATATATATATATATATATATATATATATATATATATACACACATAAACAATACAGCCTCGAAACAAAATGGATATACCTGGCAAAAATACATATCAATTGTGAATTGGAAGTGAAAGATGAGCGTGGCAGAGCTAGTGAGGTGTTGTCCACTTCCTTTCTTTTTTCTCTTCTTTTTTTCCTTGACTACTGTATAACACCTCAACTGAAATCTAATCAGAAGGCAAATCCCGGTCATCATAGTAGAACGTACAGGTAAACAAAGGTCCGACGTAGATTTAACAGAACAGAAGCAATCTAACTATATACATATGGTCTACATAGATCATAAGAACGATTGGTCGTGGCAAAACAGCAACATGAGTTCTAGATGCCAACTTTACACTAAACTTGAACACAAGTCAACAGCTCAATTGAAACAAGATTTGAGCAGTTTTTTCATTCCCAGATAACCAGTGTGAGTTAGTTCCATCCCCAGATGATCCGCAGATGACAGGCTTGCTAGAGAACACGAAAGATATGAACATACAAGACAATAGAGTTGTTCATTGTGCCGCTAGGTTCGAAGAGGCACACATCGAACTCCTGTAAATTGTTGTCCAGAGCAAAACTCTTCCACCCAGAAGAAAGCCCTCCACTGTTCTTATATTTATCATATAAAAAGTTGGTGTTCCATGTATTTTCTTTCACACGAAGAATCACTACTTTTTTTTCCAGGGTTCTGAAATGTCTAGTCGACCATGCTGAAGGGATTACCTGAATGAAGCAGAACAATAAGTAAGACCAAACTTCAAAGTTGCCAATCAATCCTAACAATGGAAACAATTGGCACTTACCTCTGGATAAAAAGAAACAGGGACAGGGAGAAAAAATTGAGAAATTTGAACATGAAATAACTGAAAAAGATATTTGTACCATGTAAAATTTCCTGTATACATGTGTGGGTTTCATGATCACAACGAAGCCGTCATTGGTTTGTGCTGTTTGTGCAAACCGTAATGCATTGAGTTTGTCTTCCTCTGTTACCATTCTTCCAATTGATACATCTGGCATGCCGATAGGTACATGCCGGACATCTGATTCATTCACAAACCATAACAATTTATGAGGAAAGGCATTGCATCGCTGCACAATCCTATGCATCTATCATTGCAGAGACTCCATTAACGACCATACACTTCAATTCAAGGTCAGTTAATCAATAGGAGAAGCAAACAATGAAGAAAAAAAGAAAAGGCAAGCTACTTATTCTATTTTACATTAGTAAGGCAGGCTTAGAAGATGGATGCTTAGCAAGGTGTTGGATCCCCCGGCAATACTTCTCCCAGAGCACCAGTAGATTGCTATGCGAACAAGTGTTGAATGCCCGAGGGCAGTAAGCCATTATTCATTCCTCATGTATAGAAATTTGGACTTACCAGGTTTGGTTTCTATTTCCTCGGCAGTAGAAGAAGGTCCCTCGGCAGTAGAAGAAGGTCCTTCATATCTCACACTCTTCCTAGTTTGGATAGGCTTACCAAACTTGATCTCCCTCCGAGTCTTCTTGTCAATAGCTTTTGAGACAACAATGTTTCTTACAGGAGTTCTGTAAATGTAACCATCTGCAGATTTCTCTGGGGTGCCTCCGAGACCATTATGGGGGCAGGTATAAGTAACTTCAACAGAATCTTCTACTGTTTTCCTCTTTGTTTGGACAAGACTGTCCCCTTCTCGGTGCCCACATTTTCTGACAAAATATGACGCTGCTTTCTCACACAAGCTTTGTCCATCAAAAATTAGAACATCAAAATTTGACTCCCCGTTGTACTTAAAGATCAACAAATCATTTTCCTCGAGAAAATGGTCCTTTACAAATTCTTCCCAGCCATGTTTGAAGAACATGGTGTCGTCATCTGTAGCCAATTCAACTTGCCATGTGCTGCCACTAGGACCTTTAAGAGTCACATTTTCAAGCAATTTCTTCTTCAAATGATTAGAAAATGTTTCAGGGATCGGCTACAAATCAAACACAAAGAGGCAACGTGGTCAAACATAATTTAGCATCATGAATGAGTAAAAAAATGTGTCTGTCATGATCACATAACATTCAATATCCTTGGTGAAAGTTCAAAATAACATCACATGAACATTTACGTTTCTACAACTTCAAATTTATCAAGGCCAAAATGGGATAGCCCAAGAATCAAAGTGCTAAAATCTGTGTATGAAGTCTACAATGAAGCTGGGAAAACAGTTAAGGGGGGGCTAGAAGGAAAAGAAAATCCTCAGCCTGGTTCAAGTAAGGGACAGAAAGGACGAATTAAGATATGAATCAGGTTACGCATGTCAACATGCAGGGTTACACGCTTTTGGCAAGGGACCACGAAATCAAGTAAAGGAAAGTTTTTTATGAGTATAATCTTGGTTGAGTTGAGTGCATTTCAATGGCAAGAGCAGAATACGTTGCTCGTTTCAAGACTTCAAAAAAATAGACAAGAAATTTTCCAAGACCAGATAAACCATAAAATTCTTTCAATAAAACAAAACACAGAACCACCCCTGAAAGCCTAAACAAAAACACAACAAGAAATCAGAGAGAACCCAGATGCCTAAACCCATTAAAATAAAATGGGCTCATTTCAGAGAGCACTTACAAGCTGATGATCAAAACCAGCACTGAGAATTTGAGAAAAACGGGTGCACTGGAAATGCGTCCAATATATTTCCTCTTCCCAGCTTCTGCAATCTTCACATGTTTCTTCCCCCATTTCCACTAACAGAGCTTACTGCAGTTCTAGATGCTTTCTTTTACTGCATACAAACAGCATTAATGGACTTTTTTGAGGTTACACCAACTACTACTGTTTTCCGTGAAAGTGCTTCTGATTATTTTGGGTGAAAAAGAAGGAAAGGAATTACCTTTTTCTGTAAACGAGAGGAGGAGGAGAGACACAGAAGGACAGCGAGGGAGATAGTTTTGTAATAACTTAACTGCGGACAAGAAGTCAGTGCGGTGAGACTTGCAGTGACAAGACAGGGACATGAAACGAAGAGTCAACATGCGTCGCACGCTCGCACCCTCGGGCTTTACTGGACTTTTTCTTTTATAAAATGTGCAGCAGTTATTTTTTAAATATATATTTAAATTATTAAAAATTATTTTTTTACATCGATATACTAAAATAAAATAAAAATTAATAAAAATCATTCTCTGATATACGGGTAGCATGGTTATGATGGTTTTAAAAAATATTTTTCGTTTAAGAATAATATTTTTTAATTTTTAGAAATTAATATATGAAAATATCTATAAACAGCAAAAAAAAATTAAAATAAAAAAATATATATTTTAAAGTATGCCTTTAAAACGCAATATTAAATAAGATCCAATTCAACCTAATGAAATTTAAATGGACATATAATAATAACTCATTATATTTCTATATTTAATTATATAGTTTTTAAAGTTATGAAATAATAGGTATCTATAATTAGTTAAAAGAAAATTAATTAAAATACCCACTTTAAATACAACCTCGCTAACATGGAACAAAATCCTAGTGTTTTATAAAGAAAAGGGTTTAAATGGAAAATAAATCAGACTGGATCCAGACGTTACACACAAGATGATGATAACAACATGTTAATTAATTTTTTCGTATGTTTGTATTATTTTTCAAAAAAAAATAATCCAGACTTGAGAAATGATGAAAATAAAACTTTATCATATGAAAGAATAGCCATCTAAATAGAGAGAGCAAAAGTAGAAGACATCATTTAGCATTTTAGGTAAGTAAACCCTAAATCTATTTTTTGTCTTGATCGTTTGGCCATCTAAATTTAGTTTGTTTTAAGATTTTTGTTTCTTTATTTTTTTTTCGAGTTTTCTGTCTTGTTTAAATTGATTTTTGAAATTATTTGAGTATAAAGGATAAATCTTTGATGTGGTAATCTTATTAGATATAACTTTTTGTTATTTGCTGTTATTTTTATCTACGGCAAAAGGTAAGAAAACAACAATTCATGGTTGTTTCTGTCAAAGATGGTAGAGGACTTGTAATAGAGCTAAACGATTCTGATGTTTAATTCTTATAATTAATTACTGAATAATTATAGTTGGAAGAGATTGCATAACAATTTGTACTAGTATAAGGGAAAAAATGAGGAGATTTCCAAAAAATTAAATAAAAACGATGTTGTTTATAAGTGTCAGTTGCTATTACTGAAAATCTTTGTCAACAGGGCCGAAATCCTGACACTGTCAAATTTCCATACCATTACATTTACGAGTACCTGTAACCAGAGTTCCACGAAATAGAGCTTAGCCCCAAGAACGAAAATGGACAGGGTCTAGCTTTTATCTCAATCACTTGAGACACAGATATATTAGATTTTATAGTTGAAGTTCTTTTACCAGAGGCACAGATAAATTGATCCGAGGAAATTAGATATATTGTTCATTTCAACCCAATTGGTTTACCATCCTACACTCTGATTGTTTCCACTGCATGCTAAGCTGCAAGTGCAAGCTACAGATTAACAAAACTAACCTGGATACATACATAGCATTGTACAATGAGAGCTCCAAGGATGACTAAAGCGCGCTGTTACATGAAAAATTAGTGGTGGCAGATTTATGAATCCTGAAAATGCCGAACAACAGACCGAACCTTGAAGAACATCCCCACTTCCTTTCGCTATCTTCGAGTACTGCCCTTTGTCTCAAACACAAGTATCACTGTTGGCTCTGGTAAACACGTGCAAAAAGAAGCTCAACCTGTACATAGTATACGAAAATGAACGAATAAAAACCTTCAGCATGTTGTTGGACATGTTGATTGTCCATAAACTATTTTACAACATAAACATTTGCGTGCAAGCATCTAGGATGACATATAAAACCTGTTGTACAGATAGTTTTTGTTTTTCAGAATGGGTGTTCTTCAACCCGACACTCATAGACGGTGTTCTTTTTAAGATTTAATTTTACTTGGTGTATACCTGATAGGAAAATCCGACTTAAAATTCATAGAAGAAAATCTCACAAGCACTGAGACACAGACAATGTAATGCTCACCAAAAATATGTCCAGCGAAGGCTGGACTCTTCCATGTGCCTCACAAGGGAGGATCATTCTGTGGCACTGCCAGAAGAGGTAAGTCATTGGATGCTGGATTTCCAATTTGATGATTGGCCACTTCATGTCCAACCCCAGATATTTGTACCCGCATTTGACACTTTCCAACAAGCTCAAACATGCAGATATCCCCTATCTTGATATTGTTGTCGCGAACAAAAGCTATCCACCCTCCACAAAAAGTGTGCACCGCTCTACCTTTTGAGTCTGGGAGAGAATTCACAGCCCAGCATTGCCCTTGTAAATTACGAAGGATGACCTCTGTCTTACAGTTTGGAAGATAAGCTGCTGAAAACTGGTGAGGAATTTTCTGCATAATGGCAATAGAGATTGCCAAACATCAATCTTGACAAAAGATTGCAAAACAGGAGAAACTCTTGAATGCTGTGGTCTTGTTTGTGATTTTCAAATGATTGTGATTTCATTTTGGTTTTTGGGATCTTCATATTTGTTTGGTTTCTGCTAAGCTTGAGTACATGAAGTAATGGTGCACCCTTAGATTTCATCACTAATCACATATATGTCAGTCGGTAAAAAACATTGAAAGATGCTAGGAAAAAAGGAGAACACTCACCAAAGTATATGAACCACTAACATTGAACTTCCTCATGATTCTAACAAAATTAGGAAAACCAGACGTAAAGGACTTGGCTGCTCTTTCTTCATCTAGTGCTACCAACCTTCTTAGACCAGCTTCAGCTTCTACACCCTTTCCATTCTGAATAAGCAGCGCCTCTGTTTTGTAATTAAGAATCCACTTAATGTTACAAATGGAACAATTGGATGAGGCAAGTAGATATAAAACTACCAAGATCCTTCTGAAGATTAAAGAGAAGAATATCCCAAGTTTCTGTTAAACATGGTAAATTCTAAAGGTGAAGGGTACATCATGTCAGTGTGCATAAATAAAAGCATGCGTGCAAACTTAGATGGAACTAAACTTTGTTTCACAAGTGATACTTAGCAAACATGAGCCAACTTCACCAGAAATTCACTGGGAGAAGGGTGAAAAAACAAATGAAAATCTGTGGCTAGATGCAAGGCAACACATTTAATTAGAAAGGGATTTTTTAATTGGAAGACCAGGAATAAGAACATCAGTGCCCTTACGCTGCTTTCCATCTCCAGTTCTTGACATAGAGCAGAGCACAGCACAGGCAGAATCCTTTGTTGCATTTCCATGCCTTAAAATGCCAGTTGCTTGACTCTTCTTAAACTCTTTTTTATCACATATTTCTGCTTTTTTAATGAGTTTAGAATGGACCTTCAAACACTTTCTTCTTGATTTCTTTGGAAAACTTTCAGTTTTATGTGCAGTGGAAGCACACCCTGTGTTTTCCCCATTAGAAACTACCTTTTGAGTTTCCATATCTGGGCCCTCCTTTCCAACTCGAAGAATAAAAACACGAAATTCATATTTGCACACAAGTTCAAAAATACAAACATCTCCCACATTGATTTCATTGCTACGAACAAAGGCCATCCACCCTCCACATAAGGTATGACTTGTGTGCACTCTTGTAGTTGGTACAGAATTCACACTCCAACATGCTCCCTTGATAATACGAAGGATAATTTCTGTTCTGCAATTAGGAAGATGTGCCATTGAAAATTGATATGGTATATTCTGCAGCATGGAAACAGATATCAAATGATAATAGGAAAATGCTCTGTTTTTTTCCAACTACATGCAAAATGGATGCCAAGGAATCCTAGCATGGTCCAATCCAATCTGTGATTGTAGGAACATTAACATACAGAATGTAAGAATGGTGTATGGCAGTCAAAAATACAGAAAAATAAAATGAAGGAAAAAGTTTACCAGAGTGTATGAGCCACTAACATTAAACCGTTTCATGATCCTCACAAAGTACGGAAAGCAAGAGATGAAAGATTCAGCAACTCTTTTCTCACGTTCTGAAAAAATCGACACGTGACCTCTGTCATGCAGCTTCAAGTCATCATCTTTGCCAAATCTTTTCCAGATGGGTACCTCTGTTTTAAGACACAGAAACCCATTGATTTAGACATGGAAGATGTTTGGACATTTCATGAAAATCTAACTTTATAAAATTATTTTTTAATCACAAAGGGGCCAGAATAAGACATCTTTGCACAAATAGCTATAATTGTATTCAGTTCCATTATTTTTTTATGCAAACTTGGATTCAAACCAAAGTTTGATAGAAACATAGCTGGATCCCATACCTACTCTTCCAAACAGACTATGCAAAAAAGATGAAACAGATTCTTATCTGTAAACGACCCACGACTGAAAGTTATCTTCCTTACCTCGCTTTTCAGAGCATGCTGTTGATTGAGAGGGAGTGGCAAAACAATTGGCTGGATTCCCACATTGATTTGTTTCACGAGATATACTTTCTTCAGTTGTAAGGAGCCCATCATGCTGGCGCCCTCCCACATCACATGCACTGATATGAGCTTCCCGTTCCTTTTCTATGTATTCTGAATGGAATTCAGAACAGCCCTCTATAACCTTTTTCCGTGCACAAAAAAAATCTTTCTCTAATGATGCAGCCTCCTCCTCTCTTTCTCTCCTCTGCCCTATACTTCCACAAAATTCACTATAACCCTGGCTGCATTTGGAATGAAACGCGGCCTCTTTCTCACACGCACTTTGATCAAACACTTGCACAGAAAAACACAACTCGCCATGATACCTAAAAACCAAAAGGTCACCGCATTCCAAGAAATGATCTCTCACAAATTCCGACCACCCATTACTAAATAACACACCCTCATTCTCCTGGTTTAAGTCAGCTGTCCAAACATCCCCACTAGGGCCCAACAAAGAAACTAATCCCGACGTTTTCCCTTCCATATACTTGATGAAACTGACAGGGATTCGCTGTCATGTGAACAATTTGGATTGCGTTAATCCTGTAATTAAACTGATACCAAGCAAATCCAAAATCTTCAACCAGTATAAAATTACTACTACAAACATGCACATAAGAGAAAAATATTAGCAAAAACTAACGCATGCATTGAATAACAGATAATGAACATTTCTCTCTCTTCTTTTTCCCACTAAGGATTAGCAATCCGAAACTCAGGTACGGTCTAAACCCTAGTTTGATTCAAGAAACTATGAAAGGAAATTCAAAGAGAAATATGGGAGTTTCATATATGGGGAAAATGGAGCATGTGATATGAAAAAAAAAAATTACCAGTCGCTCTGAGCTTAAATTAGAAGAAAAAATCACAAAGAAGCATGGACGCCTAATAACATTCACCATCTTCTCCGCTTGATTCTCTTTGGGCACTTCTACTTCTTCTCTCGAATTACAGCACCAAACAAGAAAAACCGTTGATAATTAATTTACATTGAAAACATTGAAATATAAGGGAATCATTGTGCGGAACCAACACAAGAGTCATTTTTTTTAAGAGAGAGAGAGAGTGATGCTCTTTTAGTTTGATTGCGGGGAAGAGAGGGTAGGAACGACCTCGTTGTCACTGTTTACAAAATTATTTTTGAAAAAAATAAATAAATTTTTTTCATGTTATATGTTTTAATTTGTTGATGTCAAAAATAATTTTTAAAAAAAATATATATCATTTTGATATATTTTTATATAAAAAATATTTTTAAAAATAATTTCAATTACACTCTTAAATAATAATTAAATGTGATATTTGTGTGAGTATCTTTGCCATGACCACTTGGTGGCTGTGTAGTATCGTAGTTGTGGTTATTTTTTAAAGTGTTTATTGTTTAGAAATATCAAAATAATATTTTTTTTATTTTTTAAAAATCAATTTTAATATCAGCACATAAAAATAATTTATACACAAAAAACAATTATTTAAAAAAAAATCATTTTTTTCAAAAAAAACTTTTGACCCTTTTATTAAACTGACTAGATAGGTTGCGGGCCGAATTGTTTTATTTTTTTCAATGTAAAAACAACCAAAAAAAAGAGCTTATAAAATGAAATTCCATGTTATTGGTTAAATAATAAATTAAATGATAGGAAATAAAACATAATAACAATAAATTAATTAGTTGATAATAATAATAATAATAATAATAATAATAATAATAATAATCAAGCCCAAGTTTATTTGGATTATCAAACTGCTTGATTTAGCCTAACTAAAAAAACTAGAAAACAAAAGTTAAACTTGAAAAAAAAAGATAACATCTTCTTAAAAAAAAAAAAAAAACCAATCAAAATTAGGCGAACCTCTTAAATCTAGTACAATTTAAAAAACTACAACTTGTAAAATTTTGAATCCAAGTTCAATCAAAAAGCTTAAATATAATTTAATTTAATTTTGAATAATGGTTTCGTCGAAAGATACTATTGATAAAAAAAAAAAAAAAAAAAAAACTTGCTGCAAAAAAGAACAGCAAATAAAATTGAATCAGGCTAAAATATAACATGAAAAAACCCAATGAGAATCAAAATTATACAAATAAAAAATATCATGGCAAATAAAAAAAATAGCAATTAAAAATTTGAATCAAAACTTGAAAGATTCAAAAATCATAGAGGGGTGAAGTTGAATATTATTTGCAATATGATAGATTATATATATATATTAAAAAATAGCGGGTGTGAAATAGAAAAACAAATGTTGACGGTTGACTACATAAAATCAAACAAAAAAAATAAGAAAACAAAAGTCAAAAAGGGTATCAAACAAGAAAAAAACAAGAAAGAAATTAAAACAAACCCGACAATCTTAAATGTCGTCTAATCTTTAAAAATTATATCCCGTTAAAATTTTCATATATATTCAATAAAAAAAACATAATTCTCAGTCAATTTAATTTCAAATAAGAAGATTGATATGAAGAATATCAATAAAGAATATGTAAAAACAACAAAAAGAACAAGAAAAAATTAAATAGAGTTCCATGCTTGTAAGAGAAAAGAGTGCCTGGCTACTAGGATCTATATCTTTATGCCACCCATCTTTCCATTAGTGCTTCTACATGTTTTTGCTTTATGAC
Organism: Salix caprea; assembly: GCA_964035475.1. Classification (NCBI taxonomy): domain Eukaryota; kingdom Viridiplantae; phylum Streptophyta; class Magnoliopsida; order Malpighiales; family Salicaceae; genus Salix; species Salix caprea. The sequence goes on along the minus strand of OZ037761.1, from coordinate 1,689,399 downwards.
CTAAATCTAAAGATTACATCCTCTGCAAGAATCCCAGGTATGTAAGCAAGCATCTTAACTGGGTTCGCCATAGCCCTGGGGACTAGCTACGGGACCTGACTTCACTCCGAACCTGACTTCACTCCGAACCTGACTTCACTATCCTCAACCATTTCGAGTCGAATCACCACACATGTTTCACCTAGAGAGAAAAAAATACCAAGGCATATCAAATAATATAGCAGAATCATGACTACAACTATCGTAGCTAGAATCATGCATCGCTTGAACATGTCAAATAAATTATTTTTGATATATAAAAATTATTATTTTTTAAAATACTTTTAAAACCCAGTACGAATCACCCATCGACCATTTTCTTTCATCTCCTCCTCCTCTAATCCATTCCCCGCCTCCTCCGGTTCACTCTCCACCTTTCCATTCCCTTCCTCCTCCTGTGGTCTCTCCACGGCCTCCAAAGGTTGTTATTCCACCAAGTATCGCCACCTCCATCAATGTTTCCAGGATACTAAAAAACACTGGAAACTCGTTTCAACTTTCTTTTAAAAAAAACTTTTTATACAGTTTTACATCGTATAAATATTTAATCCATTGATGTTAGCTTTTTTCCATTAAACAACGACAACAAGCCTATTGAATTTCATTTCATACGGGCCTAATGACCGGCCCACTTGAAAAATCACACCCTGCTTTCATGCCAATGCATCATCTAATGAGACATTGATAACATAGTGTCTAAATAAAAATATTTGGCTAAAAAAGAGAATGAAGGTTAAGAGTTTCTGGCATGTGAAGTAAAATGAGAGAACAGTATAGAAATTTAACTTCTGATTTTGTTCTTTTAGCATTTACAGATTTATTCTAAACATTTATGCAGTTAATTTGTCATAGAAATCCCTATGGATCGTCGATATAAGACCTTGCCATCCATCCTAAATTGCATTAGCTGGTATATTTTAATTAAAACAACTGTGTACTCTTAATTTCACTAATGAAAAATCTGACCCAATTCAAAGATAAATTGATTTTCAAAAATAAATTTCAAAAAATAGAAAGAGCCAATAAATTCATAAATCATGTATTATAGAATCCATAACCTTTTCGAGCAAAGTTGTCAATACCGTTTCGGTTGCCGTTCCAGTTTTTCTATTGGAACGGAACGTTTCGGTTTCGAAGTGTTTCGGCGTGCCGTTTCGGGGATAATTAATTTTATATATATATATATATATATATATATATATATGAAAAAAATTAAAATATTAATTTAACAAGTATAATTTAAATTCAAGATAAATTAACTATAAATTATACAATACAAACACAAAGTCAAACAAACATAATCTCAAAATTAGAAACATCTCTAAAATTCCAAAATATTATGATAGTAAAATGTTCTAAAATAAAAGAAATATTATGATTTTAAGTCGGAACAGTACCGGCCGGAATTTAGCCGGAATTTTCGGAACGGGCTGGAATTAAAACCGAGACGAAAACGACGCCATCTCGTCTCGGTTTTTTAATTGGCATAGAATGTTTCGGTCATTCTAGTCGAAACGGAACAGAATTAACAAGTCTGCTTTTGAGTCTTTTTTTTATCTATTTAAATTTTCCATATGGATTATAGGAAGGGTTAAGAGTCGAAAAGGACTTTTCAAACAAATTTTCTTTTGCTTTTTTTAATACTAATATTATAATTAATGCTATCAGTTATGATAACCCAAACCACCATGCCAGGCAAGCATGGAGAGTTACAGAAAACGACACAGATTAGCCGTTGGATGGCCGAATACGGGTATTGTATTGCACCTTCCGAGAAGAATTAAGCTGTCTGCCCTCTGCCGTGGGCGTGCCGTGTTGCTTTTCTAGCAGAAGATTGTAGTTTCTATTCTCCTAGTCACTGTAATTTTTTCTGGGTATTTGACAGGCAGGAACCTTCTCTTTTTTTTTGCTCTATTGCCAAAACACCAGCGCCAAGGCTGCTGGCTACAACCTACCTGGTTCGGTGGAGCCACACCTCGAGTCCAAAATGGAAACACGGCCAATAAGTCAAACCGACTGCTGGCCTGTAACAGGCGTTCATTGCATCTCTATTTCAGACAGATGGGTGGAGACAATTTCGTGTCAGATGGCAGTGCAGTGTTGAAAATTCTTGAACGTAATCCCATGCGTGTTTGTGTAGAAAAATACACAAAAGGGCAAATTTGACCGGTAGTACCAGATGCATGCATTATTGAACTGAAAATAAAATCTTATTTATCTTATCTAACCCAACTGGATAAACATAAGAAAATAAATTACCGATACTTTGATAAAAACGATTAACTATGACCGACTCTATTATATACAAGCTGATTCGATAACTCGGTGGTCGGGATGTTTTATGGAGTTAAATGCGACTGCTATAGATGCTTTTTTTTCTCCGGTGAGTTCTTCCGTTGGAGGGAAAAAGAAGCAGCAATACTGTATCTGCCCGGTAAATGAAACCACTTCCGATATGCAGAAAACCAGACAACAGGTGGAAATTGGAAACAATTAAAAAAGTGTATTAATTCAACGAAACAGGTCCACCAGATTGTTTGGAAGTACTGAAAAATCTAACAGGTTTGAAATATTAGCTTTCATGTTTCTTCAATCACAATCTGTACCCCAGAGAGATTCTTCTATCAATTCTGTGAACGCTCCTAATATTGGGTTTGAGTGGACTACCACGACAGCGACCTCAATTAATTTGACTATTGTTTGTATAGATTTTTAAAATGTTTTTGAAAAAAATAATTAAATTTAATGTTTCTAATGTTTTTAGATTATATAATAATGTCAAAAGTATTATTTTAATATATTTTTAAATAAAAAATACTTTCAAATATAATAACAATAATATTACATATTTACATGCCACGACCAGGATTGATCAGGACAGTTCTTACAGATGCCTCGTCAGTCTTCGAGCACTGGGCCACCTAAATGTTTAAACTAAGAAAAATATCTCTCCCTGGCAGCCTCTCTCGGAGAGCACTTCGAGAGGTCGCCTATCTTAAGCCATAAACGGTTGAATTTTCGTACTTCTAATTCCAGCCCTTTCTTGTTTTTTTTTTTACTGCATCTACTTCCTGCGATACCATTGGTTGATGGTTGGATAAGACAGTTTTAAGATATAAAACAGATAATATCTAGATTGTAATTTTTTTTATATTTTTATTAAATTTAATTTAATAACCTTTGTTCTAATTCTTTGTTTGAACTAGGTTTTAAATTCAATCACGTAGTATTACATTGATGTGATTTTATTGACGGGGTAAATCCGAAAAAGTTCAGAGAAAAAAGAAATATTACCTGCCCCCTAAACCTACTACTTGTATCGTGGACTCTATCAAATAAAATTATTATTATTATTATATGATAAAAATAATAATATATCATTAATCTAATACTAAATAGACAAATTAAATGAGAATATTATATTAAAAAAAAAACAATGACTAGCTAGCCTGCATGCCCTCTCATGTTTGTAAAACAAATAAAGAAAATTAATTAAATTAAAACACAAAGAAAATTTTAAAATCTATCTTACTCCAGATAGGGAGAGTTTGATCAATCCGATATATCTTAATTATATTTATAATCTAATGTTTTTTTGTACGAGAAAATCTACAAAATAGTTTAAATATAGAATAATATTATCAAAATATTAGAGCTCGACTTGATAGGGATGCGTGTGGCTGACGCTCCCACCAAACTTTCAATCTAGCAACCTAACAACCTAGCCACTTATGTATTGTATACATTATTGGCATGGTATTTATATTATTATTGTAACAAAGCTTTATTTTTATTTAAAAAAAAAAAAAAAGAACAGGAAGAGGAATTGAAAACAGCTTTCGTAGTTTGACTGGCCCGGTCCATTTCGTATCACTTACATAGACTACTATTTTCAAGATGTTATATTCAGCATTATTAAAAAGAAATAAAATATCATCGTACATTGGAAAAACCAGTATTTTTGGCAAAGTATTTATAAAATATGTAGTTTACTGATCCAAAAGAATGTTTTTAATGCCTTAAATTAATTATTTTTAGTGTTTTTATATTTTTTTTTGGCATGTTGATTTAAAAAATATATAAAAAATTTTAAAAAACATTTAACAAATTGTTTTTTAAAAAATAACCTCCACCATAACACTAACAAATATATTTTCTAATCTCAAGAACATCTATTAGTTAAAAATCACCAAAACACACTCTCATTTTTTGTTTTTGCAGACAAAGAACAGCAGCGCAAGATGACGATCACTGCCATTAAAACAAATTGAAAAAGAAAATCGGATTGTGTCGGTATGGATTGTTTCATTTATTCCAACGAGGACCCCTTAATTATTTGTGTTTGGGAGACCGCCAAAACAAGTTTGAAAAGGGCAGGCGGTGGCTAACTTTATGTTATTTCATCGAGGTAATTTCGACAGGGACAGAGAAGTGATACAGTGACGGTATTGGATTGTGTTTGAATTGTTTTATAAAATATATATTTTTTAAATGTATTAAAATAATATTTTTTATATTTTAAAAATTATTTTTGATATTAATATGTGAAAATGATATCAAAATACAGAAAAAAAATTATTTAAAATAAAAATAAAACATATATTTTTTCAAAAATAATTTAAAAATGTAGATCAAAAACTCTTATAATATGCAGAGTACCTTATTCGGCTAACTGCTGCTTACAGACTAGAGGCTCCAGCGGCTCCCTTGCTTAGTCACCCGTCTAACATCACCATGCCAAGTACCGAGCCAGGGTCTGACCTGCTACTGATGTAGGGTAGGTACGTTCAGATTTTACACGGAACAGAGATAGACCTTGGCGTATTAATACATTTTAAAAATTGTTTTTGAAATAATCTCAATTTTTATTTTAGATTAAGATATTATTTTTATTATTTTCATATATTAATATCAAAAATAATTTTTTAAAAAATAAAAAAAATTAATTTTAATATATTTTTAAATAAAAAATATTTTAAAAAACAATCACAGTAAAAACCATCATAGAGGCGATGACTAGCTAGCCTGCATGCCCTCTCATGTTTGTAAAACAAATAAAGAAATCAGGATGACCATTTCAACCCGTCTCTATGAGAATAGCTGACTGTGTTCGTTCAAAACTTCAATGCCCAAGATTCGGTTTGACTGGGTTCATGTAAAGCTTCAACGCTAAGTTTGGTTTTGAGACTGGAAATGGATATTGATTTATTAGAAATAAAATAAATAAATAAATTTAGAATATATATATATATATATAAAAAAAACTTGAATAGCAGGATAGTTATATACCAAGCAGTTAATAATTATAGCTTTTAAATTTGGTTCAGGCCAGCTTTAATAAAAACCTCAAGCTAGATGGATCGATTCAATAACCTGGATATTCCAGGTTTAATAAAACCGAGTTTTATTTTGAATTGTTTATTTTATTAAAATGATTTATTTTCCATTTTTAAAAAAATTATAATTTAAATTAAACAATCAGCACAGCACGCAAATCAATCCGTATAAGTGTGCTTTTACTACCGAGATTTTTCACAAATACAGGTTTAGGAAACAACTTTTAGCTACTGTCTTAAAAACACATATTTAAGAAGAATTCAAATTATTTAAACTGTTATGAAACTAAAAACTCAAAATACAATTATAAATAGAATTGACTGTAAGAAAAGCATGAATAAATTATAAAAATGTTTCTGAAATTGGATAAAAAACAAAAAGGACAGAAACACCGAGGATATAATTGAGTTTTATAGCTGTGGATCGAGCAGAAAAAACAAAATCTCGGTAAGTTGCCCCTGGTAGTCCATGAAAATGACACCTGCACAAATTTGTGCAGACAGTGAGGAGTCTGGGGCGGATAAGAGGAGGAGGAGGAGGAGAGAAGGTGAAGCAAAATCAAAGGAGCAGATATCACGCGAGCCGAGAAATCAGGCAACAGGAAAGTGTCAGTGTCAGCAGTACGAGAGAGAATCTTGATTTTGTAGAGTGAAGAAGAAGGCTGGGAGCAGGCAAAACCCAGTTATTGCTTCCCACGCTGCCCGACACCAATGATGGTGTCGGTCTTCGTTTATTCTAAACACACATCTGCTTTGGATAATTATATATTAAAGTAAGGCATGCTGATTCTATTTTATAGCTTTTTTATACTTCTAGTTTAGTTAGTGGCGGTTTGTAATTGTGTTTCAGCCGTGTTTTAAAATATTTTTTTTGTTTAAAAATATATTGAAATAATATTATTTTATTTTTAAAAAATTATTTTTGATATGAGCGTATTAAAAATATATAAAAACTTTAATTTTTTTAATTTAAAATAAAAAGTAAAAATAATTTTTTTTATATTTTTTTCAAAAGCATTTTTGAAATGTATTGTCAAACACTCTTTTATTTTATTTGTTTTATTGGAATTTTTTTTATTTGTGATTTTAAACTATTTTTATATATTTTTAAAGAAAAATAATTCTAAAAAACAATTATTATCGTAGCATAAATGGATTGAAAACATAGTAGTTTTTGCTTCTGAATATGTTTCAGAAATATATTTTACTTTAGAATGATATTAAATTTATATTTTTATTAGTGTTTTTCATGGTTTTAATGTATTGATACAGAAATAAATAATTGAAAAGAATTTGGTTTAGAGAAAATTATTGTTGATAACTTCATTTAAAAATATTTGTTTAACATGACACTAAAAAAAAAAAAAAAACACAATTCCCAATGATACTCCACTCTTTCTTACATTTTATATTTTGATTCACAATATTTACTCGCGATTCTTTATTTTGTTAGGTGAAATGCGAAAATGTTAACCTTTTTTTTCCGGTGTTAAAATCACTTCTTATTTATAGTGCGGTGTGGTTTTGATTGTTTTTGAAAATATTTTTTATTTAAAAATATATTAAAATAATATTTTTTAAAAATTATTTTTTATATCATTATATAAAAATGATCTAAAATCATCAATTTTTTTTTACTTTAAAATAAAAAATAAAAATATATTTTTTTAATTTTTTTTAACAACGCCAAACACCCCGGAAGATAGATTTGGTGATACTTCTTCCATGTAGTTGATCTGTTGCAGCCAATTAAGTTATCATTTTAGGTTTTAAAACATCAATTAGAAATGCAGCCTGTATATATATATATATATATATATATATATATATATATATTGATAAGAGAGATGTCCAAATCATTTTGCGTATATCTTGATTAAATTCCCGTGTTATTATGCTTATGCCCATAAAAATAGGTGAATAAGTAGTTTTTTATGCTAGAAAACATATTTCTTGGACCCATGAATTTTACCCTGGGTTAATAATAGATTAATACAATCCATCTATGCTATTTAGATTTTCCAGTTCTCAGTCAAAGTTTGAAATGCTATTATATTTTAGTTTAAACATTGTCAAACTAGTATTTTTTCCAAGTCATACCCTGGAGATTTGCAAAAAAAAAATATATATATTTGTCGAACGAAGTTGATCTTCCCCGGAGGTCATGCTCGTTGTATACAGGATCTGATACAGGGACCATTGTTATAGACATTGTAGCGTGGGATAAAAAAACTATAACTTCTGATTCAATTATTTGACTAAACTTGAATTTTTATGAGTTTTCAAATATTGTTTTTCATGTAATAGCTCTCACAATGCTATACAAACAGTCAAAATTTATATACATCAGAAATATCACACCCCATTTGACCATATAACTTCTGATTTTTTTCTCTAGTTACGATAGAATTTATAATTTAATTTAAATTTTTTAAGCCTTTTAATTGCCGTCACTATTATTTAGAGAATATAAAATTCGTGTTATATGTTGTCGTTAACTTTTACATGCGGTAGTTAATTTTTTATTTATTTCTATGTAATTTTTAGAAATTAAAATTGATTTGAAATTTTATTATAATATCTAATATAATTAAAAATGTAGAATTTATGTTGAAGATTCAAACATGCTGTTAGAGAATTTCAATTCCCTAAAAGAATTTTTTAATAAAATCACTGCACTGGCCAGGAAATCAAAAGGCAGAGAAGCAATCTTGATTTGTTCATCACAATACAATTCCCTGCAAATCAGATTCCAACACGTTGACAGAACCACCTAACCATTCAAAAACCCTCACACCAAATCCCACTAAAGCCTCTCTCAGTTTTATTTTTTTATTATTATTCCAGAAGAAACAAACGACTCACGCGAAACCACGCGTCAAGCCGTCAAAAACATCGTACACAGTGTAGAACCCACCGCCTGTCGAGAAAACCTTTTAGAACATAGCCTCAAACCACCAACGAAAGCAAAAACCTCGAGAAAGCATTTCTCTCTGACCAGAGAAAGAAAGCCCAGAGAGAGACAAAGAATGCCATCAGAAATAAGCCAGAGACACCCAACAGAAGCCCAAAACACCATGGATACGACACACCATCCAGCTAAAACGACTGAGCCGCTGCCTTGTCCAAGGTGCAACTCCACCACCACGAAGTTTTGCTATTACAACAACTATAACCTGTCTCAACCTCGCCATTTCTGCAAGTCATGCCGCCGCTACTGGACACAGGGTGGAACTCTCCGTGATGTCCCTGTTGGTGGCGGTACACGCAAGAATTCCAAGCGCTCTCGCTCAACTTCAAATAATTCTCCATCAATGTCTACCTCTTCTTCTAACTCTACATCCTCGAATTCTGCAACCTTGACTGCTTTCACCACCACTCATGAGCCCGAATCCATGCCCGTGGTTTTACCCTCGACTACTGACTCTGGTTTAGCTGGTGTGAAAACTGAGGTACCAGCCGGGTTAAATCTGAATGACGGGTTACCTTCTGAAGATGGAAACTTCATTTCGCTCATGAACTCTAATGATCACCATGGGTTTACTGGTCTTGGCGGGTATGGATACGCGTCAGGGTTTGGATTCGGGCCTAGTGAAATGGGTATTGGATTTGGTGGAAGAGGATCGTGGTCCTGCCCTGTAATGGAAAATGGTCTTGTTAATGGCGGTACTTCTGGATGCCATCCCTGGCAGCTTGAGTGTGATCACGTTGAAGGAGGGGGACTTCAAGCTGGATTTACAACAGATACTGAAAATTACTTTGGTTCGTGGCCTGATCTTGTCATGTCTGCTCCAGCAGGAAAGGGTTTTAACTGATGCTGGTTTTTTCTTTTCACAAAAGAAACATGCTCCCTTTTGTTGTCCTCGGAGGTTTAGTTTTATTGATTGCTGCAACTTATGTTTATTTCAAGTTGTGTTTTTTGTTTACCGAGCAAGGCCGTATAGACTATAGGGTTATGGTATAGAAGATGAACAAGTTCGAAGCTTGCCTCTTGTGTAAGTGGTTTCTTAAGGTCTTTGTAAAGCTTTTGGGTTCTTGCTCAAACAACTCCTTCGAAGAAAATATAGAAAAAAAAATGCTTTTTTGTTAATTTTTTTTATCTCTGCTTGTCTTGGATTGTTGCAAGTGACAGAAGAATCTGACATGAAAACTGAGTTCCGGTTTTCGAAGAATCTCTAGTCTCCTCCGGTATTGTCCAGATTATCGATAACCTAGCCACTCGTTTATCCAAAAACACCTAACTGTATCCTGTTTGGTGGTTTGCCACCAGTAGCATCGAGTATAATCCAGCCAAAACATTCAGTTCATCTCTCTTTTGGCTCATCCTTTTCTGGTCCCTTCCCTCGTGTTTGTTTTGAATTTGCTGATTAATTCTTATTAATGGGGTGGCTGGCAATAGAGCTGACATGGCTCGTTATCGATGGTTCATGGTTAATGCTGCTGCTGTGCTCAGTAGTTTGACAGGCGTCCAGTTTCTTTCACGAGTCAAAACCTAACCAGCTTGCAGAGACGTTGAATGGCATAATTAGCTGCACCATTTTCACGAAGGTGGATGGTAATTAATTCGATGAATTGACGGGCCTGTCTAATTAGATGGTTTGCGAAGGTCAAAGGTCTATGTGCATGTTGTCGGCTGTCACCTAACTAATTAATTGATAGTTCTATGTGGGCTTTAGATATGGATCCCCTCAAATCAGGGAACAGCTATTTAATCATGGTAGATAAATTCAATCAATAATAAGGATACTTTAATCATGCTAGCGAGTGGTTAAAATCCTTTTAAATTTACCGATTTCTATATAAACAAAATATTCTCACTATCTTAAATATGACATCTGGTTAGTGCTTCTTAATAGAAAAATAAATATATTCGTTACAGTTTTAAAAATTGATTTTTACGTTTTGAAAATAAAAATGGAATGAAGAAAAGATGTTATTAACCCCAATTATATCCAGTTTTTCTATCTCGAGAAAGCAAACATAGAATAACCAACGTTGCTAAATCCGAATCATGGTATGAAGAAATGGATTAAGGAACATGATAAGTATTGTTAAGCTGGGCCCGGTCAAGCACTTTACCGTTAATAAATTTTAAATATTTAGGGCACAAACTTATCGTATCCCACCGCAAAAGAACAGGTTAGGACTTTTTAATTAGTGCTGCAAATAATTCACGATGGCAGCATGCGTCATCATACCGTTTTCAGTCATCATGAATACCTAGTTATAGCTTTAAATTGAAGCCAGTTGATTGGCATGTGCAAACACCCACCGAGTCTCCATAATGGTGGCGCGGCGAGGTCACCACATGGTATTAGCCCGTTGTTTCCTTGCTATTGGACCTACTTTGGAAACGTGGACCCTGACCATGATCATGTTCAGCTCATGGAGGACACCGAGCTGAGCCTTAGCAGATCGAGCCATTGTTTCCCGGAATTGACAGCAACGTTTCTCAGTTCTGAAGAGACTCCATGCTATTATTATTATTATCGGGATCGGTGGTTTGGCATGCGTGACAATAGAACCCCATGCAACATGATGTTTCACTCGCATTTTTTTTTTATAATATAGTTTAATAGTGTCAGTTAAAACAAGAGATCCTTCCCTTATAAAATATTAAGAAAGTAATAGTCACACAAAAATAATCTAACCCGGATGCAGAGAAAAGAAATAAATCTCTTCCCTGTTAGACTAGGACCGCTTCACTCGCTCGCATTTCACTTCATGCTTTTTGCTATTCTCCTAAACACCAAGAATTTTAACCTCCCAGTTTCTGTAATTTGCAGAATAAATTATGCCATGAATCATTTCATTTGAAGACGTTTGATCACCCTATGGATAACATAGCTTTCTGCTTATTGTGGATGCTTGCTTGCATTCTAATATAGACAAACACTTGAATTTTCGAAAAGTGGAGATTAGACGATGATGGAGGGATCGACATTGCGCACCTGTCAAGGTCATCAACTTATCGACGCAAGTTTGCCAGTTCAATACACAAGTCGACGGGTAAGTCAGAACCTATCTTAAAACATAAAACATGCCAATACACATGTCGACCACAATCTGTCTTAAAGCATAAAACAACGATACCAAATTTTATTTTTCATGATGACAAGTATCTTGAAATTTATATAACAAGTCTCGAGTTTGAATCAAAGCATATATCTCTTGTAAAAATCTAAAATATTTAGAATTTTATTCATTTATCTGGATCAACAAAATATTCTTTCCAGAAAATATAATATCGTCAAATCCAAAAAGAAAAAAAAAATAATGTTTTGTAAGATAGGTTAGTCAGTCAACATCCACTCTGGACCAAGCTTTAGAATCTACAGGTCACGTTCATGATACTTACCTATAGGCAATCATTGTTGCATCCACTACTCTTGATCTTTTTGCTCCTCTTTAATAAATTTATTGAAAAGTTTAGCCCGACAGTCGGAAAGAAAAAAAAAGTAGAGTCCAATTCAAAGGTATAACAAACACAATCATATTTTGATATATCTCTACATTCTTTCGAGGACAAGACAGTACTGAATCAAAGACAAGTAGATAAAACCCCAAGTAAAGCCTGGTAAGACTATGAGAGGGCAATTGATCGGGATAAGCTTTGCTCATTCAACTTGCCAAAAGCAAATATCCGTACATTTAAGTGTAGATTTCTCAGCATCAGCAGCACAAAAACAGCATACAACGTAAACCTGTATAATGTTTGCAAGGTTTCAATGCTGCCCCCGCACAGGATTTCTTAATTTGGTGGCTTGAAGAATTTTAATGTAAGCCCACTGTTCACCATGCTCCAGACACCTCCAATGGAGAAGGCCAGGCTAAAAGCAACTCCTAACCAGCCAAGGATCCAGTTGAAGTACCAATTGAAACTGTATTTGGAAGGTTTTTTTATGAGAACCCACATGAAGCAAGGGTAAGCGAATGTGACTGGAAGCGTTAATCCTCCCAGGAGACCAGCAAGACTGGAGAGGAAAGGGAGTGCTACCCCGATGAAGAAAGAGATGAATCCATAGAACACGCGGAAGCCGGATCGAACCCAAATGGAGCATGGTCGGTTCGTTCGGGTGGTATAGCTAGCTTCAAAACTGTCAAAAACAGGCATGGAATATATCTGGAAGCTGCTTAGGCAATTGAACACAACGAGGAGAAAAGTCATTGCAAGAAGTCCTCGAGGAATGTCGTGGCTGTGAAACCCATACAGGGCATTGAGAATTCCTCCTGAAGGCATCTAAACAAGAGAACAGACATGATTCAAAACTACAGAAAGGAGATACAACAAATGGATGCCAGAAAATTCATGCACAAAACACAGGACAGACAAGTTATGAACAGTTGTTAATGTACTAGATTCTTCAAGGCAGTTGACAAAACTTGATCAGTATGGTAATGGTGAGATTTTAGTTTTTGATGAAATCCAAGCCATGGCCATTCATTCTATATCAGGAATTGGTTAAGTGAATGCTATCCTAACACTATCTTGCAGCCAAACCTTTAATCGATACAATCTTGCGAGATTTATAGCACAACTTAATTTCATTCTCCTGAATGTTGATTGTTTTGCTCCCTTTACATTTTTCACTGGCAACACACTAAAGCATAAGAGGGAATGAAATGTGTCACAATGATGAACTCACAAGGTTCCCATAAGCCCAAAAGCCTCCAATGGCGACTGGAAACAGGCACAAAGCAATAAAGAAATAGGCAACTTTGGCTCCTTTCCACATGGGCACATGAGCTGGGTGCTTAAATGTTGATGGCATTGTTGCCTGAAGAAAATCAAATAAACTCTTTCAGAAAAGAAACCCTGAAATGATGATAATGATTTTTTTCATATAAAACCATCACTTTGAAACTCCAAGTGCATACCTGAATCTCCATGGCTAGATTGTGTCCTCTGAAAGCGAAGGCAACAATTCCAAGAGCATTCATGACTGAAAACACAGAAGCACTAAAGGATGGCAACGAAAGGGGTTCATAAGAGATTGTAGGTGGTCTTTGTTGGCTAACAGAAAGAACCCACACCATGGTAGAGTAAGTGATAGCTGTTATGGCACCAATAAGTGAAAGTCCTGCAATTGAATTGAGGTTTGGGAGCTGGGACAGAACGATGCATAGAGAAGTGAAAACCAGGTACCACTCAACTGTTGTTAGGGGATTTGATGAACAGAGTGGCCCACAAACTATTTGGAAGAACAATTTCATCGTCTCCCCTCCTATAAGAATCAAAGCTGTCGCGGTTCCAGCTGACAAATAAACTGTTGGGAAGAGCGCAAGCCAGAGGCCTAACCTTTCCCCTGCAACCACAACAATACAGAATCAATACAGAACAGAAATTGCAAAAGACAAAACACTTCTCCAGCTTCAATCACCATCCAATTGACCACATAAGCAGAAGAGATGCCAATAATAACAATATTGGCTGAACATGTTCATAAATCATAAAGGTGAAGTTGGAATCAGAAGAACTTGGGAGCTTACACTATAGCATACGAAAATACAGTCCTTTTACAAGCTGAAGTTCTTTTAGATATCAACTATATGAACCCACAACGTCTATGGTCTCAAGCACTGAGATATTGATTCCAACCAATTGAGCAGGTTATAGTTCATGTAACACTCTTACAATTTACTTCATGATTGAATGTCTGAATCTATACCCGTGCTTTATTATTTCCGAGCATGCGAATTTAACAGTTTATCGGGCATATAATCTATCAGAATTTCAGCTGAGTGTGACATGATTCTCACCAAATGCAGCTTGTGCAAGTTCCACATATCTGTTGTATCTCTTCCCGGGAACAGCTTCATGCAGCTGAACTAGAATCCATAGAGTGTATAGTTGCCAGCAGTAGGCTATGGTTAAGGACAGTATTCCCCAGCTCCTGGAGAAACAGCAAAAAGAAGATAAATCAACCAAATCCAGTTGCTTCTGTGCGTCTAAGCAACTAATCCAATTTCCATTCACATATTTCCAAATTTTCTAGAATGCACATATTTTTCTATTTTAATTTTGTCTCTGAATTTGAGCATGTAACTCCTCTTTTACCTATCTTTGTTTGGTAGGATAGAAAATGCTGAACTAAGTAACCAAACAACCAATTGCAAAGACCAAAATCAGAGTGGTATATTTGGTAATTTGAGCTCTTCTTCACCTTATAATTTTCGGCTTATAATTTTCTAGGAGCTGCAAGCATGCTCATATCAGTCTCATTACTGGTCCTTTCTACTCCCTCAAAAACCAGTCAAGCCAAGTGTCGTACTGAAAGCACCCTGGCTCTTGTCAGAACCATGATATTTCAGAACAAAAGGCTGCAATATATGAAAAGGCATAATTTTAACACTGTTTCTTTACTTTTTTTGGTCATCAAACTTCCATGGAAGTGACAGGTTTCAATGTTGAAGGCTGCACAATTTAAAAGCATAAAAAATATCGATCATGAATGAGCAAAAAGCTACAAAAGCAACAATCAAATATAAAGCCCCCCCCTGAAACTGGCCAAGGTAAAAAGCAGAATTACGAGTGGCCCAGTAACAGATGTGGTATCTCTGTCTAGAATAATTGAACACGCATAAAACCAAAACATGAAATGACCAGCTTCGCCTTCAAGTATGTTTTTATATCTTCTATTCAAAAACAAATCTTCAAGAAAATTAGAAAAAGATAAAGAATATCACTTTGCAGACCCACAGTCCATAAACTTCTAGCAAAATTCTTCTGACCACCATGTGAAGGCGGTGCTGAAAAGTACAGTCACATTTTCTCATTCGTTGAAAAACAAAGAGGAAAGTTCACACTTCACATTTTAAATACACAACTTAAAAGAAATTAAAATAGGGTGAAAATCAACTAAGTGTTTGAGGATATAATTGAGTAGTGGTACTGGAAACTCAAACGTATCAACAAAAATGAAGTCCAGAGCTGAAAACATAAACAAGATTTGAGCAAAAATTAAAGCATGAACATAACTAGAAACCCATGTCCATTAGATGCATATTAGTCTAGCACTTCGATATAATAAATTCATCAAGAAGAAAGTATTGCCAACAGTCTATGCTCTTCCAACGTACAAAACGTAAAGCAAAAGATCAAGGAGTGGTAATTACCAGCCAAGAAAAGCAAAGGCAACAGGCAAAACCAGGGCTTGAAACCCAACACCAGCATTCAAGTTATGAAACGCCGCATAATGAGCATTCCCATTACGAGACTCAGTGATAGGAAGCCAAGCATCTTGCGGATTTAGCTTAGTCAAATGACCCATTTCCTCCAAATAACCTTTCATGTTTATCAACACCCTCTTCATTGGCGTCCCTATTGGACTCAAAAACCTCGGCGAGATAAACGATGTCGGTGTCCATGCTGTCGATGATTTGGCTTCCTTTGAAGCTGGCCTTGGTGACCTTTGACCAGACGGAGTCAGAATCTCTGGCGTCGATGCACGTGGCGTTGCTGGAATGGATATTAACTCCGTCTCTGGTCTCTCCTCCATTCTTGAATGCTCTCTCGTTGCACACTCGACCCTCTCGGCGTTGAAATAGAAGTAAAGTTCGTGTACGAGATTTTGCTTACCTTGTTACTTCACGTATGTCTATCCTTTTCAGTTGTGTCTGAACCTGTGAGGAGGAATGTGTGAGTGGGTGTAAACAGAGAGCATGAAAGTTTGCAAACCTACGATCACGACCGTTGATTTTGCATGGAAGTGGAAACGAACGGTGCAGGATGGTTGTGAAACGTGTTTCTCGGGTAACGTGAACAAGGTTTCTGAATTTACAGGCGTGAAGTTGACTGGTTTTGATTTCGATTGATGGTTTTTATTTTATTTTGTGTTTGTGTGGGTGACTGAGGGATGAGATATATACTATTATATATAGTGAGCGGAGAGGAGTGGGAGTGTGGTGTAACGGGTGGTGGGTGATTTAAAACCCGGTCCAACTCATGTCTTCATTTTAAGGTTTATGTCCGAGGTCGGATGGCTCAATACATTTTATTTATTATATGTTAATATTAAAAATGAATTTTAAAACATTTTAAATATCTTTTTTTAAAAATAACAATCACAGCTATAATACAAAAATAAAGTGCCAAACCACCTATTATAAGAATCTGCAGTAGGTCAAAGAGGGCATCGATCATTTCACTTAGGGTGTTTGGTGACTGATCAAGAGCGGGCCCCAGGCCTTCTCCGGAATTTCCGTTGTCAGGACTTGAAAATGGATGCGTGGCGCATTGGTATTGGAATGTCAGTCTGCTTCTCTGTTGAAGTTGTTAATGTGTTTTAAAAATATTTTTTAAAAATAATTAAAAATTTATTATATTTATTTTTTATATTAAATTTAAAAAATATTTCTAGATAATTTTTATCAAATATATTTTTTAAAAAATATATTTTTAAATCAAATATAATTTTAAAAATAACTTCAACTGAATTATTAAATTAGATAATCATAAAAGTGTTGTTTGGCTATTAGTATACTAATTTTCAAGGTTTTACTAATCTTGTTTTGCTTTAGTTGAGAAAAATTACTGTGATTTTTTCTTGATATTTGGTTATTCTTCTATCAATTTATATATTAATTAAAATTAAATTTTATTTTAAAATATTTTTAAGAATATATTTTTTATATTTTATTTAACATACTTAATAAAACATTTCTTTTCCAATGTGTGTATCTGATCTATAAAACTACCATGTTTTTCAAGATAGTTTTTTGGGTTCGTCAAACAATTAGAAATAAAATGAAATTCATGGAATATTTTATAAAATCATATAATGTTTTCTTTTAAATATATATATATATATATATATATATATATATATATATATATATATTTTCATCGCATGTTAAAGAATAAAGACTAAGTTCTGACAAACAAGAATTAATTTAATTTATTATATATTTTAATGTTAAAAAATATATTCTCAAAAAAAAAATTGTGTTATAGATGAAAGTTTGAATTTTGATTTTATAAGCAACAAATATTGAAAGAGGTTTTTTTCATTTTATGAAATATAAGAAATCACAAAGTCCATTAATTCAAAATGAAAAGGTCTTCAGATTCATGCGGAAAAGAAACGCCATGCGCGTGGGATACGTTATAAGAGCTCGAGACCAATAAAGTAAGGTTAAGGAACATGGAATGGTCCCACTGTCATCGATTACTGCGCGGCGGTAACTTTGAAAAAAGTAGGGACACACAGTGTCAGGTTTGTTCGACACCATCACGTGCCACTCATCTCGCGTGGCTTGGCCAACCATGCGATTATTAGCTTTGCCATATTTGTTAACAACGCATGGGGCCTGTCTACAAGATTTACGTAGATATCTCTTTTTTTAGTGATATTTTTTTAAAAAAACTTTTTATTCTTCTGTCTAGCTCGTATCGTTGTTATTAAATTCAACGTGATTTTATGGATAATTTATATTGTATTGATAAATTTAAATTAATTATTTTAATAACTCGAGACAACTTGTTTTAACTGGTTGAGGTAAATTTAAAATAGTTTTTTTTTAAATAAAATAAATTATCTACATTAACCTAATAATCCCACTATTATAGTTTTTTGAGAGTATACTTAAGGTTATTTTTCAAATTATTTTTTGTTCAGAAATTTTTATTTTTTTGAAAATTATTTTTTATATTATCACATCAAAAATATCATTAAACACCATTTTTTTTTAATTTAAAATATATATTTTTTTCAAATTTATTAAAAACCGTTAACAAAACGATAAAAAAAGGTTATTATGAGACTTTTCCAAAGCAATCTTAAGAATATTTCTAATGACTGGCGAGTGTCTTCCATTAATGATGAAAGACTAGCGTGTCGAAGAGCATATCATTTGGGTTTTTTTTTTTTTTTTATTGCATGCTGGTCAACATGAAACTGTTCTATAGTGTCCTTTTATTTATTTATTTATTTATTTATTGTTGTTGGCAATTGTCATTCAAATTTAATGTAGCGAACGATTATTATTTTCAGAAGCAAAGAGATGGACCACAGCACAGCAGGGCTTGCCTGCCGAAAGTTGAATCGGCGCTGCTGCTCCGGTTACTCTTCCAACTCCATTTCTTTCTTAAGCTGAGGTCTCTTTAAAACCGTTGCATATAACTAATCATCTTGGTCAAGTGGGAGTTGTATTGATTAATTCAATAGACATGAAATCTATAAATTAAATCAATCAAATAATCTATCCTTGTAGCATAGCTCACGGGAGGGATAGATAAAAAAAAGGCTAGAATTCCGACTTATCAGTCATAGTTTAGAAATATAGTTGAGATTGTTTTTAAAAATATTTTTTTAAAAAAAATACATCAAATTAATGTTATTTTATTTTTAATAATAGCACATGAAAATGATATAAAAATACCAAAAAAATTAATTTAAAATAAAATAAAATCTATTTAAAAAAAGACTTTTAAAAGTAATTGTCAAACACCCTCCTGATCTTGGTTTGTTCAATATGTTGAATCAAAGTGCCTATTTGGGAGAGCGGTTGCGGTAGCTTTTCAAAGTGTTTTTCGTGTCGAAATATATCAAAATGATATTTTTTTTATTTTTTTAAAATCATTTCTGACATCAGCACATTAAAATAATCTAAAAACATTAAAATATATTTATTTAAAATAAAATAAATAAATATTGAATTTCAGCAAAACAGCAATTTGACCGTAATGCCAAACGAGCTCATAATCGATTAAGAAAATAATGCTTGCTTATCCTCGAAGCCGGCCTTTTGTCCTGGAGTCATGGAATTATAAAAGCAAACGGTCCATCCTAGAACTCGCAGCCCATTCACATACCCAGTCTATTAAGAGTTCCACAGTTCAGGCCCGAATTGTTATTATCCATGAATATAATGCTGCTTTTACGGGCTGATGTAGGCCCATACATTTCAACAAAATTGTTAATCCTGGGATGGCATTCATCCATTTACAGACGTGAGGACGTGGAAGCATTCTCATTCTTAAAAGCTAGGAGGGAGGTTGCGGTTGTTTTTGAAAATATTTTTCGTTTAGAAATGCATTAAAATTATATTTTTTTAATTTTTTAAAAATTATTTTTGATATCAGTACATCAAAATAATCTAAAAACACTAAAAATATTTCATTTAAAATAAAATATTTTTTTTTTTACTAAACGCCAGTTTAACTACAGTGCCAAACAGGCACTAAAACTCCCATCACCCCGCCGAGTTGATCCTGGGCCTGAACTGTTGTGAATTGGAAGGGAAAAAAAACTTGGTTGATCCAAAAAAATGTAGATTGCCCTGGCAGCCTGATTGATGTTAGTTGATGAATTAAAATCTGAGTATTATTTATAATTAAAAGATCACCCTGCTGTTTGCTAAGCATGATACCATAGTTTGTAGTACCCTCGAGTATATGAAGATCCACTTAATTATATTTAAATGTTGTCATCCAGATTTAATAGAAACTTGCTCACCACACTCAATAGCTTGAGTGTGCTGAATTGATCTTGTACAAACATAACATATATTAAACACTTTGTTCCTATTTAGCATTGTATTTTAGAAATATGTTTGAAAAAAAATGATTTTTTTTATTTTGAATTAAATTTTTGATGTTTTTAGATTATCTCAATATGCTGATATAAAATATATTTTATAAAAAACAAAATTTTATTCTGATATTTTTTTAACAAAAAACAACTGCAATCATATTCTTAAAAGAGGAGAGATCTTTGACATCTCTTTCACCTCATCATTTGTCTTCAAACATTGTGCCATAAATAATCTCAAATGATCTGCTAAAGGTATAGTTATTTGTTTTACATTAAAGGTTACACTAGTAAACTTTCCAACACTTTCTCGAGATAGATACATTGAATTAACTATAAAATTAAAATAGATATTTTTGTGAATCTACTTCCCCAAAATCTTCTCGGTGGCACCCAAATACATGAAAGAATGATCGTTTCACGTAAACAAAACAATCATACTCCTATATTTATTTTAAAAAATATACTAATATCAAAAACAATTTTTAAAAACTAAACAAATATTATTTAATGAATTTCTGAATGAAAAAGATTTAAAAAACAATTAGAGTCACACTACTACAAATGTAAAAAATCCTGTTTCCCTCGATGGATGTACTCTCTCGAAGGTGACTAATGTCCAGACATTCCTAAAATTTGAAACCATTTATCCAAATCTTATGTGCTAAGACTTGAGAGTTCAACATCAATCATTTAATTTATTTCACAAGGCTATTAACTTCAGCTTTGTGTGTTTACTTTATTTTATGCTAACGTGGCACGGTCGTATGAAAAAACGTGCTTGATAGATGACGGTTCAACGTTCTGGTTTTTGACTTCGTTCGACGTGCTATTAAATATTCAAACTATTACGAAAATAATGCTTCAATTAGCAAAGCCATGTTTGACTGAGAAGTTAGAGGAAAGAGAAAGGAATCTTCTGTTGTCAGATCCAGATTCAATTTAATTCGATAATGAAATTTGATTTGGGTTTAATTTATTTCTAATAAATTTGGTTAATTTAATTTATCTGTTAACTTATCCATTATTTTTATGAACTTTTCACGACATTTAAGTTTAACAAGTTGGAAGTTTCTTGAGACCAGATAGCAAGGATTTTTTGACGGACTGGGATACATTGAACCGAGCCATATTTCGTTAATTTCTTGTCCCGTCTAACGTCGTCATGGACAGCTGCTACTTTCTTTCTTTTTTAGTTTTGGATGTTATTTTTTAAAATTATTTTAAATATACACTAATTTTTTAAAAATTGAAATAAAAAATATAGATAAAAAATTTTCATTTTTTTTAAATATTTTTAAAACACAATGCCAAATTTTCAAATTTTAAATAAAATAAAACTGGGTTAAAATTTGATTTTCATTTGATTTTGATGTGTTTATTAAAAATATTTTTTGGAAAAATATTTTTTTATTTTTTAAATAATTTATACTTTATTATTTTGATGTGTTGATATTAAAAATATTTTTAAAAATATAAAATTATTTTTTTAATCTATTTTTAAATAAAAATACTTTAGAAAATAACAACTACTATATTTACAAACACTTCATTTAAAAACAAAGAGTATACTTTATAAAAGTAAATTGTTTTGTGTTTTTCTTTTTTAAAAAAAAAACTGGACTGTCCATCACTCAGACGGCGGCTTGTTGCATGTAAAAATAGTGTCCAGGTTGTTCTTTATGTATTTTGTTTTATGGGAAGTGATTTACTAGATTTTCAGATTTAAATTCCTTAAGAACTAATGTAACATATAATAATGATAAATATTGGACCTCTAATCCTATGGTGTATAAGAGTTTTGAATAAAAGATGTCTTTTTATGATATTATATATTTTAGGGCTAGCAAGCCAATATTTTCAAATAACTTCATCATAACTCCTAGTTGTATCTCTAATCAAGTAAATTTTATTCTATTAAATTTTAATCTATCATTTTCAAGCCGATCATTGAAATTAATCATTGTTCATATTTGTTTTTTAATTTTCAAATGAAAAGACTTCTTGTAAAAATCAAGTGACTAAATTAAAACTCTGTTTGATGTTGTGTTTCAAATTTTTTTTTTAAATATTTTTTATTTTTATTTTTCACTTTAAATTAAATATTTTTGGTATTTTTAGATCATTTTCACATGTTGATATTAAAAATATTTTTTCAAGAATAAAAAAAAAATTATTTTTATACATTTCTAAACAATTTTTTTTTTTCAAAAACAATCTCAACCACACTACCAAATAAACATTAAATAGTTTATTTTAAATTCTCTTGGGATGATAGATTAGAAATTTATTGAATATATTTAAGAATATATATTTTTAGTTACTATTTAAATCCATCCTCTTTATAATTTTATATATTTATACCCCCTAACTTTTAGATTCAATGATAGAAATTAAGTTAATTAATATTATTGATATTTTTTATTGACTAATTCTGGTTTTTGAAATGAACGACAGGCAAATTTGGGCTGATGCAAGCGCTTACGTTACTCATTGGATCGCATGGCAATCGGTCACCGTCGTTTATAGGTTTGACTTTCTAGTCATAGAAGACCCCTCCTGTCCTGGAGCTATAAACATCTTCTTGCCCCTGGCCTTCCTTCTTATTTGCATATCTGCCATTGTTTTCCCTATACTCACCAAATAAAATATTGAATTTGTTAATAATTATTTTGATAACTAACATAACTATAGTACAAACTCTACCTATAACAAAAAAATCCGAGTTACAAATATATCTTAAATATTTAATTTTAAATATAGTAATTATTATTATTATTATTATTATTATTATTATTATTATTATTATTTCATGTCTTGAGGTATTATTTAACGAAAAATCTCTTGGGGTTAATGGAAATATGATAAAATTTCATTTATTTTCTATAATTTCTCCTGACTTGAGTGCTAATAATTTGGGAAGAAAATCCTTTTTCTCCTAAAATTTAAAAGTGCTAAAAAACGAGGGTTGCTTTTGTCTTTTGGCCATTGCAATTTCTAAAATAAGGTGCCCGAAAAGAAAGAAAGGCATGGGAACTGGGAAGGAAGCAAAAAGGCAGGCGGGTGTTTCAAAAAAGTCAAAACAATTATCGGGGGAATACCCTCAATCTTGTACCAAATTACCCGATCAACCTGGCTTCCTTTTTTATGTGGTGACTGGTTTACCCTCCATTCTTTGACCAGGAGAAGGGGAAATGTGATCGAAAAATATGAGAGCAAAAACAACTTGATAAAACGTTTTTAAGTGCTAAAATATATATATATTTTTATCTTTTTTTCCCTTCAATTATTTTTATTTTTATGAACCAACACAAAGATTTGAATTTATGTGCTAAGACAATATCCTATAAATACATTTTCGTGGTAAATAAATAAGCCGTTACCTAAAAAAATTAAAAATTATAATTAAACAATAATAAAATCAGCATAAATTAACTAAAAAGAGAGCTGGCAAAACACAATAAACACGAAACAAGATTTATTATTTCTTTGTTATGATTAAATTATACACGAAGAAATTCCTTACCTCATAAGTTTTTTTCCCAGTTTCTAATAAGTTCAAATAAAATCATTAACTATAAATTTTTTATGGTTGGAGTATACTTGGACCGTTTGAGAGTGTAATCGAAGTTATTTTGTAAAGTATTTTTTATTTAAAAATACATCAAAATGATCTACAACACCAATTTTTTTAATTTAAAATAAAAAAAATTTATTTTTTTTCAAAAATAATTGTAAAACACAATATCAAAACAGGGTCATAATCATGTTAAAAACCATGTCCTAACCCTATAAGAAAAAAGTGAAGTATTTTTTACGTCTGATTATATCTCCTATATTAATATTTTTAAAGGGGAGGATTAGCCACATAAGAAAATAAATAAAAACTCAACTGAAATCCAACCACCCCACACCTAAAAGCCTAAACAGCCCCTCATCAAACATGCAGCGGTAATTCCGTAAATAAAGTACAAAAAAAGTCCACTTTCATTACTCCTCCACAGCCGCCGCGTATTAAAACCCAAACCTTTCCCAGTTGCTGGCGTTATTCAATTTTCCTCTCGTCAGTGCTTGCGTTTCCTCACCGAACCCCCTTCTCCTCTCTCCTGAGCCTCTCTCTCAGAGCTCAGGGTCTCCCTCTCCCCCCCATTGCCACACCCTAATCCTCCGATTCGAATCTCAATCACGCCCATTTTTGACCTCACAAACTAGCTCAGCCTCTCAATTCGTAATTCACTTCTCCAGCTCACTGATTTTTTCGGTAGAAATGTTGTCTCTTTCGTGCTAGGTTTACCTGGATCATCAACCCTCTCAGTACCCGTAGTCACTATTTACCCAATCTTTATCTTGTTTCTCGAAATTGCTTGTATGGCGATCAGAGTAACCTTTTCCTTTTCCGGCTACGTTGCCCAAAACATTGGTATTCGTGTCGGTAACTGTCGGCATCTAAACGAATGTTTTTTCCGGTCAAGGATTTTTGCTTCACCAGCAACAACCACCACAACACACAATTCTGATATTGAACCCCCTGGCCCGGGAACGCGAACAAATTTTCGTCGCCAAAATCTGAAGAGGATTTATAGTAATTCGGCGGCGATGTATAGTACGATGGCCTGTGAGATATTTGGAGATAACTGTAAAGGGAGTGCGATCGCGGTCGGACTAGTTTCTCTAATGAAGTCAACGGCTGGGGTTTCTTGTTCTAACATGGGTGCCTGTGGAATTTCACCATTTAAAGCCGTCTCGATCCTTCCTTTTTTGCAAGGATCGAGGTGGCTTCCGTGTAATGAGGCGGTTCTGGGATCGAGGAGTTCTGAGGTGGATAGAGGAGGGACAGTGAAGTCTGTGGAGAAGGTGAGCAAGAGCAGTACTAGTGTGAGCTTTCAGATTAATGGGAAGGAGTTTGAGAGGTCAGGAAGTTGGTTTTCAAGGGTTTATAATATTTGCTCGGAGGATGCAAAGGCTATGTTTACTGCTGCTACTGTTAGTTTGCTGTTCAGGTCCACCTTGGCCGAGCCTAGATCCATTCCTTCAAGTTCTATGTCTCCTACTTTGGACGTGGGCGACCGTATTTTAGCAGAGAAGGTGAGAGCGAACACACACTTTAGCATACTTTCGTAATTATTCTGTGTATTGATGTGAAATTGTGTCTGTTTTAAAGACCCTTTCGAGAGTGATGGCCTTAGATCATATTTAGCTGTGCTTTTTGACCTCTGCCGCCATGTTTGAACGATTGATTCATAATTCTGATCCATGGTTAGCTAGTGTGGTGACTAATTTGATGATATTTCGAGGCATGTTTAAATTGTAGGTGATGGAATTGATATTGAAACATTGTCTTATGTTGAGTTGAAATGAAATCTGTAATGCTCAAAAACCAAGCGAAAACTCGTGTTGGCGTTGAATGTTGATGCATTTATTTGTTTTCATATATGCTTTTGAAGTAGGATATAATATTTGTTCATATATGAGAATTTGGTGAAAATCTGATACTTGTTAAGCTAGATGAACATTCTTTCTTTCTTTCTTTCTTTTCTTTCTTTCTTTCTTTCTCTCATGATATTGATATTGTTTTTTCTCCTTATTTTTTTGTCACAGGTTTCATACGTTTTCAGAAAGCCTGAAGTCTCAGATATAGTCATCTTTAAAGCTCCTCCAATCTTGCAGGTATAAATTAGATTTAGTTTTTGATGAATTTGTTTAAGATTTTGTTATTTCCTATTAAATCATAGATCGCTAACTTTGTGTTTTATATGTAATTTGCAGGAGATTGGTTTTAGTTCAGGCGATGTATTCATAAAGCGAATTGTGGCAAAGGCTGGTGACTATGTTGAAGTAAGCCTCTATATGAATATATATAATTGATCCTATTAAGAATGGAGTTGTTCATTCTTTGTCTTCTTTCTTCCCTTTCCTTCCCAGTTTCAGCCAAAAACATAAAGCATCATCTCTGCTGCTGACTTCTTGTGTTACGTGTGGAATATTTATAGGTTCGAGAGGGCAAATTATATGTGAATGGTGTTGTTCAAGATGAAGAATTCATCAAGGAGCCACTTGCTTATGAGATGGAATCAGTGGTAATGAATTTTGTAGATTTCTACTTGTATTTGGCACATTTATACCGAGTTCATCTATTATATTTGTTTCACTTGGCCATGCTCCCATTTTGGCTAACAGAATTACTTTGGTTTCTTTTGCAGCTTGTCCCTGAAGGTTATGTCTTTGTGATGGGGGACAATCGTAATAATAGTTTTGACTCTCACAACTGGTAAGTTGAGAATCTAAATCTTTCTAATGCTGATTTGGTTTGAGAACATGTTGTAATAGGTTGGAAAGAAAAAAAATTCTCCATTGGGTGTCGACAATTTGATGGTGTTCCTCTCAAATATCACAAACATGCTTTTGGCAATGTTTATATCATCTGAGTAACGCAAAGGAATATAAATGTAAATCAACACAATTTCTATTAATGTTTATTCTGTAAATGCAAACTCTTAACGTTGGTGTTATAACCTCTTTTCAGGGGCCCGCTTCCTATCAAGAACATTGTTGGTAGGTCAGTACTCCGCTATTGGCCTCCCTCCAAAGTATCTGACACCATATATGATCCACATGCGGCAAAGAAAGCAATCTCTTGACGCAGTGCTCTCCGCAAGGATCTTTGATACCTAATATTTTTGGCTCCTGATTGAGCAGATTGTGATTACCTCACTGCTATCATCTTGGTTCTGCTTATCTTGACTGTATCAGATGGATCATCTCATCCGTCTGCTTGTTTCTTTGTTGATGGCCTAACTGGCTGATGACGCATTCTTTCTTGTAAATCATATTTCCAAAACAAAAGACAAGTGGGAGAAGTAATAGACATGTTCATTGCTTTGTATCTTTATTTATTGTTCGTGTCCTGGGGAAGCCAGCAATGGACCAAGCGACCTGCATGGATTTCTGCAACTATTGCCGCTCCCATTTCAGTGCATGTATTGTCTTTTTATGCCCGAGGTTGATGAATTATGGAAAGCTCCTGGAATCGGTTTCCTTCGGTGCCAAGGTACTCAATGCGGGGTTCCTCTTGAAGATGCGGGTGGTTGTCGGGGAGGGGAGCAGCATTTTGGTCATTTGGATTGGAGAACTTCCTGTATTTTATCATCCAGATTGCTGGTCAATAAACAGAGCTTCATTATATTTCAGATCGCTTCAAATCCTTTTCTTCTGTTGCTTGAACTCATGAATAATTTTTGCCTTTAAACAAATATGCTGCGGTTTTACTTCATCTTTTCCTTCGGCATGTTTCAATTATCTTGCATTGCAGCCTGGCTTTGTGGTGTTGAAAATCATACCCTGAATCTCTTTTGTTTGATGGTAAATCGATTGTCACTTGTTCAAGCTTGTTAGCGTGGGTTGGTGTCGGTTGTTTCCTGGATGCATTTGATGAAGCCTTGTAAATCTACAGTGGAATTGATGTTCTCTCGTCCCCTCGAATCTGCTCCACGATGCAGGGAGAGACTGGTGCTGAGCCAATGGCTCCGCTGCAGTTCGTTTCTACTTCCAAACCAAAATCACTGTTGTTAGGTTTTTCTTACTAGTGTTGTATTTTTTTTTTTAAATATATATTTTACATTAGGTATGATAGCAGAAAAATAATGACGACACCAGTGAGAAGTGTAATCGAAAAAAAAAAAATAATTTTTTTTATTTGAAATTATTTTTTATATATTTTTAGATAATTTTGATGTTTTGAAATCAAAAATAATTTTTAAAAATATAAAAAAATATTGTTTAACATATTTTTAAATATTTGAAAGGTATACTGAATAATTATTGCTAGTAAAATTTTACGAGTCAATAATATTTTAAAAAAAAATAAAACTTAATTATTAAATAATTTTTATTGATCTTTTTATAAAATATTTAAATAAATAGATAAAAAGATGAGGAAAACATTCCCTTGTATGCCTCATCCATTATTGAAAGCGCTTGGAGTTCATAATAAAAACAAACACATATAAAAAAAAAAAATATTACGCTAGTCTATAAATATTATTTAAGACAAAAAAATTATTGTTAAAATAAAGTTCATCTACATAGTTTATAAAAAATATAAATCAATCATGGTTATATCTTAGAATATTAAGCACACATGAAACAATTTTAATAACACCTTTATTTTAAATTGCTAAATAAGAAAAATGAAAAAATAATTGAGGATGAATATTTAAAACATAAAAAGTCCTAAAATTTAAATTAAAAAA
Source organism: Salix caprea (assembly GCA_964035475.1). Classification (NCBI taxonomy): domain Eukaryota; kingdom Viridiplantae; phylum Streptophyta; class Magnoliopsida; order Malpighiales; family Salicaceae; genus Salix; species Salix caprea. The sequence goes on along the minus strand of OZ037761.1, from coordinate 1,661,244 downwards.
CATTAATTAGAATAGAATAAAAAATAAAATAATGTTGAATGAAAAGAAACATTATCTAAAAATAAACACTTTTTTTATTATTTTAAAAATACAATTCATAGATACTAAATATAAAAAATTATAGATCAGTTCAAATAATATCTTCAAAAATTAAATATATGCAACACATTTTTTATAAAATACATTTATTTTAAAATGGATAAATCAAAACAAATCACAAAGAAGAGATACTAATTGAAACATAAATTATAAAACAAAAACACTAAAAAAGATATCATTAATAATAATAAAAAAAGATGAGAGAAAACCAAAAACCAAAATGAGATAGAAAAAAAGGATGATGACCAACGTTAATGTTTGAAAGTCTAACCCAAATTATTAGACCAAAAGAACCATGCATAAAAAAAAGTGCAGTCCAATCCATGATAGATTATAGTATTTAATATAAAAAATATGAAAAAAAATAAGAGTGGAAAAAAAACTACGAGGGCAACCATAAAATTTTAATTAAAGAGTTAAGTTAAAAAAAAAAAAAGCTTTGAGAAAAGGAAAAAAAAAAAGAACAAGGACTAAATAAAAAAACAACACATCATATTTTTTCATTGAAAAATAAAATCGAGAACCAGTAAAATAAATATGAAAATTTTAAAAAATATATCCATAAATCACAATAGCATAAAATAAAGTTTTTAAATTTGAAAAGAAACCATAAAGTAAGGTTTAAAATGCAAATCCAAATCCACAAATAATGTTCATGACTAGCAAAAATACTTTTAACAAAACAAATACAGGTTTTTATGTATCGATTATTTTTTATCAATAAATATTATTTTTGAAGAAAGAAAAATACAAATACAAATCCACAAATAATTTTCATGATTAACAAAAACATTTATAAGAAACAAAAATACAGTTTTTTATGTACCTATTATTTTTTATTAAAAAATATATTTTTCAAGAAAAAAAAAAAGCAAATCCGCTGAAATTCGGGGTACAATCGTCATTTTAATCTCCACACCCTCTTTTTATCCGGAAGAACACCTGCAATGCAAGAAAACAGAGAGATATAAATCTGTGAGATCCACATTGTCCTGGTCTCACACGTGTGTAAGTCCATCAACGTTGCAGAAGAAAAAAGAAAAAATCGATGAGTGGCCTTCGTCGTCGTCGTTTCCCCTCCACCCTCCTTCCTCTACTCATCTTCCAAATTCTGCCATTAACTGTATCATTTACTCCTAATCACCTTAATGATAATAACACTCAATTCCTCAAGGTATCATGTTTCTCAACAGCACTCTTTTCTATGCGTGTCTGTATATATACAAATCTTATTCTCATGGATTTTGTTTAATTTGTCAATGATTTTACAGGACGTTTTGAAGGAGATATCGGTGAAGCAAGATTGGGATTTGGAGGGAATTGAGATTTCGAAGCTGGAAGTGAATAAAGTTAGGATTTTTAGTTCTCAAAGATACGAGTTTAAGATCCGAGTTGGTAAAAGTCACATACTACTTAAATTCCCAGATGAAGTAGATTCTCGGAAGAAGTTGAGCAAGCCAAAATCAAGTATTGATTTTGGAGATTTGATCAAGGAATTCGGTTCCGTGGCTGTACTTGACACTCTGAAACTCCAAGGCCCTTTTGATTTGTGGGTTAGTGGCCATGACAATCTCTCTTTGCTATTACCGGTAACTAGCTCTGCTCACTGTTTTAAATGTTTCTGTTTCTTTCTTTCTTTCTTTCAACTGGGTTTTGTTTAGTGTTGGTATTGGTTCTGTTAATGCTAGATGAATGCTTCACATGCTGGTCTGAAACGAATAGTAGTGGGCGAAGGAATCTCTATGGAAGTGAAAGGAGCTAAAGAGGTTTCTCTTTTTCAAGATTTTGATCTTAGTTTGGCTGTGAATGGAAGTGAGAATAGTAATGATAAGGGGGGAAATGGTTTCTACCCTTTTGGGTATTTGATTTGCACGCCATTATTACCTATAAGAATTATTGGATCTGCATCACTTGTTGCCAGCAAGAATTGGGACCCCGATGCTGAAATTGAAACAAGATTGTTATCAAAGAAGACTATCGAGTTGATATCTGATAAGTGTTACAATAGGAATGCGTACAAGAATCGGGCTAGCACCATTCACTTTTTAAGTCCGAGTATTGCCAGGCTGGATAAAGTTTTGAGAAGTGTTCTTGGTGACAGAATTACTCGAAATGGGTTGTCGAGCTTTCTTAGAGCAACTGCTAAAGCATCAACACTGATTCGTTTTCAGTTAGAACTGGAGAAGAGTTTTGGGAGCAACGAGACTGTTAAAGAAGTGTTGCCAGAGTGGAGAACGAGGCCTACTGTTGAACGGGTTTGGTTTGAGGTAATGGCAAGAGTTGAGGGTGAGAAGCTAAAACCTGTAATTGTTAAGAAGGTCAGACCTTTTATTGCTGTTGATTCTGCTTCCTGGAGTGATTTAATGTCTAATATTTCCTTCACAGATTTCCCATCTGCTCTTGTTCCTCCTGAGGCTCTAACACTGGATGTGAGATGGTAGGACAGAACTTTTGTAAATAGTGTAATTTTAAAATGTTTACATAACAAAGCAACGAGCTGATATTTGTGCTTTGCCACTTACTGGACAGTTTCCATTGATAAATGAGCTTCAATTGATGATATAAATAGGATCATAAACGTTCAGTTTTTGCACAAACTGCTTCATTTTGCAGTCATGGCTTTGAATTAGTACAGTGTTGCCGTCATTTTGCTTTGGCTTTGTGATTGTGGCTGAGGAGTATGCCCCCCTTGCATGTACTGTTTGTATTCCTTGGAAAGTTATGTCTCACGATGATTACTCAATGCTTTGTTTGAGAATTTTCTTGTTTAGTGTAGAAGAGTAATCTTTAATTTCTTATAAGAAATAATAATTGCTGGGATGCTACCCTTGTTCCTATAGAGTTGCATTCATTTGACTGAATTTCAGCATTGTCCCCCCTCCGAGAATACAGCATCATCTTGACCGTTAAATCTTTCTGGATCAGAGCTTTTAAGCTTTTAACAGATCTCCTGTCATTGTGCTGTATAAAAAGGAAGGAAAGCAATTTTGGCCAGCTGAAGCAGTTGATCAGCAGGCAAACTGAATGGGGGGCAATCCTGATCTGAGGTTCCCTGACTTTTCTGACTTTTCTTTAATCATTATGATTTTCAAATCTTCGGTGAGAATCGATGCACAATCTGACTTGAGGTCTCGTGTCCAGCCTCATTCTCTCTTCCGACCACCGTATGCTCTTCCTACCTGTATCTAACATCTCCATGGCTTACCATAATTGGCATGCTCACTAAGTTTATTCAATGTCTCCATTCCTTTTTCGCATTCTTTTGAAAATTTGTTGGTGCTAACAAATGTCCAAACGGGGCATTAAAATACTGGAACCCTCCCTCTGCTTAGCCAAGAAATAATAATTAAAAAAAACAATATTATGAAAAAAATAAAAATCTCGGCTGTTCGGAAATAGACTAATACTTTATTTTTAAGGGAAAAAAATGAAATTTTTGTTCCAATACAGTAACCTTCATCTCAAAAACTATTATTATTATATTTTAAAATAATTATTACGTTCAAATTAAATATGTTTGGTAATACTGATATTATTATATTTTTAAATGATTTTTAGGTTCAAATTAAATATGTTTGAAATATGATGCACACCTTGATAAAAACATTATTTTTATCTTTTTATCAGCAAAACACACAGGAACAATGAACAGGATAAAAGATTAATTACGTAATTGTTGGATAAGTATTTCAAAAATATTTTAAAAAAATGTTATTTTTTTAATTTTAAATTATTGTTTTTGTGTTCTTAGATAATTTTCATGTGTTTATATTATTTTAAAAAAAAATTATTTAAATATATATTTATAAATAAAAAAACACATAACCTTAATTACACACCAAACAGTACGAGATGCACAACAAAAGACAACAATAGAAAGAAATCATCATTCCTCAGACCCATATGACCAATGCTTATTTTCTTTCAACGTTTTTTTTAATTAAAGGAGTATTTCTATATTTCTACCATTTGATCTTTTCCCTTGTCATCGTCTTCACCACCGCTCTCTGTTTGCTTCATTGCCCCATTGTTCTTGTATCTATACCAAGATGCACACGTCAAGTAAACTCCAAAATTCAATGCGCTGATGCCTGCTAATAGCCAGTAAAAGTAGTTCAGCTTGTCTCTATTCAAATTGTTGCTAGCCAGCCATCCACCAGTAACTTTGTTCACCAGCTGCACCACCACAGAGCTCAAGAAGTAGCCAAATGCCACTGAGCACCATGAGATAGCTGAGCCCAGCGATTTCATTCCGGCCGAGCTCTCTGCATAGAGAAATTCCAGGAGTCCAACTAATGTGAACATATCAGCTGCTCCAAAGATGGCGAATTGGAAACCAAGCCATAAGAAACTCATCGGCAAGGGCTCAGTAGAGTCAACCATGTTGTGTTCAACAGCCACCGATTTGCGCCGTGTCTCCACAACTCCAGAAACTGCCATGGAGATGGCGGAGAGCACCAGCCCGACTCCAATGCGCTGGAGGTGTCGAATTCCAGTCGGAATCCCTGTGATCTTCCGAGCAAGTGGTACAAAAAAGCGTTCGTATATTGGGATCATAACAAAAATGAAGAGGAGGGGGATTACTGGCAGTGAGGGGGCAGGGACTTTGAAACCAAAGACGCGTGTGTCCATGGTGGTGCTTTGTTGCACCGAAAAAGTCTGGAGCTGAGCTAAGCACGTGTTCAAGAAAACTGTGCTGAGTATAATCGGAAGCATCCGAAGCAGGATCTTTGTTTCTTCAACTTGTGTCACTGTGCATAGCCTCCAAGGTCCAGGGTTGATTGCTGCTGATGCATGCGTGGTAGTGTTTGCGATTGCTGCCCGATCCAAGAACCTGTAATTTGGCAGAAATTTCTGTGCTTTAGTATCCCGTTATGGCTATGATTTGTTGCAACAAAGTTGACCATATTGCTTGTGGGGTCTTAGCCTAGTCAGGTAAAAGACTTATTCCCTGCACCTGGGTTCAAGTTTTATTGTGCACGTTTGTTATTTCTGTGGTGTCTTACTTATTCATTGGACTTGCTGGATATTCAGTGAGTCCGGAGATTAATTGTGATGATCGTAAACTAGCCCGGACACTCTGGTTATCAAAAAAAATAATGAAATATTATATTTATATACCTGAATTGGCCAGTCCTTGGAAGAATTTCTTGTTTCACCCCCGCTTCTTTGTCATGAATTTCATGTAATTCTTCAGCCCTCTCTGGAATCGGAAGGTCCCGGTTCCGGATTGCAGCCACAAATACCTACATTTACGAACAAATTAAATAAAAGAAATTGTGCAATACAAGCTTTTCTACGAAGTTATTACCTGTGCAACGCGGGAGAGGGGGCTTCCCTTGGGCACATTGTTCCGATAAAAGGACTTGCCCATGCTCACAGAGATAATTGCAAAAAAGACTGCTACAGCGCACACACCAAACCCCAAATCCCAGCCATGATTAGCACTTATCCATACAATAATGGTGACTCCTAGTATACCTCCAATGGTGAGGCTAAGCAAGAACCAGTTGAAAAAACTAGACAATTGAGCTGCCTCGTCGGGGTCATTCTCGTCGAACTGGTCAGCTCCTAAAGATGGCAAAGCTGCTTTGATGCCACTCGTACCGAGTGCAACAAGGTACAGACCGGTGAAAAGTATCGCAGATTGGCCACCATCTGCAGCCTCACATTGATCAGATGAAACGCCTTTGCAAGGAACTGGTCTCAGTTGGTGGAAGTGTGCTTGAACCGTTAGGAGGGCATATCCCTGGAAAACATAGCAATTTTATCATAAACACTACCATTTTTTCAATCTTTAAAGAAATACCACAATAAATCTAATCGTCGTCGTCATAACACACACACGCGCACATTATTAATATAATATCAAATTAATGAATCTTAATATTTGATTTATGAATATAGAGTAAGGATAGACTCCATGAAACAAAAATTATTTGCAAAAGAAATTATAAAATTGTTATAATTATAGAATTTTTATTTTAACAAAACATTGTTTCTAAAATATTCTTTGTCGATACTTCTTTAAATACTGGACATTTACTAGAACTGCAGAGACTGGTATATATTATGATCTTTCTTTTATGAAAGGAAATAGTTGTTATCATAAATTGATGTATAAGAAATATTTAGAACTAATATGTAGGTGCTTGTTATAAAACATATACATTGAATTGACTCATATGAAAAATTCATATGGCGTAATCACTTATATAGAAAACATTGTGTTTTGATCCTGTTACATGTTATCTTAATTGAGGTAACGAAAGTGTAAACATTAAGTATAATATAAATTATATAAAAGTACTTGAGTGATTAAAAAAAATAAAATTATCACCCTAGGTGAATTAGAAAAAATGTCTCATTTGTTTTCAAATAGTATTGATTGAAAAATCTTTCGTCAAGGTAGAATGAAATTTGAAAATAGTTCCAAATCTTATTCAAATGATAAATGACTATAATGTAGAGAACAAATATGATTTAACATGACATATTTACTTTAAATTTTAATGTTAAATCATAATATTATTCATGAAATGATATTAATTACACCGAGAAATCAATCACTGAAATGTTTAAGTTAAACTACTAATAATTTTTATAATATTTAGGGATCATGACATGTTGCTAGATGATGCTCTTGATCTTCAATACAAATTAATCAGTTTTGAGTTGATGCTAAATTAAATTGTTTAATTCTATTTAATTAGAATTACAATTTATATTTGGGTTAATATATTAGGAACTTAATGAGTTACACACATTAAGAATCATTAGTAAAAAATTAAACTAGGGTGATTTAATTAAGCATAACTTGATTAAAATATATTTTTAGGACTATAATATAATTAATACAAGTATTATGTTTCTAGACTTAAAAAAATCAAGTAAAGACTTGATTTCTAAAATTATCCTGAATTAATATATAAATAATATTTAGGAGAAAGTTGATACTTTGTCAATTTATAAGGCTTTTTAGATTTTTCCAATAAATAATAAATTATGTCTTTTATTTTAAAAAGAAAAATGATTGTCTGTTAGATAAAAACCAAATAAATCATATAATAGAGAGTTAATATTCTAAACATAACAATTTCTCTCTTCTAAATAAAAATTTAAGAGATTTCTTACGGGTAATTCATGTAGATTAACATTGGAGACCTAATAATAGAACGACTTATAGTTTGCAACAACTAAATCTTTAAAAAAAATATTTTAAGTCAAAAGAGATCATATTTTTATGTAATGAATCCTTAAAAACTCTACATGTATCTTATGTAATCTTACTAACTCTCAAATATTTTTTATTGTTTATATATATATAATGTTAATATAAAATACAAGTAGTTGACAACAACAAAAATGAATCATCCAATCTTTGAAGCTGCACATGGCAAGTTGAAGTAATGTATATTGATTTTTGACCTACATTTTATGAAGTCGTGATCATAAATCATAACATGTATTATTGGGGGGAAAACAACGTTTGATATTATATATAATTGGTGATGTTTCTGTTCATTGTCGTGACTATAGTAATTACTACGTTAAACCCGACTCGTCTCGACATGGTGGACTGATTCAATCAATGCAGAGCTGAAACTTGATTCAAGCAGGATTTTTGTGGAAAAAATATATATTAATCTTATTAAACCTAGTTATTTTGAACAAGAAAGAAACAAAAAACCTAAACCATAATCTCATCTATAAAAATTAACCATATTTATATCATTTTCGTCAAATGGCAGGGCCTGTTGTCTGCATCATATGCAATCAAGTGTGGAAATCGTGGCATGCATGCCTTTTTCCCAACAAAATAGGCCGAATAATTCATGATTCTTAATTGGAAGCTTGGCACTTCATAATTCTCTAATGACAGCATAATTAATTAGAAATGCATGGCCATGATTAGGAGATTAATCGGTAAACATACCAAGAACTCCACGCAACCGAACACGACACAAGTCTTGAATCTTGTCCAATAGGTATCACATATGAACCCTCCGAATAGCGCCAGTAAGAAAGAAGTGCCAACGAAGTTGGTAAGTGTGGTGGCAGATTTGGTCAGGCTGAAGTTCATGTACCCAGAGAAATAAGTCACCAGGCTCACAACCACACAGACGAACGCCATGTTCTCTAGCCCCTCCATAGCTGCATGCGCAAATTCACCAAAACTAACACCATTTAGCTCATAATCTGGCAAGCAAGTCCACTTTAATCTTACGTACGTATGCATTAATCTTACCGTATACAAAGAACGAAGCTCTGTGTCTGCTCAGCTTTCTTTCCGGACTGGGTTCGATTTTAACATCTCTGGAGATTCCCTGATGAGGTGATAAAGAAAAAAAAACTTTATAGATAAGTTTCCAAATTAAGAGAGTACAATATGCAGTACTAGAATGTAATGGAAATTAAGGAAGCAAACAACAACTAGACTAGCCATTAGAACGTAAGACGATCATTTGGCTCTAGCTAGGATCATTGAGAAAGTTTGTATATCAGGACTGGAAATAATTCAGCTGACTTTACCATTTTGTTAAGTCCCTTTTGTGGGGAGGAAATGTTGCTTGTGAAGAGATGGTGTGATCTAAAACCAAACACTTGCATGTATAAATACAGAGAGAGAGAGAGAGAGAGAGAGAGAGAGAGAGAGAGAGAGAGAGAGTATAAAAAGGAATCAGCTGACAAGAACGAAAGGAATCAAAAGGCATACAGTGGTTTGAGCAACTCTTCCTATACTTTGACTAATCTGCTGACAGCTTGTATTGTTTAATGCCTCTCCCGAATTTGTTGGTATGTTCCTATTCGTGAGGGAGTTGAGTGTCTTATAGCTACTTTTATATTTTGTAGTGATTATTTTTTATAATTCTTTTCAATATCAGTACTGAAAACAAAACAAAAATCATTTTTTTTTAATTTCAAAAACTCGTTACGAACAAAAACAAACAGGTTGTTAAAGCTAGGGTTGATTATTAACGAGTTGAGTGCGACATCCAAAACTTAAAGCTTAAACAGCGAAGATGTATAGACTTTCGCGTATACGAGCTTATATAAAAGGATGAACATCACATCTGTACTCTAAAGTCTAAACATGTGTTTTCTCGTCTTTTAATATATCATTAAAAACTAATAATAAGAAGAAGAATATCGGCTGCAGAAATTATTGCTCTATTTTAAGCAGTTAGCTTGAAAAGAGCTGCCTAACATGTCTATATTCTCACCTTAATAGCTCCGTCTTTTCCACGTTGAAATAGTAATAAAACGCTACTGAAGCTCTTGATATATGTGTGTGTGTGTGTGTATATATATCATGGCCCCATACGTTTATTAAATATTCAAGCTAAGGATGCTATTCTGTATATTGTAATGCCATTATTATAGCTGCTGACATCAATAAATGAGACCCCGCAACGACCAACATCCATATATGTATATATAAAACCTGCTCTATACTGATAATATTGTATTCGCATCACAATTTAGCAGTATCCCAATTAGTTTTTTAGTTCTTTTTACAATATGCTGCGAGACAGAGTTTATCTTTCAATGATAGTGATCGTTGTAGTCCATTAAGAACTACAGCTTTCTCCAACGCCTTTGGAGAGATCCAAATGAGCTGCAATTGTTGTTTTTGCATCGTTCAAACCAGATGTCCAATGGTAGAGAAGGCCACTGAGGATTTATAAAGCTCTTGGTTATTAATTAAAAAGAAAAATAAAACTTGAAAAAAAGAAGGATTCGATACATTCTGGGCTCCGGCCGAAGGAAAGAGAGAGATCGAGGCTCATACGTAGAAAAGACTTGGGAGTAAAAATAATGAAAACCAGCCAATTGATCATAGTAAAGTACCACTCTTATTTGACAGCAGAGCATCTTTATATAACTATATTCTGGTCAACTCAACATTGTTTCTGAATTCGAATGAGACAGAGACTCGAGAATTTAATATGTTTCGTGTAGAGTTGTGGGGGGGCATTAGGAAGAAACGTAACGTTTCCATGAAAATGAAGTTTTGACATTTGATTCTTCTTCTCTGCTCCAATCCTTGAACTGTAGTAGAAATCATGTGATGTACAAGGTTTCAATACATCCATACATGTATAAAAACTTTTAGAAAGTATAAACTTTTTTGAAAAATAGAAATTATCACAATAAAAAGCCGGGGGGGGATCAAAGATTTAACTGTGAGTATGGTCTATTCGGAGAGTTGGTAAGATTAGATAACCTAGTTTCTTGGCCGAGTTCATTCGATAAAGGCAAATAAAATAAATTGTTTTTAGGTAGATTTTCTTTCTACAACTTGCTCCGGCAAGGCAGGGCGAAGTCAGAATCAAACTGATTTATGGGGTAGCGAAAGAGATACTTTATGTCTGTTTCTGATGGAAATTATGTTATTAAAGTGTTTTTTATTTTAAAATAATTTTTTTTTTAGTTTTAACATAAACATATTAAAAAAATAATAAATAAAACGACAATGAAACCGTAAGGTTATAAAAACCATTCAACTAGAGTGTCGTCAAGTTCAAACTTCAAAGCCGCAATAGAGTGGAGTGACCTCTAGAGCTGCTTAATTATGATTATAAACCTTTTCTAGATAATAAACTTTCAACACAGCACTTTTATTGGAAAAAAATGTCAAGCTACTATAATTTAATTAAGTGTGATTGTATCTTTGTTTTTTTTAATTATTATTATTAATATAATCATTACAGGGTAATCAAAGTTTTGAAGGATGGGTCCTCAATTATCATAAACTGTGGACCTTTCTTTCGTATAAAAAATAATAGTAAATATTATATTATAAAAATAACAAGGGAGGGGAATTCACTGTCCGATGCTTACATATGATTTTTGTAAGAAAACAAAATATATGTCATTTAATATTGTATTTATTGAGAAATAATTTCATGAATTTTTAAAATTTTTATGGATTATTCAAGTATCATAATTTAGATTGTGTATTAATATAGCCAACTTGAGTCTTTTTCCTAACTGATTTTTGTTTTTAATTTTATACTTTAAAATTGACTTGATTGAAAATTAAATTTGATCATTTATTTTGATTATTTTTTTTATGAAATTATTTTAATCTCGTGATCCAAGTTGTGGGTTTAGTGGGTTAATTATGGTTATTTTTAGGGTATTTTTTAATAAACAGTTTTTAATTCCATTATGTAATATTAAATTTGCTGGTAAATAGACTTTACATTTTGTTTTGTTTTTCTTGTTATGAGGTTATTTGGATAACTTGTTAACTCATATTATTATTATTATTATTTTTAATTTTATCCCATAATATCAAGTTAACTAGGAATTATATTTAATTATTTATTTTAATTATTTTTCTATGAGATCATCTTGATCTCGTGATTTTAATTACGAGTCTGACAAGTTAACTTGAGTTTACTCAAGTTATTTTTTTTCTATTTTATCTTTCATCACTAGGATGGTTAGGGATCAAGATTCATATATATATATTTTAATTATTTTATATGAGATTATCATGATCTTATAATTCGGATTACAAATTTAAAATATTACTCGATTTAATCTAGGTTGATCAGTATATTTTCATGTCAATATATTTTCGTAAGAAATATTGTTTAATTTTTTTTAGTCCAATTATATTTTTACCAGTCATTCAAATTATATCTAAACTCACTAAGTTGACCGACATGTCTCTCTCCACATAGTTATATTTGTTTCTCTACTAGGAAATACGTTAATCATTCCTGAATATTTTTATTCATCTTTTAAAAAATATAATTTAACCCGCAACGTAGCAGTGAATGATGTAACTAAACTATATATTCAGAATTAACTAATCACCAGCATAAGAAATACACAAGAAAACCTAACAAATTTAAACATTGTGATGCATCGTAAGTCCATAATCATCAGTCAAAAGTGTCAAAGAATAATAGATTCTATAATCTTCAAATTGGATTATTGGCATAGGCCTCACCGTAGAAGACAAAAACAAAACTAAGGAGGTGCCGCATCTGGACTCTAGAGACTCCAACACAAGAAGAAGGCCTGGAAATCTATGTGGGCTATCTGTGCAATGCTAAATGGGCCTAATCATAAAGACACATTGCTGGGCCTCATCGCCGCATCGTCCAAGGCCTCCACACTCGATCAGCTACTCTCCTTCCTCAATCCACGTCTAACGTTCAGCTCAGCTCCTTCTCCTCTGAGTTACGGCAGCGGTTTTCATGACGTGAAATATTTTATATTTTAAAAAATAAAAATAATATTTTTTATTTTAAAAAAATCATTTTTGAAACACAATAAATCAATTGATAATGAACTTTGACCCGTATGACAATTGGAAAGGGGGCTTGGACAGAGGATGTATTGCTTGTATGGATGAGATTTGGCAATCAACTATTTGCTTTTAGTGCCCGGGATTATTTGCTTTTAGTGGGTGTTAGATGATTAAGAGTTATTTTGAAAGTTTTTTTTTAGAACTATATTAAAATTATATTTTAATATAAAAATATTAAAAAAATTAATTTAAAGTAAAAAAATAATAATTCAAATACGTTTTTAAAATTAAATGAAAACAATCTCTTAATTTAAGATGTCTCCAGTGCTGAAAAATCTGGCACATTCTGTATGTTGACGCAGCCTCGTCAATTTATAAAGAGCCATGATGGTGAAGAAAACTGGACCGCGAAAGGGATTTCGCTTGATCGTCATTGGTTCGTAGCCAACTAGCCATTAAGGATTAAGCTACACCTAACGAGCCTCCATGGTTGCCGACAAAAATCGAACGGGCCTCAAAATATGGGCCAGTAGGAGACAAAAGTTGTCGAGGATTCACCAAGAAAACCCACGGCGTTGTTAAAACGCAACCTCCACGCGTCTTGTTTAGCATTACGGTGGGTTGTATTTTTTTTACTGTGGTTTTATATTTATTAATTTAATATTTTAATATATTTTTAAAAACACATATTTCATTGCACTACTAAATACAAATAATTCTTTTGAGTCTCTATTTGTATTTGTGGTTTGTTGCGTTTGAAAATATTTTAACTCTAATTGCATGGATTGTTTGGTTATAGAAAGTTTATATGTTGAGTCCATATCAAATTATGGTAAGATTTTAGATTTTTAAAAAATATAAATTTGTATTTTTTCTAAACATAAAATCTAGATTAACAAGATGGAATCATGGTTTCACAAGTAGTTTAATAATTATAAATAAATGAGTTATTAAAAAAATATAGTTGGTAAATGAAGGCACGTCTCCCGGCCTTTTTAAAGAGTATTAACTTTTTAAAATAAATAAATAAATTATTTTTTTATTTGGATTTAAATTATTTTGTATTTTTATATAGGTTTTAATAAACTGATATTTAAAAAATTAAAAAGAATATTATTTTAATATACTTTTAAATAAAACATATTTTAAAAAAAGAAAACAGAAAATCCACCACCGTCATTGGATTTGTAATTTGTTTGACTTTTAGAACAGCTGTCAGTTAATAGCTTTCTTCTTCATTGAACTGGAGAGAAAAATCAAAAGAACTGTATTTTTTCACTCTACAACGCTCAATTCCACGCACAAGTAACACAGCCAAACCCAATGGATCTCCGTGAATCAATCGGGAACCAAACCGACGTAGCATTGACCCTCTCCAAGCAAATTCTCTTAACCGAATCCAACAACTCCAACTTGGTGTTCTCGCCGCTGTCAATACAGGTGTTGCTCAGTCTCATCGCCTCCGGGTCCAAGGGCCCCACACTTGATCAGTTGCTCTCCTTCCTCAAGTCTAAGTCCAGCGATCACCTCCGCTCCTTCTCCTCTGATTTATTGGCTGTTGTTTTCACCGACGGGAGCGCAAGTGGTGGGCCACGATTGAAGTTCGCCAATGGCGTTTGGGTGGATAACTCACTGTCTCTTAAGCCTTCTTTCAAACAGGTTGCGGACAATACCTATAGGGCCGCGACTAATCAAGTTGATTTTCAAACCAAGGTACACCATTAATTTCAAATAACTCGTTTTTCTTAGCTTTACAGATTACAATAATGTTTTTGTTAGGAACTTGAGAGGATAAATTGGTTCTTTTCATGTAGTCTAAGTGGTTGTAATTTATCAGTAGGAGTAAGCCATATGTATTGGGTTTTTTCAAAATTCCTGGACTGATTCCTTAGGAAGGTCTAATGATGCTGTACTCTGTTTCGTACTGGTTATTGATGTTCTAAGTAGATGCTAATAGCCTTAATGTTGATGATTGTGGTGGTGGTGAAGGCTGTGGAAGTGACCAATGAAGTTAACACATGGGCTGAAAAGGAGACCACTGGCCTCATCAAAGAGGTTCTGCCTTCTGGGTCAGTTGATAGAACGACAAGGCTCATTTTAACAAATGCACTCTATTTCAAAGGAGCTTGGAATGAGAAGTTTGATGCATCGACCACAAAAGATGACGACTTCTACCTGTTGAACGGGGGTTCGGTTCGTGTGCCGTTTATGACGAGCAAGAAGAAGCAATTTGTATGTGACTTTGATGGTTTTAAAGTCTTAGCTCTTCCTTATAAACAAGGTGAAGATAAACGCAAATTCTCAATGTACTTCTTCCTCCCAGATGCTAAAGATGGGCTGCAAGCTTTGGTTGAGAAAGTGGCTTCTGAATCTGGATTCTTAGATCGCCACCTTCCACAAAAACAAGTAAAAGTGGATGACTTAAGGATTCCAAGGTTCAAGATTTCCTTTGGGTTTGAAGCTTCCAAAGCTCTAAAGGGACTAGGATTGGTGTCACCTTTCTCTGATGAAGCAGACTTGACCGAGATGGTAGACTCTTCTGCAGGGCAGGGCCTGTGTGTTTCAAGCATATTCCATAAATCATTTATTGAAGTGAATGAAGAAGGCACAGAAGCTGCAGCTGCTTCTGCTGGTGTTGTAGCTTTGAGAGGTCTTTCCTTTCCCACAAAGATAGACTTTGTTGCTGACCATCCATTCCTTTTCCTCATCCGAGAAGACATGACTGGAGTGGTGATGTTCGTAGGCCACGTCCTCGACCCCTCACAGGCCAATTAATCTTCCATGCTGGAGAACTGATGTGTACGTGGATCAAACCTAACAAATATAACTGTAAGTTACTTCTATCTGGTTTTTGTAATGTGTTTGGCCTGTCCAGTGGTGCTGGATTGTGTCAACTGTATTTTGCTTGGAATGAGGTTTTTTTCCTCAATAATAGATTGTATGGATATGGCAGATTACTATGTTATGTTTGGATTCATCTATTGCTTGTAGCTACGAAAACATAAGACGTGAGCTTTTCTTGCTCTGTTAAACTCGTCTCTGTCGAGTAATGCAAACAGAATTTGAAACCATTGATTAGATTATCGTTCTGAATAAGGTGAAATTGATATTGCTACAACCCTGAATCGTCCGGCACTAGAATGAAATTATTTATGGATCTGTTAGATGGTCTAGAACAGCTTGAGTATGAGGAGTGTTTTTATATGGATCCGTTAGCTGGGGTTCTGGGCTGCAGATTCATCCTGCAGAGGCGTTGTCAGGTCGCAAAATTTCAAGTTTGAAGCTCACTCGATAAATCCTTTATCTAAGTAAATGCAGTTTAGCCGCAGTGGCAGATGGCTTTTCCAACCAGGATAGACTTAGAGAAAACAGGGCTGCAACGACGTTGCTGATCGCCCAAGTGCTCGAGCCACCGCAAGTCTTTCTGCAGCGCGTTTAAGTACATCAAGCTATCTGAGAGGTACTATAACTCAATTTTGTTTTTATTTTATTTTATTTTCAATAACAGACTGTATTTTTAGGTGCACGTTCACATGTATTTAGTCATATATACACTCAGGCATACATGTACCAAGGCATGCTAGCTAGTTTGGTTGACAGCAAGCCAAAAACCTTATAAGGGTCATGTACATATGATCAAGTAAATGGAATTTAAAAACCCTGCATTTTATTTATAAACTTAACAAAAGGATGAACATCATAGCTTGCTAGGATGCAGCTCGTCAATCTAAGTTCCATTGAAGTTCAGAAAATTGCTTAGTAGAAAGTTTTCTTCTTCAATTGTAAATCTTGCTTAGTTGACAGTAAGAAGCAGAGAGGTAATACAGATACACAAGTAAAACCAGGGGCGAGGCTACGTTGTAGAGAGCAATTGCCCCCCTTGAATTTTTGAACCCTCCCCTTTAGTCCTTCTATCGTTTATTTTTTCACATAGGTCCGGATAAATATGCATCAATTGCCCCCTCTTAAATTCTCTAACCTATCCTATCTCTGAACCCAAAAGCAGATATTCTTACAAAGATGAGAAACAAAACATATCATTCAAGAGCAACTGCGCCGCCTGGGACTGATCGAAGGACCTTGCATGGCAGTTAGACGTCGAGCAGTGCGTTCTCTAGGATCATTTAGCTTCACATCATGAGTAGAATGGGCTATAACCACAGAAACAAGAATTGCACCGAAGCACAACATGGCGAAGAACTCTCCCTGAAGCAGCATATCCATCTCTTCGCTCTTAAGTATTCGCTAATCTGTGTGTAGAATTAAGCGAACCGATATACGAGCACTACACACATTCACTCGCATACAAAAACAGAATACAGGGGTGGGGCGGGGTGGGGCCAAGTAAGAAACAGGGGGCGGCAGCAGAAAAGAGAAGGGCCCTGGGAAAGTTTGAAACAAGGGGATGGATTGAAGGCATTGGTTGTCGTTTTGCATTCTCCTCGTCTTGGATTGTTTGGCTGTTATAGAAATGTTTTTTTTTTAAACAAAAAATATTTTTTATTTTAAATTAAAAAAAATTAGTTTTTATATTATTTTAATGTGCTAATATTAAAAATAATTTTTTTTTAATAATATATCATTTCAATTCATTTCTAAATATAAATTGCTTTAAAAAAAAATTAAACCACGCTACCAAACATATAATATTTAACTTTTAATACGACAGCACGCGTTATTTCTACTTTGTTTCGTTATTGTTCTTGTAATAATAATTTTAAAAATCAAAGGAAGTTTCTGAAAGCGAAAAAAAAAAGATTTTAATTTCTAATTCATTGCAAGATTATTTTAATTTTGTATCTTTAAAGTTTTAACCGGACAGATTGACGAATGATTTAGGTCACCTTAGATTTAGATAAGGTTAGATTTTGTGCTTGTTTGGAAGTATGGCATTCAAAAAAAAAAAGAATTGATTTATTTTGACAAATAAAAACTCAGTCAAAATCTATTGATTTTTAATTTTATTCAAAATAATATATTTTTATTTTATTTTTAAATAAAAAATAAGGTAACCCATCTAATTTGGGATGTAGAACTTGTTCCGGATCTATTCTCATATCATATTTAAAAACTATGCTTTGGTAAAACAATAACTTTAAATTAACAATTATTTTTAACATTCCATTCATTTATCAATAAAAAAAAATAACGATAAATAAAACAAAAACTAATAATATCATAGGGATAATTTATATATCTTTGAAAAAAATGATCGAACTTATATATAAAATGAAACTCAACCCTAATTATGATTGTTTTTCATGTTTACACATGGATAGCAAGAGGGGTCCATCGACTTCCATAGCCATGGGCCGGGCTAATATGTGTTGATGGGTTTTGTGTCTTCTTCAGTACCTTCTCGGCCTAGTGCCTTTCTCCCTTTTCAGTGTTGGTTTAGTACTTAGCTGGTGAACATGTATATCAAAACCAATTAATATTATATTGTAAATCAGTGTAATATAAATAAAATGGCAACAAGCACAAGCATCCCTTTCAAATCATGTTATTTTGAAAACTGGCTAGCGTCAGGAATCGGTTCGATCAAATCTCTGATCGGCTCGTCAATCTTATCCAAGTAAATCACGGTAAAGCTTGTAAAGTCTTAAAAAGCATGATGTTAAAGGATTTGATATTTGTATAACCGATTAACTCGGTTAAGCTCGAGTTAAGACATGTATTTCTTGTAAGAGTTTGAGACAATCAGAGTTTTACTTATTTATTTGGATCCACAAGATATATTTTCTGGGTGATGAGATTTTACTCGAATCAAAAGAAAAAATGGGTTTAAAAAGTTAAGGAAATGGGATTTGAAAAGGAAGAAGAAAAGCTTTAATCTACAATTGCATGTCATTTATCCTTCAACTCGGGAAATCACAAGCTTTTGTTTGCATAGGCTTGGAATAGGACTGGGTCGCCTGCAAAAACGATGGTGCGCGTTGCCCTTGCTCTGTGTTTCACGTATCTGAGTTGAATGGCACTTCAATTTCGAGGCACATGTTTCCGATCCAAATTCAAGGCGCGTCTTTTGCTTCTTCATATTAATCATTGCTTCGAAGATATCAATATCATCGAAGGTGACATGTGATATACAGAGGGGCACGTCACTATTTTCTCTTCAATTATTCAGGTGAAATTTAGATTAGATTCAGATCTTTGTGGGCCGGTGCTCTTAAAAGCATTGTATATAACTGCCTTTTAAAATCATTTTTAAAAGAATTAAAAATAATTATTTGATTTTTTATTTTAAATTATTGTTTTTATGTTTTTAGATTATTTTTATGTGATAATGTTAAAAATAATTTAAAAAAAAATAAAAAATATTGTTTTGATTTATTTCTAAACGAAAAGTATTTTTAAAAACAATTTCAAATATACTCTCAAGCATTCGAATATGATAATAAGTTAGTGTAAGACATTCAAAAGAGAGTCTCTATGAGTAGTCTATGTTTTTTGAGGTAATTTTTGTTTAAAATCTATGTTTTTAAAATGATTTTTGTTTATAAATATATTAAAAGAATATTTATTTATTAAAAATTATTTTTGATATAACACATTAAAATGATTAAAAAAACTTTTTAATGAAAACTAGGTTAAATCTCGATTACAAACACCCATGTAGTTTCTATTTTTTATGTTTTAAAAATGTGTTTTGCTTCAAATAATATTAAATTAATTTTTTTGAGTATTTTTTTATGGTTTTAATGTGTTGATATCATAAATAGTATATATATTAAATTATTTTAATATTTTTTTTAAAAAAAAAACACTGCACAATAATATAAAACACATAATTAATAGGATTCTAGTATATGTAAATTAATTTTTGTACTTTATGTATTTTGAAAAGACTATTTACGTGTATATATTTTGAATACTTTAGATAAATGAAACCTAATTAGTACTTATTCATCTATTTTGGTTCGCCTTTTCTTTATGGGACAATCTGTCGTCACAAGAAACTATTAAACTACGCACTTGCCCCCACGAACCGAGTTACCTTAACATGGCTGGCGAGAAATTTCAAATCCTGAACGGTTCGCTCTATCTATCATTTTATCTCGGCCGGGGTCATCAACAGCCACCGTTGATAATACCAGTCCACCGTGCCAGAGCGAGGCTAATTTTGTTCCAGAATTGCCATTATAACAAGCACCAAGAAGCCAAGAACCACTCCTTTCAGGTGGGAAATGCGCAGCTACACAGCATGATCCAAGTGTAGATTCGGGATTAACCAAGTAGATTCAAGTGGTGATTGACACTGCGTTTCAAAAATATTTTTGAAAAAATTTGAAATTTTTTTATTTTTAATTTTAAATTATATTTTTAAAACATTTTCATGTGCTAATATTAAAAATAAAAAATATTATTATAATATATTTTTAAACAAAAAATATTTCCAAAAATAAAATTAACAGTTTACCAGCTACTATTCGGGGTTTGCAAGCATTCATGATTGGGGCAAGAAACGTAGTTTTCGGGCGGGGCCAAAGCACTAAGGGAAAAAGAAGACCTTGACATGATGGCGGCATGGCCCTATGTGTATGTTTCCGATAAGCTTTGCCCCATATCTACGTTTTCTTTTTGGTTTCGGATGGGACTGGATAAAGAACCGACCACCAATGAAAAAATCGTTTCTGCTTTTTGGGCTTGATTAGTCTGTGAACACATGATTTGAAAAGATAAGAATGGAGTAATAGTTAGACTACTTTCACTGTAAAATTGACGATATCGACGGGAGACGATCAAGAATGTGTGAACGAAGCATGGTTTCCATGACTTTATTTGTGTCTGATAATATACGACTGGATATTTCTTAAAATCATTTTAAAATTATATATATATATATATATATATATATATATATATATATATAGATAAACAAGGGAAAACTTATGGAGGCACATTTAACCACTTTGACTAGCTTACGCTATGTTTATCATTGCGTTTAAAAAAATATTAATATAAAAATAAATTTTAAAAATTAAAAAAAATATATTATTTTAATATATTTATAAATAAAAAAAACTTGAAAAAAAACATAAACCGCACTAACAAACAAATATTTAGATTCCTTTGTAAATTCATCGTACTGTCAGACGCCAAAGCGTCAGTGCACCATGTGAAAACCTAACTCTTGGACCAATTTAGTTTAGAAATTTTTTTTCTAAAACAATACATAAAAATAGAATAATTTGAAGAAAAAAAAAATTTAATCATAGTTAATAATAGTCATTTAATTGTATTGTATTGTATTGTATTCAAAATATCATAATTATAGAATATTAATTTTATTTGGTTCAGGTTAAAAATTATCATAAAATAATTATATTGTTAACTAGAAAAATCATTATATTAAATTTTACAATAAGAAAATAAATTTATGATACTGACTAAACATGAAAATATATATATAAAATTAATTACTTGCATTGCTAAAAGTGCTTGTGTGTGTGTGTGTGTGTGTGTAAAAGTTGTTTTTATTTCAAAAACACTGAAAAAACCACATAAAAACTCTAAATTGATTTTTATAAATTTACAAGTTTGAGATAAAAAAAAACATGAAATAAAATTAATGGTAATGGTTATAGATATTAAATAGGTGGTATTTTATATTCTAGTGATTTTAAGTTTCAGATACAACAAAACAACTAAACAAGGACATTGTTTTAACCTAACTAGAAAAAAAATTACGCCTACTCTCAAAATACAGCTTTTAAAGATAGAAAATAATACATAAAATACAGAGAAAATATATGATTAATCACACAATTACAAAAAAATTATTTTAATATAAAAAATCATTTTCTTTAAATTCATAAACTAGAAAGATGGGAAATAAAATCGCATGAAAACAAGAAGGAGATAAAAAATAGCTTTTATTATATATGATTTTTTTTAGACCTATCAATCTGATAAGGATAGAACAAGGTAACTTTCACATAATTTAATTTAAAATCTGAATTAAGTAATAAAATCAAATTTAACAGCAATACTAAAAAAAAAAAATCATATAAATACTATTTTTTTCAAGTTAAAAAAGATTTTGGTGCAGGCACAACCATAACACGCAAATATTCCAGCACATTCTATGACCATAAATAAAATATGAAGATTAATTCGAAAAATGAACCCTAAATGATTCTAAACAGTAAACACTGTGGCAACCTTGACCGTAGCATACCTCAAAGTTCATGCCAATAAGATATTTACTTACATGACAGTACCCGATGGATGGAAAAAATCTTCCATCAATTTATTTTTTATATTTTTTCTCGACAGTTTTGTTGACTGGCTAAGATATTTGTTTGTTCTTACAATATGTTTTTTTTTTAAATAAAAACATTATTTTTTAAAATTATTTTTTATGATATTTTTAGATATTTTAATGTATTGATATTAAAAAATATTTTTTTATTTAAAAATAATAATATTTAATACAATTCTAAACATCAACTAACATTTAATTCTTCATACAATTTTGCGCTCTTGGTACTTTGATATAGCAAACAAATTATTTTTTAAATTATAATTCTTTGTTTGGAAATATATTGATGTGTAATAATTTAAAATAAAAAAAAAACATTTTAAAACAGAGAAAAATAGGTAACAAGATAGAAAGAAAGAAAGCATCTCGATCCTCGAAGAACGAGGGGTCCACACGTACTTGTTCTGCTCATAGCTTAACAAATGCTATGCTGTGGCTCATTGCTTATATGCACCCTGGACCACGACAACCTTAACGTAATCCTAAGTTCCAAAGTTTAATAATCTTCTGGATCTCATCTCCTTCGTAATCTTCTCATAATAGATCTCTATTTAACTGCTTAATCCTAAATATAATTCTCGTTTTGCTGCTTCTGCTTAATCTCCTTAGATTCATTTTCTTTTCTCGGAAGGGCGACAAAGGGACTTTCTTTCATCTTGTCATATTTCATTCGCAGCCACTAAAATATATAAGGCTGTTGAAAGGCCTGGTAGTGATCAGTAACAGCGACCTGAGCAAGAGAGAGTGACGAGTAAGCGACAGGGAAGATAACAAAGATGGGAGAAACTGCTCACAACCCACCGCCGGTACTGGTAGCTGCACCACCTCCATCATCACTAGCTTTTTCAAAAGGTCCCTCTTGGTCTCCGTCTGAGATACTCCAAAATCTCGAGTACTGCATCCACTCCAATCCTTCTTGGCGTTAGTTCACTTATCTCTTAACCCTTTTTTGATTCATATCTTCTCTTATCTTATTGCCTTTTTGTGATTCATATATATATATACAATCCTTTAAGTTGTGTTTTTGTCAAATTTGATTATTCAATTCTGAGAAAAAGCTGCTGTGACCACTTTTTTGTTAAAATAAAATTTATAGTTTATGCACTAGTCCAACTATCTCTCGCCTCTGATTCTGATTCTCTTTTAAATTTCTGAAAGTTTTAATTATTATTTTTATATCTAAACCCTGGTGGTCTTCCTGTTATCAATAACATATGTATATTTAACAGCTAGTTATTCAGAATTATTTATGAACTAAGTGGATCTTTATCAACGAAATCTAGTGTCTGATTCTTGTGTTTAACCATAGCTGAGACATTTCTGCTGGCTTTCCAACACTACATTGTGATGCTTGGAACTACGGTCTTGATTACACGTACTCTCGTGACTCAGATGGGCGGGGACCCTGTACGTTTTTTTCAGTCAGATTTTGTTTTGATGATTCATAAATCATTTGGCAGGTTCTAATCTTCTAATCTGGTCTTGGTGTTACCGTGAACAGGCTGATGCTGCGCGTGTGATTCAAACGTTGGTGTTTATGTCAGGAATCAATACACTGCTCCAGACATTTATTGGAACACGGCTTCCCACAGTGATGGGTCCTTCCTATGCTTTTGTACTTCCAGTTTTATCAATCATCAGAGATTACAATGATGAAACTTTCTCAAAAGAGCATGATGTAATAGTTGTTAAGCGTATTTAATTGGTCTGTTGTTTTTTTGCTGCAATCAACGGTTTATTCTAATATTTCTTTGACCACCATTTTCTCCCCGGTTGCGATGATGTGGACGATCGCAGAGATTTGAAGCCATTATGAGAACTATACAAGGATCACTGATTGTTTCTTCCTTTATCAACATCATTCTCGGGTATAGCAAAGGATGGGGTACTTTGACAAGGTAGCTTGATAATAATCTTGTGTTAGAATTCGTTCTTCTCATCTTCTTGCTTACAATTTTGTTGTTCAGTAGTAGCAGCTCGAGTTCTAGTGTAGAAACTCGGCAGGTTCTCTTGATTATATTGTTTTTTGATATTTTCCCTTCTTTGCTTTAATGTTCCCAGGCTCCTTAGTCCCATCACTATCGTACCTGTGGTTTGTGTTGTGGGTCTTGGTCTGTTTATGAGGGGCTTTCCACTTGTAAGTTCATTCAATGAAATGAAGAATATTGGTTGGTGAAAGTGATATTTTGATCTCATAACAAATGATTTTCTTATGTTCTATACAGCTTGCCAACTGTGTTGAGCTCGGCCTGCCTATGCTGATTCTTCTGGTCATTTGTCAGGTAATTTGCCCTCTTCAGAATGTTAAGTTAATCATATGAAATCCACCTGGTATGAAGATCATAAGGCCTGATGTTTGCCGCAGTACTCGAAGAATCTCATCCATCCTAGCGCCCGTCCTGTGCTTGAGAGGTTTGGCTTACTCTTCTGCGGTGGTATTATTTGGGCTTTCGCCGCTATCCTCACCGTTGCTGGTGCTTACAACAATGTGGGGGTTCGAACTAAACAGAGTTGCCGCACAGACCGATCATATCTTATATCATCTTCCCCATGGTATTGGTTCTGGATTATTTATCTGTGTAGGTTCGGTAGAGTTCATAAATCTATGAGAAGAGGAAGACTTAAAGTACCCCGCTAATTGAAAATCATTTGCTCGTATTTTGTTTTAGGGTTAGAGTCCCATACCCGTTCCAATGGGGTGCACCTATATTTAGAGCAAGTCATGTATTCGGGATGATTGGAGCAACACTTGTTTCAGCTGCAGAGGTTTGTTCACCATTTCAGAAACACCTTTTTTTGTCTTCCACTTATTCTGGAGGCACTTTGTGAGGTTTTAATCAACTAACAGGGCCCCTTTGATATGAATTTCCTAATTTTAACCCTTTATGATTATGAATATGGTTTCTGACCTCTCCATTTCTTTGATGGAAATGGGAGATTTCCCGTTCAAGCATTTCTTTTTCTAACCAGTCCATCTACTTTGATGTAGTCAACCGGAGCGTTTTATGGTGCTGCCCGACTTGCAGGTGCCACGAGCCCCCCGGCTCATGTTCTCAGCCGAAGTATTGGTCTACAGGTGAAGTCTCTGAAAGCTATGCCTACCCCTGTCTCTACCATTCTTAACCCTAACGGCTGCTGTTTTTAAAAACAGGGTGTTGGCCTGCTGCTTGATGGGATCTTTGGTGCTGCTGTTGGCACCACTGCATCTGTGTAAGGGATTGTTTTTTTTTTTTCTGATATTTGAGCTACTGCAGTCTCAGTTGGGACAATGCAGATTTGCCTGTGCAACTGCTTCCTGTATCTAATAGACCAGTAGGAAAAATTTGCCTGCCACTAATTGGATAACTCACGAGTTCCATTGGAATTTAAGCGTTTTATTTTTCTATGTTTTACTCTTCCAACAGAACCCAAGTATTTGAGGTTATTAGATGAGAGTCGCCGGCAATAATTTGTTTATAGTCCATTTTCCTGGATAACACACTTCTTTCTGCAATATTTTGGTTGGCATAATTAATCTTATCTCAATTGCTGAACCTATGGTGGTTGGCAAAGCTTTCTTCATCGGTGCTTTGATGTTCATATGATCTTCTCAGGCTAACCGCTTTAGAGTTGAGCTTTTCTCACATATCTCGACTAACACATAGGGGGTTTGTGTTTTTGGGGAAAAAAAATCTTAATCCTCTGTAAAGTGATATGATCACAAGGGGAAATGCGAATGTTTTATGATTACTATTAAACTGACTGATGGTTGAAATGATATTGCAGCGAAAATGTTGGGCTTCTTGGACACACACACATAGGGAGCCGAAGAGTGGTGCAGGTTTCAACTGGTTTCATGTTTTTTTTCTCCATCTTTGGTATGTCTTCAATATCCATCATAAGATCCGTTAGAAAATTGCAAGAGGTCCGACTTCATTTTTATAGCGGTACATTTCATCTTTCAGGGAAATTTGGAGGCTTGTTCGCGTCTATTCCTCTGGCAATATTCGCCGCCGCATACTGTGTGTTATATGGCATCGTTGGTGAGTGATTTTGCAGGTTTTGAAATCTTATTTTGTTTTAATCATACGTTATCTGTCGATGAGTGTAATTTGCTCTCGATTTCCTTTCCTGCAGCTGCAATTGGGATTTCATTTATACAGTTTTCAAACACCAATTCCATGAGAAACCATTATGTTCTGGGGCTGGCTTTGTTCCTTGCGATTTCGATACCACAGTATTTTGTCAGCAACACCACTGGGGATGGACACGGCCCAATTAGAGCAGACGGTGGATGGGTAAGTCGCATGACGGCTCTGGTATTTTAATGTGAAATCGTCAAAAAAACAACCTTTTATCAACGAGGAATATATATGTTTGGTCGATGCTTTCGGACTTGTTGACTGAGGTTCATAAAGGATCATCAGCTTTTTGAATAACATGGATGCTTTTTGATTCTGCAGTTCAATGACATATTGAATACAGTTTTCTCATCACCTCCGGCGGTGGCCATGATTGTCGGGACGTTGCTTGATAACCTGCTGGAAGCAAGGAGCACCAGCAACGACCGAGGGATTCCATGGTGGAAACCTTTCCAGAACAGGAAGGGTGATTCCAGATCAGCCGAGTTCTACGGCATGCCTATCAGGATAAATGAGTGGATGCCCACCAGATATCTCTGAAAAAGAAAACCACTTCCTTGTATATATTATTAGCAAAACCGTGAGCAAATACCATTTTAATATATATATTTTGAGCCCTACACGTTGTTCCGAAGAACTGTAACCATTAGCCACCAAGTAGTCGTTTTCCTTTTCGTCAGCCATGTTCTTGACTCGTCTCCGTTGGTCTCGGCACTACAAGGTTTTGTTAATGGTCTCTGGCTGCTAGCCACAGGAAGTGCGCTGTGAAATCAAGACGTCTCTGTGAGCAGATATTTTAGAAGATTCAAGAATCCCCGTGAATGAAGAGAACTAATTGAATACAAGATATTCTTTCCTTGTTATTATTAATATAAGATTATCCCATTATCGGCCATGGTTACAGGTGCCTTCTTGAGAATTTGTTTACTGTTTCTCTTATCTTTGTCAAAATGTAATCATCTCCATGTCAGGCTACGTGTTTCATTTGTTTAAGTGGAGCAGATCCTCGCAGATCCTCTATATTCGATCAATTTCAATGGAAGGCAATTCCAGATTTTTAGTCCAATTATGACATAACGTGTGGCATTTATTTCCTGGTAACGACTATGATTTTTAGCCCACCAAACCCAAGTTGTCATTACTATTTTGTTGGTGTTTTGTTTTTTTAATTGAAATATAATATTTTAGTTTCAGAATGTTTTATTGTATTATTTTGAGATTGTACTATATATATATATATATATATATATATATATATATTAATTTAAAAAAATAGTTCAAATCTGAAAATAAAAGCATTTAGAATTGTACAATTTAATCTAAAAAACACACAATAAAATGATTTTTATGAACAAAATTATGAACATGTATGATATTATGAGAATGTTATCAATCTTGCAAGGTCATTGCATTCTTTGATTGCTCATAAATTTTAACATAATATATATATATATATATAAATATGTCAAGAGATTCCTCGTAAAATTTCATCACAATTTAATGTCAGATTAAAAGATGTGATTGATAGTATAAAATTATTTATTATTTAAAAGAAATATTATTTGGCCGAAACTGAACGAGCGGAACGAAACTGGAATATTTCGGCTGGTATTTGGCTCAAAAATCCAGAACGGGCCGCAATTTAAACTGAGGTAAAAATAATGTCGTTTTGTCTAATTTTTTTAATTGGTGCAAAATATTTTGATCATTTCTGCCGAAACGGAACGAAACCAACCTTGGTCCACACATTCTCTAAGTCTAGTTTGTCTGTTTCGAAAATGTTTTTATTATTTTTTAAAAATTATATTTTTTGTGTTTTTAGATAATTTTTATGTATTGATGTCAAAAATAATTTTATTAAAAAAAATATCATTTTAATATATTTCTGAATAAAAAATACTTTCAAAAGTAACCTCAACTACACAAATCTAAAAAAAAATTATGTTACCAAAAACCTGTTTGTGTTTTATATTTCAAAAACGTTTTTTTTTAATTCAGATTTTTTTATGTTTATAAATTAATTTGATATGATAAAGTTAAAAATAAAACAAAAAATTATTTTAATATATTTTTAAACAAAAACATACTTGAAAACGTAACTCCTTACGATAATTCAAACCAGTCCCCAAGTGTCTTACGCTACTGGAAGTAGAGTTATTGATTTTTCCTTGCTTGCCTAACACGACGAAGATTTAATCTTTTAATTCTTGCGTGCCAAACAATGTGGGCCTCTGGTGACCTACATTCTTTGACTGAATTTTTTAGTTACTACTTTAATATTAATCATAGCTATTAAATATGATTGAAATTACCATTTTAGATATTGGGTTAATTAATTAAATGCTAGTGGAGTCAACTTTAAAAAATATTTTTTATTTTTTGTCTCAAACACATCATATAAGGTTTTTTTTTTATATATATATATATATATTATTTTATTTTGAAACTCAACCAGGTTGAGCTTGCGTGATGTTCCGCTATATATTTTAATTGTAAACTAAAAAGAAGGTTTTACTGTAATCCTTATAATAAATTACTATTTATTAGAATAGTATTTTATGTTTTTCTAATCATTTTTTTTGTTGTTAATTTTATTCTTTAATATTATTTTTTTATTTTTTTAGGTTATCATACTTTCAAGACACTGTCATTGATTTGACAGATTAACTCGGTTCAATTGGCTAAATCTAGTTAACTAAAAACAATTTTTTTTAATTTTATCATTAAATACCGGGTTGGTTGATAATTAGATTTCATGATTTATTTTGTTTAATTTCTATTATGTTATTTTGGTCCCTTATCAAAAATTAATACTTAACATGTTAACCTTAATTGATCTAAATTGATTTTCTTATGTTATTTTTTTAGTTGATTTCTTTCTAATTTCAAGATTTAATACTAGCTCGTTTAGGAATTGAGCTTAGTAGTTTATTTTAATTTGTTTTTTATAGATATATTTTGGTCTCCCAATTAAGATTGCGAGTTTTAGTATTTTAAAACTAATTAAATCAAGTCATTATTTATTTATTTTCTATGTACAAGGTTAATTCAGGTTAAATCAGGTCAATTTTTTATTATAAGATTATCTCAACTTGATGACCTAGGTTATGAATTTGATGGATGAACTCAGTTTTTTAATTGATTTTTTGACACTGAGTTGATTAAGAATTGAAAGTAGTTTGTTTTGATTTTCTTTTCACAAGGTTATCTTAGTTTTCTTAATTGGGTCGCAAGTTTGATTAATTAACTCAAGTTGTTATTTTGGTCTTTTTAATTGATTTTTTATTTGTAATTTTATTCTTCAATATTAGGTTGATTCAAAATCAGACTTCATAACTAATTTTAATTTGTTTTTTATGAAATTATCAATCTACCCGTGATATAAATTTGATATGTTGATTTGAGTTAACTCTATTCAATCTAATATGTTGTTGTAAATTATTAAAAAAGAATGTTGAATTTTTTTTAATCAAATTATATTTGTACAGGTTGTATGATTTAACCCTAGTAGAATTTATTTTCTTTTCACTAAAAAACATTAACAGTATTGTTTTTACATTTTTTTTTTACACCATGTGAATGATTAAGTGGTTGTTTGATGGTGTGATAAAAAATATTCTATTAAAGTATTTTTAAAAATTATTTTTCAAATCAACTTATTAAAACATAAAAAATAAAATCTTTAAACTTTTTCAAAAAATATCTTTGCGTGCGCAGAGGTTCGCAGTGGATCACTTCCTCAATAATTTAAAATTTCT
This sequence comes from Salix caprea, assembly GCA_964035475.1. Taxonomy (NCBI): domain Eukaryota; kingdom Viridiplantae; phylum Streptophyta; class Magnoliopsida; order Malpighiales; family Salicaceae; genus Salix; species Salix caprea. The sequence goes on along the minus strand of OZ037761.1, from coordinate 1,631,730 downwards.
CTACAAGAAAGAAAAAGGGCTTTCTGTCCTTTTAAACTAAAAGCTTCCATCACCAGGTAAAGTTCCAGGAGGGTACGTTGCACAGGAGTCAAGATATTGACCAAAGCAGATGTTGACAATTCAAGTGCCGAGTCAACATCAAGAGTGACGACGGATTAGTAATCTTTCATGGGTCCACGCGGCATTCAACAACCAATCAATCTATCTCTTCCCGCGTTTTCTAAATCTCAGGACAAAGACAAATCCCCAAGTATCGAACTAGGGCGGCCGGTCCTAGAAACAGAAAAGGACATGGTCAACGTGACTAACGTTTTCTTCCATTACCGGGCTCCAGCACTCCTTGATTGCAGACTGGTTAAAATGGTAAACGTTTTCTGACACAGAAATGGCGGTCGGTGTCTGTGCAAAGCTTTCATAACCAGATCATGAACAGATGCTTTCACCAGGAAAAGAGAAGACAAATTTATATATGATGGAAATTTACAACGAGGCAGGAAAGAAACAAAATAACGAAAAACATTTTTCATTGGAACTATATACATTAGACATGGATTACAATCAATCAACAATCATCAAGCCAGTCCAGATTAAAGCATTTTTCGGCAACTTGGACATCGAGATTAACCCCCTTCAAATCCTTCCATAACCAGGAAACATCCTCGTCGCAGATTACTGCGCGTAAAGATTCTAATAATGCAGCAGAACATGGCAGCTTCACTAGCAAGCACTCTCTCATGTCAATCTTCTCCAATCTTGATAGTTTACCGATCCCTTCAGGAAGAGCTTTCAGATTGACACATTGAGAGATGTCCAAGAACTTCAAACTAGCTAGGTCAGATGTACATGGGGGAAGCATTTTCAGGGATGGACAAGCAGACAACCTTAGAATTTGTAGGGATTTTAAGTTGCCCAGATAGGGAGGTAGTTTCTCTAGGTTGTGGCAGTTGGTGATACTCAGACTCTTGAGTGATTGCATCCTGGAAATGCTGGAGGGCAACTGGATTAAATCTTCACAGTGATCGATTGTAAGCTCCGAGAGACAAGGTAATTTCTGGGATGAGTCTATGACAGACTCCTCAAGGCTGTTGTGTATCTTGCACAGGATTAGAGACATTTTTCGTATTTTTTTTAAAGGGACAGTAAATTCAGATAATTGAGAAAGTGATACTTTCTCGAGCCAAAGGCTCTTCAAATTAGCTAAATTAGAAAAAACGGAGAGGTTGCCAATTGTTGCATTGCTTGCACTGTAATTTATCACCACCAATGCCCTGAGCCTCGGCATGTCATCAATGAAAGGAGGCAGGAAGAACTCATTTGCAGAAAAGTTCAGGACGAGCACTTCAGCCTTGGGAAAATCCATGCGGAACCAATCCATTTCCTTCATTTCACCTATTTAACAGAATCAAGAAAAAGTAGGCATTGGAAAAATGAAATTATGAATATAATCTCACTAGGTTGCATGGGCTAATCGCCTTATATAATGCAAAGCAAACAGAAGAGTAATGAAGATACCAGTATGAATTGAAACAATTTGAGCATTGAATGGTCGATCCGCATTTCTCTCCCATTCTCTTGGAAGCTGCTCTTCTCTTCTTGGCATAAGCAATCGCTTGCACTCATTTACATCTTCCCGAGAGCTCAGATGAATAGCAAGGTCCCGCAACACATCGTGTTGCATCACGCCAATCTCATAGTAGCTGCTATACTTGTCTCCAGCTCTGCAAATTAACCAGTCAAAGGGTTAAGAAAGAAGGATTAGGCCTTCTTAAATAAGAACAATGTGGTTACTTGGCTTTCTACACATACCTGGCATCCCGCACCAGGGTGAGAAGATTCTTGTCAGCAAGCTCAACAAGAATTGCAAATGCTTCTTCATCGTCAAGGTCGTGTATCTCGACCCAAACATTGATGAGAACATCAAGAGGGATCTTCTTATCTTCGGGGAAGGATCCCAAATCGAAGAAACATTCCCTGACCTTTTTAGATAAGAACTGGATACTAATGGCCATCCTGTCAAGCAACTTGCTTTCATGAGACTCACAAATAGGTTCACCTCTCGACAGCCTCTTCTTTGCACTTGCCCAGCATATTTCAGGCTGGTCCCTTAGTGAAGCTCCGATCACTTTGAGAGCCAGGGGCAGGCCCTTGCACTCATCAACGATCTAGCAAACACATTATCATTAGTGTTGGCAAAGAAAGTAACCAACTTTTCAATTTCAAAATCCATCACACTTTGTAACCAATGGAGAGCAGTGAATTGAAAGTTACCTGCTTGACCAAATTGGAATCAGCAGCGAGTGGAATAGATGTCTTTCCAAAAGCAGAGTGGCAAAACAAGGAGATAGCTTCATCTCCTCTCAGCAATTCGACATTGTAAGTAGCCTTAAAAACTGTCGGGAATTTGAAACGAGAAACCACAAGCGTTTTGCATCCAGCAACTTTGAAAATGAGCTGCTCAAGCACCTTTAGTGACCACACATCATCAAGAACAATCAAAGTACGGGCTCCAATTCTCCATTCAAATTGAAAATCCCGATTTGGGACCAAATCATTGCCCATACCACCCATTCCATCAGCTCCTGTAATAAACCCAAAAATTTTCGCCCTCAATTGCTCCACATTCGGAGACTGTGATACTGTCAAGAACAAAATCCTGTTCTCAAAGTGGCCTGAAAGAAATCAAGATCAAGAGAGTCAACTAAAAGTCCACTCGTCTAAAATTGAAGAACGATCATATGCTAATCACCAATTCCTTTAGCCAGTACCAAACGAATCTAAAGCAAGTAAATTTCAAAAAAAGAGAAAATAACATATCCTTTCTTTGAAGTTGAATTGAGAAGATGGCAGAGAGAAAGACACACACAGATATAGTAAAGAAAAGAAACAATCATGAAAACTTACGTCTAACTTGATCATCTCTACAAATTTCATTCGCCAGAGTAGTTTTGCCAGACCCACCAATCCCACAAATTCCAACAACATTGAAAATCTCTTTCTCAAAAACCATTTCTTTCACCCTCCTCTTCCCTTCTTCAATCCCCAGCCCCAGATTAAAATTATGCTCAAAACTACCATCCCAATTCCTCTCCTCCTCCACTCTTTTCACAGCTTCCTCCACCCAGCCACCAGCACCAGCACCGCCCCCGGCCCCCAACCCGATCTTCAAGTTCCCTATCCTCTCCTCTAACCTCTTGGCTGACCACTCCATCTTATCGAACCTCTCTGTGGTTTCAAACCTCATGTGATGCACGTCAGCTAATATATGCGCCTGTAAGGGTCCATTGATAAACGTGGATATTTTCTTTTCCATCTTTTCCATCTTTCTTGATAGCTGAAGGTTTTTGTAGACGTTCCAGCGGTTTGAAGCTGAGACTTTTCGGGAGAGCTCAAGGCCTTCAGTGAGAGTGCGAGAGAGAGCGTCGAGTTGGAATTGGCGGTTGAAAGGGAGTTCAACACCGGAGTACTTGATTTCTTGAATTATAGGCATGAGCTCGTTTACGCTTGCCATTAAAGATTCTGCGCTTGATTTGCACGGGTAGGATTTTCTTGATATTGTAAATAGCGTTTTAAGGAGTTCGGTGGCTATCTCCCCTACAAAGAGGTCTGCGACCACCATGGCACTGGAAGTGGAGAGCTGGGAGAATTATTTTTTTCTGTGAATGAAGAGGACAACTGTTGGCGTGGAAATATCGGTGTTGGAACGGGTCAGTGCACTGCTATTTATCTGCTGCATTTGAGCTTCCTTTTTTCTCCTCCAAAATAAAGTGGAAAAAATTATAAATATAAAACCTGGACTCAACTTGGAATTAAAAAACACAGTGAAAGGAATTAACCCAAATTAACTTGGTAAAAAAACCCTGAATTTACATGTGATTCAGTCTAATTTTGATTAAAAAACTGGTTTATTTTTTAAAAAAATAATATTTTTTTTTTGCAATAACTCTCCCAATACATGACGTTGTTGCATATTGGCAGCTGTAACAATTCATACTCCAAGCACATCAAGAATCTAGATTAAGACATATTTTCCTCTTCTGCAGGAGGAAACTTTCTCGGACGTGTTCCTCTTTAGGAGAAAGTTTTCTTACATCAAAATAAGATGGTTAATGAGGTGTCAATGTTGTGTTTCTTTTTTAATTCTCAAGTGTTTTATTTTTCATAATTGAAAAGCATAATTTATCAATGTGCATTTTAAATTATTTTTTAAAATACCTTTTAAATTTACAGATAGACTTACTATTATGCTCCATCATTTGATAAGGTGTCTCGATTTTTTCTTTTAAAGTTTTTCATATTGATTTTTGCTGGTAATGATATAAACTGGTGTTTTAAAATATTTTTATGGTTTTTACATGTTAATGTGTAAAAAAATTTAAATATTAATTTAATATATTTTTAATTAAAAAAACTTTTGCAAAAGTATCTTGTACCACATTAATAAACATACTATTACTCTAATAAGCATGCATACTGTAGTAATAGAGCTTTGACTAGGTCATGACACTGGATTTCAAAAACAATGTTTAAAAATTTTGATTTTTTTATTTTTAATTAAAATGTCAGATTCATGGCACCAAGTTAGATATAGATAGTTAGATACAGATATAGTAATAGATCTCACGAGATATTTTGAAAAATTTGAAGGAACTTAGTAATTGAAATTAAATTTAAAAATAAAAGATATGTTATCTACTTAAGTCACGAACACAAATGAATCACGATGCAAAAGTTATAGTTTTTGAAATGCTTAAGATATAATTTAACTCCTCATATTTATTTTTTTATTATTTTTTTATTTTAGCAGAACACACACATGCGAGATATTTTGAAAAAATTGGAGGAACTTGGTAACTAAAATTAATATTTAAAAAAATAAAAGATGTGTTGTCCACTTAATCCCTTAAAAATGACGAGAGGCATGGCGTAGGTTAGAAATGGAGCCTAAGAATTTGTCAAGTGCTAGATACGTGGCAGTGTTCAAACAATCCATTATTACACATGTGAAAGGCTCGTTGACTCAGAAAACGAGTGACGTGCTCTCGTCAATGCATTAAGCTCTCAATTATGGAGCCCGAGACTAAAAACAGAACTACGCGAGTCAGTCAAGGTGGTGGATCCCAGACCACATGGATGAGGATTGGGTGTTTGGGTTCGGAGACTACGAGTGCATTGCATTTTAAGCCAGACCAAGGATCGGCCCTCTGGTTCGGGAAAGTCTTCGGAGACAGATTGCAGACAATTTTTCAATCAATGCCTTCGTATTGGTTGACAAATCGATCGGTGCGATTGACATTATAGATCTCGTGGCGACATGTACTAGCTAGCCAGCTTATTTTGATGTGCTGGTAATTAATCAATCATATGGTTGGACGGTGCAGAGTGTTATTCGGGCGGGCATTTTGTTTGGCATTTGAAATAGCTAGACAATTTTTTTCTAGCTATTTTTTGTTTTTTCTTTTCAATTTTATCATTTATAGTTAGGTTTTTATTCAATCTTATCACTTAGTGTTAGATTGATGATAAACCACTTTTCATATTTTTATCTTATAATAAAAAAATGAAGCTAAATCAACCAGGTAGAGTCTAACACAGGATCATAAATTTAGTAGATTGGCTCAATATTAATTAAAGAGTCAAATTGTGATTTTTTTTGTCCTTTCATATGTTTTTTTTCAACCCCATCATTTAATTTATGTCATCTCGAAGTGAAAGCACGGGTGATAAACTATTGCACTGAAGAGGTAGGAGAGGGAAAGCATAGGGGGGACTTTGTTTACTTGACAAGTGAAATGAAGAAAAAGTTATGTTCGTCAGGTATTGTTGGGCGTTATTGCTTTTAATTTGATATTAATATTTGATTTGTTTTGAAATTTAAAAAATGTTATTTAAAAAAAAAGAAACAATATTTTAATTAAATAAAGCATTTTTATTTTAAGTGTGTATTTCAAATGGCTTGAAATACATTGATTACTAAGAGGTTATTTGGTATTATAGTAGCTTTTTTATTACCAAACCATAGAAAACAACTTGTTAGTAAACAAAAGAGCTTTTGTTTTTTTAACCCAAAAAAATGTTCACATTGCTAACAAATCAAATTTCAAAACTTATCACTTGACTTCTTACTTAGCTTGATTTCAAATTAAATTGTATGAAAATTTCATGGACATAACTTGATTGACTTATTAAGTCCAAATATAACCTAAATTATCAGTAAAAACATGATTTGATTTTAAAATTTTCAAGATGATATTTTTATTAATATTAAAACAGTGATATATTAAATTGACTTGAGTTTTGTGACTTAACACTACAAACTCATGACTTGGATCATTAACTCTATCAGGTTTAATGACTTTATTTTATAAACTATTTTTTACTTAATAATATGATAACACAAATTAAAGTTTACAAAATTGCATGCCAGCAAAATGTTAGTACATTAGTTTACAACTTCGATAACCTTATAGAAAATAAACTTAAATATCAATTCAAAATCAATAAAATATTGAATAGTAAAATTGATTAAAAAATAGGTAAGGAATGACTAAATTGAAAGAAAAATAATTAAAAGATGAGATTTACAAAAAAAATAAAAGAATTATTTAGCATTGTTATTAAACCCAACTCAACAAGTCAACTCTAAACCCTTCCAACCTGATTCATAGCATAGTCCAGGTTTAAAATTAACCTATATAAAGGTTAACTATAGATGAATTAACTTGCTTAACTCACAAAAAATAACTTGCTTTTAGAATTGTTAAGTCAGTGAGATCATCTAAGTTTTTAAAAATTAATATAATTTATTTTTTTAAAATTAAAATAACAATATATTAAATCAACCTAAGTTTTGCAACTTAACTCACGAAACCTAAATTATGGATTCAACTGCATTTAAAATCTTGATTTCTTAAAAATATTTTTATTTAAAGATACCGTAACAAAAATAAATACTTGTAAAATTTGAGCACCAATTAGCCAAATATAAGGATGTTTGTTTATGAATTCGAGGATAACCTCATAGAAATCGAATCAAGATAAATTATGATGACAAAATCAAAATCAATCAATATCAATATTGAAAGATGGAATTAGAAAGAAAAAAAAATGTAGACTTTTAAAAAATAAAAACTAAGGTGTATGAACAATGAACCTCCATGGCAGGTTATAGTAAAAAATATTGTGGAAAGTGCATTGACGACCCCTTAGTTTTATTGTATTTACAATAATAGATCCTGTTTTATGTTTTTCATCACATTTGACCACTCTGAAATTTTAATATCAGGTGTGGTTAATGCCATTTCAACTAAAAATACAGGTGGTGATTGTATTGACGTAATATATAGTATTTACCTGATATACACCAGAACGCAAGAGTATAAGAAATGCAAGCGTACAGCTCTTCTGCAGTAAATCTCCAGTACCATACGCATTCCTCTTTCGAGATCCTGCATGTATACTTTCAGACATCATACACCCAATGAGAGACACCAGAACCTGCACCTCTCTCTTGGTGTTGTACAGCCATGTTCAAATCAAGCAATTGGATTTGTCTTTTTACCCACGGGGGATCATTAGGACTCAACCAAAGTGCTTCACCAGTATCCTTGTGCTTAAAATCTGGAGATGCTGAGTTTTTGTTATTTTCCCTGTTATCCCACCATTCATGCGGGCTGCTGAAGAACACTTGCCACAAATAAAGGTAGTCTTTGTGCCTTTCCGCTTCAAAATGTTCTCCCGTTTTCCAATCAAGCAATTGAAGTTTTGTTTTGATCCACGGTGCATCATTTGATTTCAACCACAGAGCATCACCACTGATCTTGTGCTTAAAATCAGGAAACTTTGAGTTTTTCTTAAATTTCCTGCTATCCCACCACTCATGTGGGTTGCTGAAAAATGCTTTCCATGAGCAAAGATGGCTTCTGTCCTTTTCCACGCCAGTCTCAGCTGAATTTGGTACAAGAGAAATAAATGTACAAAGCATGGGAAGAGAGAACAAAATAAAATGAGTAAAACAACGTTAAATCAGTCACTGCTATTGATCATGTAAGAAACCATGGCCAGCCCAACCAAACAGTACGTTCCTTGACCCCCACACACCAATGCAGTCAGATCAGGTAACTTCATATGTGGGTTTTGATTCTTGATCCCCACTCACAAAGGCAGTCAGATCAGGCAATTTCATATGTGTGTGAATGTGTGTAGCTTAGTTGAATATGCTAGCATTAGCAACCCAACAAATTAGTAGATAAAATAATAAATGAGCTAAAAATAAATTCCAAGCTTTTAAGTGACAGACACCTAGATATGCCAAAGACTTGGAAGTCTTGTTTATGAAACAACCTAACTAAACCATCTCCTATGTTGATTGAACTATAAGCCATTTATAACCTTCAATGCAGATGTATATTGTGCAGGAGCCAGGTGAATAGGAGATAGGCTTTGCTTGAAAATACGCTGCAATGCATGAAAGAAAAAATCATACCTCCTGAATATGGCTCCATGTATTTTTGACAAGCATCTGATTCTGGTTCCTCAAGGCTTTGGCAGTCTGACCGTTGATTATGTTGTGCAATGAAACACAATTCACTTGCAATTATCTACATATATATATATATATATAAAATCATTCTGTACTCATGTAAGAGTGAGAGAGAGAGAGAGAGAGAGTGCACAGGTGTATGGCTGTGTTTGCTAATCTTTATGTTGATTCATCAAAGTGTCTAGAATAGAAATCTACTGTAAGGTTCAATCCCTTCAGAAACATAAAAATGTTTAACACTGCCTGATATAATCAATTCAATATCAGTAGACGAAGAAGCACAGAAAATCTTAGATTGATTCTTCACAACATAATCAGAAAAACAAAGCAGCCTTCCAGCAATGATACTCGTCACATGAGAATGATTGCAAATAACACCATCATCGTTCCTTTTAAACATTTAATTTAAGTACACATTAATCCAACTTTACTCTATTGTATCTATGTTGATCTTCTTATAATTAGAGAAAAAAACCCTCTGTAACTAACCATAAATCATTAACAATTTCATGCACTATTCAAAGTTTAAATTATGTATAAAAGCAAACTAACAGTAAGTGTGGACACGTCAAACATCTAAAACAATTCGAATTGCAAACCTTATAGCTGGGATTCGGATTTCCAGTCCTGTCCAACCTGAAGTAAGATTCTAAATGACCTGAAACATAGATATTATCGTTTGGCTTTACATGTTGAATGCACATTTTCGCCATTTCACCCCACATCTCCACTAGAATCCTGTTCACAAAACCTAACTCTTAGTTAAAGGGACACGAGATATCTTAACAAGTAACAAACTTTCCTTTAAAAGCTCACCTGAACCAGCGATTTGAAACATGTGGATCTCTTGCGTGGAGTAGAGTATAACAGCCAAATCCACTGCCTTTAGTTCTGTAGATTATCGGGGACCGATCTACTGTGCCGATAAATCTAACCAAATTCACCACACTGGGTTTCCATTCTACGGTGGACGGCCGCTGGTTTGAGAGAGTGTGTCGATAAACTGCGCTACCATCGTTTTCGTCTAAATCGTCTTCATCTGTGGAGTAGTTCGAAAATCTATGGTTTGCAGCCGACGATGAAGAGAAGGGAGCGAGTCTTTGAAGTGAAAATCGGGACAAGTTCCTAATCAGGAATACGATACAGTACGCCTTAATCATGCATTCAAAATGTGATTAGAGATATTAGGCGATGTGTTCTTTCTGATTAGGTATTTTCCGGCGATGAAGAGGGGACTTTTCAGGCAGGATTTGAAGGGAGGGGTTTGGCGGGATCTGGTTGAAAAACCCTAACAATTAGGGTTAATTGTAATTTGAAGCAGAAGAAAGAGAGATTACAGTTTGGGCCTCTGGAGATTTATGGTTAGAGGGCGATCGCTTGGGCCTGTTCAGTGAGAGCTGATGGGCCCATTTTTGTTGTAATTTTTTATAAACTCCTTTAAACGAAGAGTTTTTTTTTTATTATTTAAATAAAAAACAATTGCAATAGTTTTTTCCATGGATATTTTATTTTTTTGTATGATAGGATATATAAGCATTATAATTATATAATATATATATATATATTTTTTTTATTTTTTATTTTGAGGATTTTAATTTCAACTATAAGTGATAGAAATTAAATATACGCATGAATAAGAACTAAATATTTTTAAAAAATACAAAAATTATCAAAAGGAATGGTATAGGTTTTATGAATATTTTAATTTGAATTATTTAAAATTGTTGAGAGGAGCAATGTCTCGCCTTAAGCAATCAATTAATTGGTTTATGATGACTAAATTGTATGCTATGTTTCGATATAGTCTTCTGAATTTTAATTTCGAGAATGTTTTTCTTCCCTGACAATCATGAATTGCCATACTTTTGAATGCATCCCATTACCCCCCACTTCAGTCGTGTCGTGCTTCTCACTCTAACTTCTCGGAGTATTTTACTAGCAGATATATAATACACACTTTTATCATATTCAATCGAGTGAATTAACTCGTATTTTAAACCTTCGGTTGATAGATTAATTAATATTTTTATTTAGAAAAAAAATAATAATTATAATGATATATATTTATATATAAACAATTAGCTGTAAAACTTTACTCAAATTTCAAACTACTGGTAAGTAAACTAATTTAGGGAAATGTTTTTCATTCATAAATATATCAAAATAATATTTTTTTTATTTTTAAAAATTATTTTTCATATCAGTATTCTAAAAATAATTAAATACAGTGAAAAAATTAATTTAAAATAAAAAAATCTTATTAAAAAAAACATTTGAAGTGTTTTTTGCTTAAAAATATATTTTTTAAAAAATTATTTCTTACATCAGCATATAAAAATAATCTAAAACACTAAAAAAATTAATTTAAAATAAAAAATAAAATTATTTTTTTAAAAAAATATTTTTGAAACACATTAATTAACAACCCAGGTAAGCCTTTTCACCGATTAATCACAGTACCGTGTTTTATTTCTGTCATTATTCCGTGTTCTAACATGAAAGAAATTGACACCGCTGCAAAAGATTTTCTCTCGAGAACACCAATCCATGGTGTTTGCAATTTGATAAAAGAATTTTGTTAGAGACATCAAAATTTATTACCCAATTTGATGAAAGAAATTTTGTTTGCAAGATAATTTTTTTTTTACTAAGTTGTTGTTATTTGATATTGCATTTCAATTTTATTTTTTAAAATATTAATTTTATATTTTCAGGTGATGCCAATGTTATAAATATTTTTTTTTAAAATAAAATTATTATTTTAATATAATTATAAATAAAAAAACATTTTAAAAGCATCGAAATCACGCTTCTGAACATACGGTGTCGTAAAACAAGAGCGAGTGAAATATGGAGTGCATACTCTCAATTAATTAGAGAAATAAGGAATTAATTACTCTTAAGAAGTAAAATAAATCGAAGTCTCTCTCTCCTCTCCCTCGACTCCATCTCAAGTAAATCTCTCTCATAGTCCATTTCGTGAGCCACGTAGGCTGCTGACCTTTGGAGGTATGGAAGTGCCGTGTTTACCGATCCCAATTCTCCACCACTACCACCACTGCAAGCCAAGTTCGGTTCCTACAGTTTCAACCCTGTATTTCTCGAGGTTTGACTTCGGTTGTGTCTAGTTTTGTTTATGTCATTAACTTGGACTCGTATTATTAACTAGAAGGCCTATCAAAAAGGGACTCAGTCAATGAATTATCGAATTAATTTATGGATCAACAGATTAATTCAAATCTATATTTTTGTTGTTCTGTTTCTTTTTTAAATCTTTTTGAATTTAACAGGACTAGATACTTTTTTTGAATTTAACCTGTTGGATAACTAGATCAGATATTTTTTCTTAATATAAAATTTAATATACTTCGAGTCATATTTTTTTAAAGATTTTTATAATTAATTATTTTAAAAATATCAATTTGAGTATGAATGCTTGTTTAAAATTTACGAGGAGAGTTTTTGTTTTTATAGTTGAGCTTGATTTTTATTTTATTTTTTCTAAAAACATATTAAATTCATATATTTTTTTAATAATTTTGATATATTGATTTAAAAAATATCATGCATTTTCAATTAAAAAAAATACATCACACTGATTTTTAAGTGTTGTTGGACATCAAGTGATTTTTAAAAAAACTTTTAATTATTTTTTTAGATAGTTTTGATGTTTTAAATTTAAATTTTTAGAGTCTGTTTGATATTATGGCTGAGGTTTAAAAAAAACGGTTTCATGAAAAAACACTTTTAGTTGTGGTTCATAACTGAAATTGAAGTGTTTTGTTAAAATTGTGGTTGAGTTTGAGGTTAAATGAAAAACAATTTTGTATGTTTGGTTACCATATTTTTTATATTATTGTCAACTTGTAAAATTACTTTAAATGACATATACATATACACACATATATATACTCTTAACTTGCCCTCTCATCTCTTTGTTGAACCAAAATAAAAAGGATAATTAAAAGTGTGATTGTGATTGTTTTCCATTCAAACTAATTTTTTTATTAAAATTTATTTTCAATACCTGTTTATCAAAACAAATAAAAAAATTAATTTAAAAAGAAAAAAAGAAAAAACATGTCCATCATTAAATTATAAACATGCACTAACTGGGCACAAGAAAATGAACATTTATGAAATATGACCATCCCTATTTTTTTTTTATAGTCAAATGTCACCCTGGTGCACCAACAATTAATTTCAAGTGTGAATTCGAATCCAACTTGGTATGCAACTGGGGCCATGAAAGAAAAAACACACTGCTGATATCTACTTCTCCTGCACCTGGTTTGACTTTTGAGTATTTCATTTTATGGGGCCCATACAAATATGGATGAATTTAATAACATAATCAAACACTAATACATTAACTTTTTCTAAACTCAGTCACAACCATATAAACAAACACCTACTTATTATCAAAAATAAATTTTTTAAACTTTAATATATACATTTAAGGGCTGTTTGTCATTGCGATCGGAAAGTGCTTATGAAAAAAATTAATTAATTTTTTTATTTTTATGTTTTACTTTAAATCAAAAAAATTTATTGTTCTTAGATTATTTTGATGTGCTGATATCAAAAATAATTTTTAAAAAATAAAAAAATATATTATTTTAATATATTTTTAAATAAAATCACTTTAAAAAACAACTACAATCACACTCCCAAAAATGACTTAATAAAATATGCAAACAATTAAACTCAAGAAATTAAACTCAATACAGCTAGCAAACAGTGAAGTAGGCGTGCAGCAACCACGAAGTAACCTAGGAAGTGCGTCGGCGTAGCAGGAACCACGAAGTAACGATTGCTCCAATCGGTCACATGAAGCTTTCAAAAACTTCAGTTCCTTCCTCTCCAAGCTTCACAAATGCATTTCTTTTCAAAAACTCCCTCCTCTTCTTCTATGCCTTCATCTCCCTCTGTCTTATCCACCAAAGATAACACCACCACCAACAACTGCAGTAGCACTGCTGGTAATTCGTGGATTGCCCGTGGCCAGTCTTTTGTGATCAAGAAGCTGGAACGGCAGAGGAAGCCTAGGCATGCCAGTGAGCAGGACCCAGGCTCGAATTTAACCGACCGACCGAAATCGCCGTCTGGTGATCCTGATTCTGCCAAAAAGTCGCGGTCTCCTCGTGGGATGGATCACTGGTCTTCGGTGGCCGTCCCGCATCCATTGCCAGTACCTGAATCACTTTTGACTAGGAGACAGGAGCCGCTGGGTTCGATTTTGGGCCATGGTCATCTCGGCTCACCCGAAGAAGGGCTGAACCATGTGTTAAGGAGGTAAGATCATTTTGTTTTTTTTTCCAATTTGGTGGTAACAAATAGTAGAAGGCAGTTGCATCAAATCAATGACAAGCAGGATAAATACTTTTGCTCTCTGTGTTCTTTCTTTCTTTTGTTGCTGCTGTTTTTTTTAAGTGATTGTCTCAGATTCAAGTCATCCTCTTGTAACCACGAACACGAAAAAGTGATCAAACTAAAGGCCATGACTGCAAGCAAAAGACTAATTAGTCCTTTGAATATATGCACATCCCCTCTCCAAATAAACAATGACAACATATTTGAATGATGGATATAAAGATGGAAATTGAGACAAATAATGGATACATTCGGTAATTGGTATGATATATACTTCAAGATAATGTGATCAAATCTGCTTTGTGTTCCGGGAATAATGTCTATTGGGTAATCTATCATGAAGAGGATAGGATTTGGAGGCAATCTTTAGAAACCTAAATATTGCGACATTGTCTAGTTCTGCTGTGTTGTGTCACAATTTTTTTTGTATATTAAGTTGCATAGGGGATGGATTGCTCTGCATATATTACCATGTTGATCTGCTTTATTGATTCGGCTATGAACCATCAGGAATAGCACTGATCAAATCGCTACAAAGGTTGCTAAACCTTCAAGCAATTTCCGTCAGAGGTTCTCTCAGCACGCAAATGTTAACAGCACTAGTCGTGACTTAAGACTCAAAATTCAGGCCAGAAGTGCCCCGGCAAGTGGTTTCTCAAGTCCTTCTGCCAGTCCACAGAGATCAAATTCCGCGAATCCTTTTGATTCTCATGTTGCCAACAAATTGACTAAATATTCAGGGAATAGTAACAGGGTACTGTCTCATGATCTAAATATCGAAGGTGCAAATTACAAGTCCAGTTCAATTTCTTCTCCTAGGAGTGCTCCAATAAGTGGACTCCCAAGTCCTGCAACTGTTAGCCCAAGAAGATCCTACACTGGAGAATTTTCACCTTCTTTCGTGGCCTCTCAAGAATCGCAGGTTCGGCCAACTTTGAACATTCCTGACTTGGGTAGGCTTGCAAGCCATTCTTCACAAGTGCCACCAGTTAAAACTGTTCTTAGTCCTGATCATTCTCCACTTCGCAGCCCAAGATTACAAAGTCCCTGCGGTGACCTTGAAAATAAATTTTATTCTCGATCACGTCATAAATTGATTCAGGGAAGTTCAAAGGAGTGGCCTGAAAACAGTTGTGTAAGTGCTCATCCTAGGAGTGCTCCAATAAGTGGACTCCCAAGTCCTGCAACTGTTAGCCCAAGAAGATCATACACTGGAGATTTTTTACCTTCTTTCGTGGCTTCTCAAGAATCGCAGGTTCGGCCAACTTTGAACATTCCTGACTTGGGTAGGCTTGCAAGCCATTCTTCACAAGTGCCACCAGTTAAAAATGTTCTTAGCCCTGATCATTCTCCACTTCGCAGCCCAAGATTACAAAGTCCCTGCGTTGAACTTGAAAATAAATGTTATTCTCGATCCCGTCATAAATTGCTTCAGGGAAGTTCGAAGGAGTGGCCTGAAAACAGTCGTGTAAGTGCTCATCCGTTTCCTCTTCCTCGGTCGCCTCTTCCTCATCCACTGCCTCTTCCTCCTGGAGCTGCACCACTACAATCATCCATGCCATCCCCACCTACTTCCATCCATAACATGTTAGAAAAACGAAATGAACCATTAAGAAAAAATCAGTGGGTGAAAGGAAAACTTATTGGATGTGGTTCATATGGAAGAGTTTATATGGGAACCAACAGGTAAGCTAGCAGCTTTGAAGCTTTTGTGCTTCTTGGTTTCTTGACTTTCTGCTGCTTTGAAAATTAATTGGCTGCTTTTATTTGACAGAGTGACTGGAGCCTCATGTGCAATGAAGGAAGTTGATATCATCCCCGGTGATCCAAAATCTGCTGAAAGTTTAAAGCAGTTGGAGCAGGTTATCTTTGGGGTTCCTTATAGGCATTTTAGTATTTTCAATTCACCATATTCAACCTTATCATTGCAAATATTGAGGACAAATGCAGAAGCGACATCTAATCAAATTGATTGGGATTCTATTTTCGCTGCATGCAGGAAATTAGAGTTCTACGTGATCTAAAGCATCCGAATATAGTGCAATATTATGGCTGTGAGATCGTGAGTATTCCTTTGTCCCAACTAATAATATATCAGTTTAAATTGAATTCCTACAAGTTCTTTCTTGTTTGATGATTTAGGGAGCATTTTGCTGTGTCCAGGTTGATGAACAATTTTACATATATTTGGAGTATATTAATCCAGGATCAATCAATAAGTATGTTCAAGACCATTGTGGACATTTGACAGAATCTATAGTCCGCAATTTCACTCGCCATATTCTCTCTGGGTTGGCTTATTTGCACAGTAAAAAGATAGTCCACAGGTGGGTGATTCATATTTGATGAAGAGAAAAAATGAATTCCGTAAACATGCAGTTATCACACTGAGCCAAATGTCTTTCAGTAAATTGTGAAAAAAAAATAGAATCTTGCAAAGAGTCACACCATTATCATCCATAGCAATGTTTAGAAAGAGAATAATACATGACTGTTGGACTAAAAGCCCTGCATGTGTCTGTCATGAAAGTCAAGGTTTTTTTCCTGCTGTGCAGTTCTAATAATTTGCACAATTATGACCTGCAGAGACATTAAGGGTGCAAATTTGCTTGTTGATGCATCAGGTGCTGTTAAACTCACAGATTTTGGGACGGCAAAACATGTGAGTTTTGAATAACTTTGAACACTTTGCTGGGTTCTAATTACAAATTTTGCACTTTTCCCACCGTGGTTTTTTGTGTCTGTGCAGCTTACAGGATTATCATATGAATTGTCCTTGAAAGGCAGTCCACACTGGATGGCTCCAGAGGTACTTCATGATGAATTTATTCATAGATACATACCTTATGTGTGTGCTTATGTGGCTTATTGATGCATTTTCTTTGAACTCATTCTTTTATTCAGGTCATTAAAGCTGTCATGCTGAAAAGTGACAATCCTGAACTTGCTTTGGCTGTTGATACATGGAGTCTGGGTTGCACCGTTATTGAGATGGTTACTGGCAAACCTCCATGGGGTGACCTTCAGGGGGTGAGCTCGTAACTTGACTTTATTGCCCTAGTTCACAGCCCAGGTTTTCGAAAATTAGAAAGATACCTGTGGTCACATTGCTAAGTGTATAATCAACTTTTGGTTGAATTTGGAATATAAGGAATTTACATTTTCATTGGAAATTTTGTTTTTCTTTTTTCTTTTATATTGCTAACCCTTCATTCTTTGCTTTCCAAGAATGATTAGAACTGCACTCATTTTTGAGCATGCATTTAAGGTACTAGGTCAGCATTTGGCATAATTCCTTTGGAGAGCATGTGCTTGATTGCTCTTTCATCATGACCTTTAGTAAAAGACTACTATTTCTTAAGTAATCCAGGGAGAAAGGAATTGCTATGAAAACTACTCGTCACTGTTTCTCCATGCTAATGTGACTTAGCTTGTGGTGGAAAATAGCTAATCTTCTTTGAAGAATAAGATTTTGCATCATGTATGTCCTGATTTAACAGGATAGGAGAGCCTGGTAATTTAATCCTGAAACTGTATCTATTATTCAATCTTTGACCATAACACCTCTCTTTCCTGGGTGTGATTGACTGACTTTTTGATCAAACGATAAAACATACTGGATTCTCTTGTTTGCACGTTAGTTCTTGATTGGTTCCTTGCTTTGTTTGTCCTCTTAAACATTGAAGAGGAAGTATAAGCTCATTCATTCTTCATTTCTTCAACTCGACGATTTATGTTCTGATTCAGAATTTTGATGCAATGATTGCTACATATCAGGCTCAAGCTATGTTCAAGATATTGAATAAAGATCCACCTATTCCTGAAAACTTGTCACCAGAGGGAAAAGATTTCCTTCGCTGTTGCTTTCGAAGGAATCCAGCAGAGCGTCCATCAGCTATGATGCTGCTTGACCATCCTTTTGTGTGCAAGTCAAACGATCTTAATGTGTCAGCATGCAGAGAAGCAGTACCTGCAGTGAACCCTGTGGTGAGCATCAAATATTAGTTCTTTAATCTATTGATCTAAAAGCATTTCATTATACCTTAATGCCTGTTTGAGAGCGTTGTTGAAGTTGTTTTTGAAAGTTTTTTTCATTCAAAAATGCATCAAAATGATGTTTTTTTATTTTATAAAAATCATTTTTGATATCAGCACATGAAAATGATCTAAAAACACCAAAACAATTTAATTTTAAATAAAAAATAAAAAAGATTTTCAATTTTTTTAAAGGCGCTTTTGAAACGCAATGTCAAAAAAGGTTTAAAAGTATACACAAAATTAGTACGCTAATTGTTTTGGGTGCCTTTTGGAGGATAATTTGGTCTCTCGGATAATTCAGTCTGAGAGACCGAAGAAAATGATGCGTTGCAAACCTCCCCAGACATGCATATGAGAAACCATCAACTGCCAAGTAGTAGGTGATGTATTCATTTGCAACGTTCACAAGGTTTATGGTGTGATGGCAGAGGAATTGTGATCTGCACAGCAGGTCTCGAGTTCGAGTTAGGATGTGCACCTCTTGTAAGAGTCTGAGATAGCCAGGGTTTTACTCACTCACCTAGGCCTATAAAATGTGTTTTCCAAGGGGTAGGGTTTCCTCGTATTAAAAAAAAAAAAAATTCATTTGCAACTACTACTAGCTTAATATTTACTAATGAATTTCACTACCCGGTTGCTAGTTTCATTAATTATAATTATTTTTCTTTTTGTGATTGTGCACCCACAGTGAGACCAGTCAACAAAGCTATGCTTACACATTCAACTGTGCTGCAACTTCTCACCACTCACCTTGTTCAACACTTGAAGCTCTCTCATATCTATCGACAGCACAACTAGTTCATGGTTCACATAATTTCATCTCTTCTTCAAATGTTTCTAGCAATGCGCATTTAAGGAGTCATGGAAGGGAAATTCCACGTATCTGAATCATGTGTTGAGTGTCATGAGATAAGAAAGCAAGGTAGAAGCAAAGCTGCAAAGGTCCAAAGGAGATTCTCAGATTGCACATTCGAGCATTTGGTGACTCGCATTTGATTGGAGGTTCGATTTATTATTTCTGAATACCTCCTGAAATTTTTTTTCTCCTTCTTCGTTAGGGTTAGTGTTTGTATAAATACAAAGGATTTGTGATTCAAAGGTTAATTGACGTGTATAGAAATAGCGTACAGCAATGTAACAGAAAAAAAATTCAGAAGAAAGATATTGATTATTTGGAAGCATGTTTGGTGAAAATAACTACATATTTTTATTAAAATGTAGATTATAATCACAGGTATTTTGATTCACTTAACGATTCTTGGTTCAGCTGGTTGTTCTTTAATACCACGGTACGCCATGTTATAAATGAAATTTGTTGGCATAGTTGTCATTTCCAGCTCAGAGACTAACTCAGAAAAAAGGTTGGGGTTATTAGATCATCGAGTTAATCCACAGATAAACTGGTTCAACTTGAGTTAATGTTTTCGGGGATTCAACTTATAATTATAACGAGGAAGTGTCCCTTTATAATTGTCCTAGATGTCTCGGAACAAGCTATCTTTGAACATTCACCACGTAGGTCAGATTCCTGCTTAGGCTGACTTTGTTGCTGTTTCTGACCATCTTTCTCTACAAGTGTAACGAATTCTATTCTGCGTGTCCATCTTTTTTTTTTTTGGATGAATGAGAATTATCATTTTCTTGCTGAAACCCATCTTTCTCCATTCTTTGGAACTATTGAAAATATTCAAAACCACCTCTCTTTTTTCGTCTCCCTTCCTCTTTTCCCCAATCTGGGGGCGTTTGTCTGCGCAGTGAAGATTGGGGTTCAAGCTAAAAAGCCTAAAAAATGTCGCCTTTTAGCTTGAAATGTAGACAAACACGTAGACATCAGGCACTTGGCGGGTAAAGCCAGGCTCTTGCTGCGGTGCAAGGCATGAGAATGTTTATGCAAGGGGTGGTCCTTGACATGGATAAAGAAGTTTGACTAGTTACTACACCACATGGTCTCAGAGAGGGTGGTCCTTGAGTGATCTAAATTTTCCAACTTGTTTGTCGAAATAATTCAACTTATACAATTAGATTTTGATGTTAATTGATGAGAGCAGTGACCCTGTTTTTCTCTGACTGCTTGTTTTTATTGCAGATTTATTTGAACCAAGTTAAGAGGGCTTTGTTTTTGGGTCAGTGTGATAAGTCAAACCGAACTCATAGTTTGACTGTGGTCAAACAATCCAAAACTAAGGTTAATAGGTGCAAAAATAATTTGATCTCATTTACTGGTTTGATTTTGTCAAGCAATTTTGATTAGTAAATACGGTATTTCCTTTAAACTTGAATCATCATTTGCTCCACAATCAAGTTCTTAACAAATGAGTTGAAAATCTAACTTCTAAAAAAAGTAATGTGAGAATCATAATTGGTAAAACATGCTAAACAAAATTATGTTTGACATGATTTCTTTGGATGGTAGATACTACACAAGTAACATGTTATGGATCCAAGTAGAACTGTATTGTTTTGTCGACAAATATCACTATAAATGTATGTCTGTCCATGCTCTGCACAACATATATCTTGCCCTTTTTTCCTTATAATCTTCCTACAATTCTTTTTCTTTCGCAAGTGAGTTATTCTAAGGTGAGGAAGACTTCTTCTCTTGTTTTTTCTTTTGATTTAAACATGTTAGAGAGGGTTAGTCGTTGGTTGAATGGAAACTTTGGCAACTGACTAACAAATTTTGAGTTAAGTAAGGACTCTCTTATGAGATATGATTATGACTAAATTGTTAGTAACCCACTTATGGGGTTGTATTTAATTTTGTATTATCAACTGATTAGATCTAGTTTTATTTATTTGTTAGGGGTTTAAACCTCAATTTACATAAAACAAAAATATACGACCTTAACCTAACTCTAACCTGACTCTTAGTCACAAGTTTTTCAAGTCAATCTATCAAACTGAGTTCAACAATTACAACAATTATAAACTTTACAATTATATATATTTGAAGTAAAGTGACAAGTTTTTTTTATAAAAAAAATGATATTTAAAAAATCATCTCATTTGTAATATGTATATAATCATATTGCATTCTAATTGTTTGATAAGATATTTAACTGTGATCTTTGTTTTTTTATTTTTTATGTGAAAATTATGATAATTTTTATGTTATACTTAAATGTGTGTGTAAAGGGTTTAATGTAGTTTCAACATTTTATATTTTTAGCACAACTCACTTATATCTATAATATCCATAAAAAATAGCTTAACCATAAGATATCTAAAATATCTTCAAAAATCTTAGCACAGCCTGATATATTTAACCTATAAATAAATTAAATTCATATTTTATAAAATATCATAATTTGAATTGAATATAGCTACGAGTCAGAACTCAACTCACTCTATCCATAAACACCATGTACTGTAGAGTTACATGCATTGGTGCGCATGCACAGGGAATGGAGCTTTGAAATTGAAAATGGTTAAGGTTGTTTGTTTTTCATGGCATCTTATTTACAGTAGCAGTGTTGTCCCTGCTGCAGCTCGTGGACGTTTTTTGAAAAGAGCTTGTCTAGAAAAAGGTACTGGACTTTTTACTCAGTCACCTCCTCCAGATTCCCTGACTTTTCTGATTACTTTCTCCTTTACCTCTTGTCCTTTTACTGTCCCAAGGTTCTTTCCCCAATTTTTGCACTAATAAAGTAGGGGGGCTCATGACCTATGCCGCTGGGTAGATCTATCATCTATCATCTATCATCTATGGCCGCTTCAATCATCTCGAGACAAATAAAAATGGAATTCGTTTCATTTAAAGCTTTAAAGCACTGCTACGCAGACTCCATTCGTGCTTCCTACTTCCTTCTCTAGCTAGTCTTTTCTCTACTGGGAAGAAGTCTCAGGCTACATTTCGATGGCACCACTAGGTTCGAGAAGCTCAAAAATCCGTTAGGTTTTGTTTCTTTTCGAGAGCTGTTAACTGTTCGAAAACAATACACTCGGGCTCTTTGTCTATGCATTTTCAAGTTTAAATATTTTCGAAACCCAAGTCTATTCTCACTGATTTAAAGCATTTCTCTTTCAAGTTTCATAAGAAGCATTTCAAGGCTAGCTGGCCAAAGATGTCAATGCCGTCGGACCAGCAACCACCACCGGTGTCTATAACCCCGCAATCTTTCAGCGCCCACTCAACGCACACTTCAATCGGTCCGTTTATTGCAGTGCTTGTAGTGACCATGTTGTTCGGTGTACTTGCTGTTATGGTCGGAAGGCTCTGCTCGGGAAGGAGAATCATGGGATATGGCCAGTTCGATATGGAGAGCTGGGCAGAGGGAAAATGTTCTTCCTGCATTGATGGAAGGATTAGCCCCCCAGTTCCGAGGTCGAGTGTGCCTGCCACATCTAGTTCAGCTTCAACGCCAGCCCAAACCCAACAAGAAACCAAGCAGGAAGAGCAATCTCCTCAACACCTACATGAAAATCTTGATTCTTAAACCGGTTTGGGTTATTAATTGAATGTATGTGTTGGAGCATTGCTGCTTATGAACTGTAACGATGAGCACATTCTGTGACTCTTGGATGTCGTTGTATATTAGATGAAAATTGCTGTTGCTTCAGTAGTGGCACTATTTTTTTGGGCGAAATTGAGGAAAGATTGCTGACCATTTGTTTTGCTCCTCGTTGTAGTCTCAAAAAGATTTGACTTACATTTCATTCCCACTCTACCTTGTTCCTTTTGCCCACTTTCTAAAGTAGGAAATGGTTTTATTCCATTGTCCTGTGCGTATGACAATTTATTCTTTGAATGCTTTTATCATTATTTCTTATGAATTATGACCATACATCATGAGATGTTGCCATTGCTGGGGGAGGCCACCTGGGTTAAAATTAATTACTATTGCTTCGGACCCGGCACCTTTTTTGTCGTGGATTGCTTGTTTCCTTTCATGTCATGGAATCGAAAACCAGGAGAATTTGAGTTTTCTTTCACCTTGGTCAACTGTTATTGTTTCAAGAAGATTTAGCGTACATGCCATTTCCGCTCAACATTGTTATTTCCCAAACATTAGCCTCCATCACACAATCCCATCCCAGGAACCTAAGGGCCTGCTCAATTTCAGAGCACCAGGGTATCAACCCAAAGACAAACACAGTGGAAATTGGCAGTGCACATTTATTTAATACAAGGCTATTTTAATTTGTGAATCATCCTGTGGCACTGGATGCATAGTTTTCATTCCATAATCTTTTCGCATTTCTGATTCTTATAGATACCTAATTAGCTTATCTAGCTCCAAAAAGTCTTTAACTCATTGCTCCCATGCCACGAGAAGACACAAGTACGCTTTCCTAAGATAAGCAAACCAGTCTTCGGAGGCGGTGATTCTGTTTTGCTAGAGGACAGAAGCCACCTGGGAAAACAAGGAAGCCAAGTTTTCAGGGATCAGCCACTGGGCAGAAGGTGTTCTAAGGGTTTTTTCAACAACAAAACTATTAATCTGAATGAATTTCTGCTATCATTTTGTGTTCGCGTCTTCTGGCTTTCCTCACTAATTGACTGGTCCAACATCCGCCAGTTCACTTGAAAATCTACAAACTCTAAAGACCTACGAAATCAAACACGGGGTTAGTGACTCGTTGGAACCCGGCCAGTATTGAAGCAATATGATCACAGATGTCTCGTGTATTGTTAGTGGCTTAGTGCTATATCTATTATATTAGGATCCATTATACAGAACCCATTTGGGTTAGTTGTCCACATCTCTCTCTATATGTAATGCGCATATACAGCTTTCATTGGGTTAAACAAAGAGAGGAAAGAATAAGGAAAGAAAAGGATGCATTACTGTAGCTTCTGATGTTCGAACTTGTAAGCTAGGCATACGATCAGCTTCCTGTGGCTGTTCACCAACCAATCTAGACACTAATTTATCCTTGTCTATGAGCTGTAATTCAAAAATCTATCTCGTGTAAACTTACATGGTAATTTTATCTGTTCTGAACACAAAATATAGTCAGCCACTATTATTCTGTGCCCGTTTTATTTTGAGAAGATGAGAGAGGCCAGCAACTACATGTAGTCGACTGCTTGGAATTCCTGTCTTTGCCAGTGCCCTCCCATTTCGATCCAGCAGAACAAAGCAAGGAACGTATTTGATGTCATAATGAAGTAGCTGCAGACAATCAATAAAGATTAATCAGCCGGCACATCATCGCAAACTATTGCCAATTCAAGTCTTAGAGATTACAACAGGTTAAGAATTTAAACAAGCAGAGGAACTGCTAAGCATATGGATATTTGTTTGTGTTGCGGGGTAGTCTCATCATCAGGTCAAAATCCCACTAGCTCAACCGCAGGCTTATGATGATGAAGGTTTGTGGTAGTGAAAGGCTTGTGGTGGCAAGATGGAGATGAGACAAAAACAGTATATAGAAGTTTGAGGATGCAATGAAAAGGGGCATCAAGAACTAATGGCAATCAGTTATGCAATAATAAACTTCAATGAATTTAATACTCAGAAACAGCTCTATCAGACTCCTGGCCTACACCTCCAACTCTGTAAGATGTTGATCAAAGGAGGAGGTAAGAAGACCGCCATATATTAATGTCACAACCTATGAGATCATTGCATCACTCTATTCGTTCAATACTGTTTTACATTTAATCATTATCTAAAATGCCAAGAATCCTAAAATTACAAACAACACGATAAAATTATATCACACAACAAAACAATGTTGAGTGCAAAACTAAATAACAGCAAAACACTTGGGAAATTCCTCATTTTACACTAAAATTTTCAAATCCTCGACTTTTTACAGCAATATAATCAGGAGGTGAGTGAAAAACCTCAGGCAGCCATTTCTCGTTCTCTGCATCTGCCATGACAACACTGAGCCAACTGGAGTTTCTACCCTCTACCTCCAGGACAAAATTAAGCAAAGAGTTGCACAACCTGCATTTAGGCGAATAAAACTCAAGCACCGTAGCTTCTTTCCCATTTGCCAATGCCGAGGCAAATGCTCTTTGTTCTGATTCTCCTTGCTCTTCAGGAGTCAAGACCCTTTTTTGATTCTTCAAAAAGTTATCTTGGCCACTTCTGGCACCCAAATTGATAGGATTAAAATTATCGATCCAAGAATTAGAGGATCCTGAAATCGAGTTCAACGAATTAAGCGCAACGGATCCCAGACTCTGCAAGGACCTGAACAGCCAAGGACTTTCAAAGGTGCAGACTTTCCCATTTTTCGCATGACGGTCAGCATCCCACGGCCATTTCAGACAAAACAAAGGTTGTTTATTAGCAGGATCCATTTTCGCCTGATTCTTTTCTGGGGTTACGGAACCTAAGCACCAAGACTTTCAGAACCCAACACTAAAGCAAGTACTGGATTTGCTGCAGGATATAAACAACTAAGACAGTGAGACAACATGCAGAGAAGTGCCAAGATTACAAAGTTAAATATGCAATAAGCCATAAGGGTTCCTTTAAAAACCAAAAACCACCAAGCATAAACCCTAAGCTAAAATCAACATATGGGAGCTTCAAAGAACTAAACTTTACTAGAAAGCTAAACATATTGGCGTGTCTGTATTCAGAAACATACCTTTTGGGTTTCCCAATTGACATTAAGCAAAGGAAATTCTGTGGGAGAGTGAGAGGAAGATAGGATTTAACAAGCCAAATCAAGCATTCACTCAGGACAAAGAAAAGGAACAGTAGCCATGATAGATGGCAGCAAGAGAGCAATGCACATATTGGGCTGTCATTTAACCGTGGGCCAAGCTTGGATTTCACACCGGCCTGCTTTCGAACTAACAGTACTATAGGTAGCTTCTTTCTTTGTCAATTTTTCATTTAATCAAAGCCCAATCATGTCAAATCTCAGTACGAGATTATGTAGATTGATGTGATATGAATAGTAGTGAAAAAATTAAAATAAGAAATTATACACTGAAGTTCTATTCAGTGGAAAAATTGCAGTTGCACTTGCTGTTGGGTACAATCCCTAACAGCACAAAAACACAAACAACAAAGTAAAAGTTTATTATTATTTTTTTTTTTTTATTAGCAACCAATCACATTCTAAATATATATATTTTATTTTATTTTTTTCCGAGTGCCGCTAAATAATGGACTTGGAAATGCTTAATAAATTAACTAACAATATACATTTAAAATTAAAAAAGTAAAATAATAGAGTTAAAATGAAACATTAAATTATATAAATAATAAAAAGATTCAACATCAAATAATCAATTTTATTATTATATTTTTAGTCAACCTTCAAAGCAACCTGGGAATTTCTTTTTTTATTTTTTCCAAGCTTACCTTTCATATTACCCCACCTTACAGCTAAGTCTAGAAGCCCTTTCTATTCCTTCTTTGTTTTAGCAAAAATATTTTTTTATTTAGAGAAAAATGGAAATGGTATGTCAACATTGAAAGAGGGTCTTGTGAGTTCTAAGCAGGAGGAAGCACCATAAATTGACCGTAACATGTGTTAGAAATCTTCTAGTTTGTAAATGGAAATTTACCTAACCTGCAATCACCAGCTAATATTCCTTCCTCATAAGCTAAAATTCATCAACTTGCCTAACCCTTCCAACTTCTTGCTAATGTGGTTCTCTCGGAGCCTACAGAGCCTTGAACAATCAAATGTGAAAAAACCGAAGGAGTTAAGGTAGCTCGAAGGTGAAAAATAAAATAAAATAAAAATCAAGTATTGGAGTTGAATAAGAAATTCATTTTCAACATTTTACTACTTCAAAGCAAGAAATTAAGGTTGTTTGGTTTGAACAATGTAACCATCATCGCCTATATATAAAGACTCTTTCGGGCCATTACTCTCATTGCAAAACAAAATCAACTCCTCGATTTATGTTCTCTGAAAACCATTAAGCATTAGCTAGAGAATCTCGAGGGAGAAGATGAGTTTCGGTAACACATCGCAAGGACTTATCCTTTTTCTATTAGCAACTTCTCTGTTAGCAGTCGGTGCCACTCGGACCATTGTTGTAGGAGGGTCCGAGAATTGGAAGTTAGGCATTGACTATTCTGTCTGGGCTAATCAAAATAAGCCATTTTACTTTAACGACACATTAGGTAAGTATCAGCTATATAAAATGTTTGTTATTGTATTTTAAATTAAAAAAAATGATGTTTGTATATTATTTGATATATTCTTGAATGAAAAACATTTTGAAAAACAATATCAACCACACTCTCAAACAAACATTAAATCTCACTCACATCGTTTTATTTATTTATTTATTTTAATTATTTGTCTTCAACATTGTAAAGTCTTACCATGGTGATTGATTCTCGTATTATCATCTCAATGAATATATGCAGTTTTTAAGTATGATCTTCCGAGCGAGAATAGCACTGGCTACAGTGTTTATCTCTTACCAAACTTAAGGAGCTATGCAAGATGTGATTTTAGGAGAGCAAAACTGTTAGCAAACACAACTCAGGGGAGCGGGGAAGGTTTTGCTTATGTGCTGAACAAATGGAGGCCTCACTACTTTGTTTCTGGAGAAGATAATGGCACGCAGTGCTATCCCGGGATGATGAAGTTCTTTGCAGCGCCAACCCCTGCTCGTCACTGATTTTCGATGGCGGTGATCGAAATAAAACAAGCAACATGCCAGTGATATTCAATCATTCGGTACATCAACCATGATTGAATATGATTGATTAAATAAAGATTTTCTTTTTTTAGAATAAAAATTTCAGGATTGTGTTATCTTTTTTGAATATAAAATACCTGGTTATTCAACCTAATAATTTGATGTTTGCACTCCTATGAAGTACTTATTGCAAGCAACACTTTGGTATGATGAAAGTATTCTCGAATAAAAGGTTGTTTTTATTTCTTTTATCTCTTACGTTTCAAGTTATTATTGATTTAATTAAGGTTTCTTTATAATATTGAAATTATCAGTTTACGTAGAAATAAATCAGCCGATGAAAATAATTATCTAAAAAATATTTTTTTTTCCTTGGAAGAATCGTCATGTGACTTATATAAATCTTATTTTATTTCTGAGAATCTTTCGGTAAGCAAGTTCATGTTCTTCCTTCTTCCTTTCCGTCCTTCTTCCGAGAACTTGCTTTGTGCAAAAGAAATTATTCTTGCTTTCGGAGAATCAGTATCATATGAAAGTCGTGTACAATTTTAAAGACAAACTTTATCTCGAATAAAAAATTAACAAATAATTAATCACAAAATTAATCAAATTATATTGGAAGGAAATTAAACAAGCATCTATCAGGAAAGAGGATCAAAGTTTATCTTTATCTTTATCTCTTTCTTTTTTGCAACTCCTCTTTCCCGATTACAATGGTGGATGTACAGAAACAAGCATGCTAAAATCAAGCAGAAGTGTTTTTTTTATTCTTTAAGTAAACTCTAACATTAAGCAAAATAAAAATCTCCTTGCGATTGATTTTTCAGAACAAATAAAGTTTATTTGTTTATATTTTTTTTCTTAAATCAAGCCACCATTTCTTTGAAACTCCTAATGTGTTCCCGTTCCACCTCCCTTTGACTTTAATTCAATGCTATCATCAACTTATTTTCAGTCATGGTAACGAGATTGGTGGCTTATGAATCAGACCACGAACCTAAATTTTCTGTCCAAACATTAAAGTAGACAAAACATGAATGGATCAAATCAAATGTTCTGTCGAAATCGAGTTCACATGTTAAGAGCATGGTTTTGGTGATACTAATTGATAGCACTGACTAGCATGGAAGTTTCTAAAATAGTCTGGCCATGCTAATTTACTGGATCATAGCTGCACTTTGAAATAAATAAATGAAAACTACAAATTAATCATAACCTCTTGACATTTTTTTCCACTATAATTGAATTCAACCCCAGTTTGATATGTGCAGATTTAATATTTCTAAACCCACTCCGTATAGGAGGGTCATGACCAGATTTAATGAACAAAATTGATCATAATTCAATTTCAAATTTCGATTTGATAATAATTTTAAAAATACTTGGTTGATCAACACGTGTCATAATTTTACATAGATTTTATTTATTACTTTAATTATAAGAAGAAGAAAAACTATAATTTTATGAAAGCTATGAAACACACCTATGGAAAAAGGACATCATACCATGTGAGCAAGGACCATGCATACTCTTCTGCATAAATTATTAAAATTACTGTTATTTAGCACATTTAAAACATGCATGCCTTTGCAACTTTCCTCAAATATAAAATTCAAAAGTGTCGTTATAAAGTGGGACACCAGCTTTGTGAATATGCTTTCAAGCAGAAGGAAACAAAGGTGCTCTCGAGTCTCCTATTCTGGATTCACACTCTTTGATGAAGGCACTATCGCTGATGATATTCTTCTCGATCTAGAGCCTCGAGTAATTTTCTTCGAAGCTGTAGTTGTGCTGGTTAATTATATTTCCTACCCGGATAAATGAAATTAAAAACAAACAGCTCGTAATCGATAAGCATTGCCACTATTTATCTTCGAAATGTATAATTTTGATTAAAAAATAATGTCGATATTAAAATGAAAAATGATTTTCAAAATACCTTTTATGCCAAATCTTCATATGAGATGGAGTTTCAACCATTCAGTTCAGTGGTAAAGAATGGATCTCATGAATTATAGATAATTAATCTTATATATATATATATATATATATATATATATATATATATATATATATGTTCCTTTAAGTGAGAAAAACTCTTAAAAACTATTGTATATCATAAAAACAAACAACCATTAAATAGTAAAACATCATAGTGATAAAATCTTAAGGATTCTGTATAACGCATGGAAGATTTTGTCACATTTTGTCTGGCAACGAACCTGTCGGATTGCCAACTCAGTCCTCTTTTTCCATTTCATGGAAATTAATTAGATCATATTATTAATAGAAATTTAAAACAAGAATATAGCTTAAGGAACCATGATAGACAGTTAAGGAATAACTTAAAAACATGAAGAAAATATTAAATTCTTTCAAATTCATCACATCCTTAAGAAAAATAAGTAAGCTTTATCTCAAATAAAAAAAAAATTACCAAGGCAAAATAATTAAAATCCATTCACCTCATTATCTGGGGACAGGCTGTAATGAAACATAGATTGTAAGAATTTATCCAAGGCCAAAAGTTCAGGCACTCACCAATCTTCATCTTACATTTTAGCCAAAAAGAAAATTAAGAAAGAAAAAACTAACATAATGATCATATTCAGTATTAACACCAATCAAATTAACAACACCAGGCATTAATGCTTCGATCCCCTCTTCTCTGATTTAGCCCCAACTAATGAAATCCTGAGGTACTCTCGGACAAGGTAGAGCTCACATAGTCCCTTACTTCCCTTGCAATCACATCCCTCATCACATCCCAAAATCCAGCAGGCAAACCCTCTGGCCTCCTCTCCGCCACCACCATTCCACCACTATTGTCACTGACTCCACCACCAATCCCTGGCGGTGCTAGAGTCAGCGTGGTCAACGCGTCCTCCTCTTCTCTCATTATGCCATCCGACATAGATCCTGATGCAACATTAATATCGATGGCAATGCCTTCATTGTTGTTGTTGCCATAGTTACAATCAAAATTACCTTCCAAATTCATCTGACTTTGGCGTTCCCTTGCCCTTCTTTTCAACGTGGAGTTCCAATGGTTCTTGACCGCGTTGTCGGTCCGACCTGGCAGCAACCTTGCAATGGTGGCCCATCGGTTACCGAACCTGGCATGAGCAGCCAGGATCGTTTCATCTTCAACTGGAGAAAACGGACGGTGCTCCACATTTGGGCTTAATTGATTACACCACCTGAGCCTACATGATTTTCCAGACCGGCCCTTTATGTAACGGCTTATCAAGGACCAATTTCTTGCTCCGTGTTGCTCAACAAGCCTGGTCAAAACCCTGTCTTCCTCGGCACTCCATGGACCTTTAATTCTTTCAGATTTAATGGTACTTCTTGGTGCTTTGTTTCCATTGAAAGAAGAGTCCGAAGAGGAAGAATCCGAAGAAGAAGTAGAACACATGTTCATTGCTTCCATGATGGAATATTAGATCACAAAGAGGGAGCTTCAAAGAAAAAGAGAGAGATTGAGTGAAGGGATTGGTTTTGATAGTGGATGAGAAGCAATAAAGCGAGATGAAGGAGTTAAGGGGCTTATATATGGAGTAGTAAAGAAAAGGAGAGGGAGGGAGGGAGGGAGAGAGAGAGACAAAAGATGCATGAACTTGGTTCGGAACCCAATAGACAGAGAGGGCTCTTCCAGGAAACTGGCTTTTGTAAAGTTGGTGGGGGTGTAGACCAGGAACAGGTGCGTACCCTCCAGGTCGAGTTTGTTTTCGAGATTTCTTTTCTGCGACCAAATTTTGTTGCAGGTCGGATTCTGTTTTGTCTGCTCTTTGTTATTTGACCATTTTGGGTCTCCAAAGATCGATAAAGTGTGGATCAAGAAAACAAGAATTGGAGGATACTACTAGGAATGTATTATTATGGGAGAGAATTCGGTATACGGATGACTTTAATTTGTGCTTCATATCTGTGTACAAGTACATGTGTTTAGTTGCCAAATTAGGTAACCTCACATAACCATCTCATAATTATAGGTTAATTACTAATTAGAATGTACTAAAAACGATTCCAAAGGCAAAACGATGGCATGGTTGTCTAAACTCGTTATTAATATACATATCGCTTTTTTTTTTCCTCTTTGAGATATTCCTTTTTAATGAATTTATGTTATTTCTATTAATCTTATCCTAGAGGGTTTTTCCTAAACTATATTTTAGAAATTATGATTATTTTAAAAAATATATATATAAAATTTAATCTAATTTTATATATTAACCAAGTGATGATCGGTAACTTGATTAATACAAGATTTGCGTTAACTTGTGATTTACACGTGACCTAGATAAACCATCAAAATATATCTTATAAGTATACCAAGCTTAATTATTTTCTTAGGCAAATCCCTCAAAAAAAATGTTTTTCTAATTTGTGACTAATTAAAATGACTAAAGTGAATAATTTAGTAAGCACTCGCCATGGCAATGCTCCTCATAATCTATAACAAGTAACAATACCAATTAAAATATAAAAGCTTTGTGAATGTTTTAAAATATTTTTTATTTAAAAATTATATTAAAATAATATATGTTTTTTTGGTAAAAAAAATATTTTTAATGTGATATGAAAATATGAAAAAATTATTTTAAAATAAATATAAAAATATACGCATTCTTAGCTGCGCAATACCATGAACACAATAATCGAAACAAGTTTAAGAGAGTGAATCTGAGGGGCAGTATTGGGATTTGGATGAGACCAAGCAATCTCGATACGGAAAAGATAATTAATAAAAATCATTCTCGTACTCGTTACTCTCTCTCTCTCTCTCTCTCTCTCTCTCCCGCACAGACAGAACGGCTTATCGTTAATAAACAAGAGAGGAGAGCGTTTAAAACATGACAGGAAGGCCAGAGCTGTTTAACACAAAACAAACGTTTTGAAACGGAAAGTGGGGTCGAAACCTTTTGACTAGAATGGCTAGATTTACAGCTGGGGAGTCCAAATCCATAGCCTCAGTAACTGGAATCAACGGCTCCGATCAACCGTTTCAAAAAAGAGATACTGTTAAGGGGAATCCCTTAAATTATTAGTGTTCACTTTTCAAGAGGATGACTTTTACGTCTTCCACGTAGGAAGGTCCCACAACCAGCCTGTGCGAATCTCACGTGATTCCTGTTAAATCCCCTTGACTTTGTGGTCTTTTCAGCAAAAGTTACTTACTTACTCCACTCTTCCTTTTGGAGCGTCTGCGTCACAGCCGATTTTTTGCCCTGAATAGTGAATACTAGGCTATGTTTGTGGCGTGCTGCGTTTTGTGTTTCGTTTCAAGTATTTATTTTTATTTGTTTTGT
This sequence comes from Salix caprea, assembly GCA_964035475.1. Classification (NCBI taxonomy): domain Eukaryota; kingdom Viridiplantae; phylum Streptophyta; class Magnoliopsida; order Malpighiales; family Salicaceae; genus Salix; species Salix caprea. The sequence continues at coordinate 1,598,891 of OZ037761.1, read as the reverse complement.
TAATTAATAAACCATAGTCTTACTCCAAACGAGGCAGAGGTCACCTTACACGCCTTGATTGTTTAACGGAGGCTAAAGATGTATCACGATCACTTATATTTTTTTAAATTATAATAATAAAAATTATCACAATATTAAATAAATATTTAAACATAAACCTATAAGTCAACTTAGTATTTGCCAAGCAGGCTCAATACACTATCAAATTATTAAATTTTATTTTAAATCTTAAAAATTGAGATAATCAAGTTTTAAATTGATTAGTTAATTTCAAGTTTTAAATTGATTAGTTAATTTCAAGTTTTATTTTATTTTTATCTAAAATAGTATGATTTTTTTTAATTTTAGAGTTTATTTATTAAACCCACGATACAAAACTCGAACCAGGTCTATTACAATACTTTCACTTTAGTTTAGTTCTTTCTTTCTTTCAAAATCCGAGATCGAATCCGAATTTGCTGACTTAAATAGGTGATGGTACTTTGAATTTTAAAGTACAACGATGGTACGATTATTTTCAACAGGTCACTTTAAAAGTTGAAGATGAATGAATTAACAGTAATTATTATATCGCGAAATAATAATTATTATATAATATTCAATTCAGATCGCACTTACCCAAGTCAAGAGTCGCTGGCTCAGCGGATCAACAAAATAATTCAATCGGTAATTTTTTTAAAATCATTTAGATAAAAAAAACGTATATTAAAATTAAAAATAAGTTCGAACTATACGCTAAATCAACAAATCATCGGATTAATATGAGACATTGAGACTGTGTCTATAACTGATAATATTGCCATCTTGAAGTCCCACGAGAAACATAAAAGTAATTTGGAAGCAGAGACTGAGAGCCACGCGGTTTACAACGATGAGATTTACGCAACCCCACAAGATATAAACGGAGCGGCATCATGATCACATCCTAGCCGCCCACGTGTCAGTATTAATGGATTTTTGGAGTCTTATAGCGGACCTGTGATGTAACTCCACCGAGAAGCAGTTGGGCAGTTGCTACTCCAGCTAGCATCAAACCCTAATTCATTCACCGACTGATTTCCAAATTTTCCAAATTTTGAAACAGTGAATCAAAACAGGACGATTTCCCTAATAATTGTCTTCAAGAGGTGGCCTTTGTGGGACCAGAAAATGGACTATTTTTTTTGTAAGAGATATTTTCAATCTGATCAGAAAGAAACTGAGCCATCAGTGGGGTCCACCAATGTTCCCTTCCAACCCATTTGTTGCTCGGTTTAGCTCTGTCATTTGTTGTTTTGGGTTTTGCCCGATACCGCGTTGGAATGGGTAGTTTGTCCTTTTCCTTGAACAGATCAACCATTTGTTTCCTCTCACCAGTTTTTGCCTTTGCCGCTATGTGATAAACACGAACCGTTTTAATTTTCATTCCATTGCTCGGCTCGTGTTCTTTATCATAGTTGAGATCGTTTGTTTTTCTTCGCTAGAGAACGGTAATAGTTGTTTCGATTATAAAATAAAATACAATAATTATCAAATTTAAACTCAGAAAATTTAATCTAGAAAAAAAAATCCTAATTTTCTAGTTGTGATCAATCTCAATTCTCGATGTGAATAAATTATTTTTTTATCAGAATAATTTATTTTATTTAAAAAAATCCTTTCTGAGTTTAAATTATATATTGACTAGATCTTATTGAGATGACATTTTTTAATTCGTGTTAAAACTTGTACTGGATTAAATTATAAATCATAAATTATATGAATTAACCATAAAAACCTAACTAGGCTTCTTGAATATGTTATTTTGTATCATTTCATGGCCAGCTGGATTTACTTAGAAAATATGATTTTTCAAGCTCATCATCTGATTTTGTAGGTATTGTTAGAAGTTCAAATGAAATTCAATTTCGTCCAAAATCATAAATTATATGAATTAACCATAAAAACCTACTTAGAAAATATGATTTTTCAAGCTCATCATCTGATTTTGTAGGTATTGTTAGAAGTTCAAATGAAATTCAATTTCGTCCAATAATATCTTTTTAAAAAGCTTAATATGTGTACTTTAATTTTAATTCATCTCATATTCACATTATAACATTATAACTTGATAAAAAACTTGTCATAAGAAATAAGATCCGAAACATAAAATACAAAATTTTTTATCTTTAAATAATAAATTGCAAAAGTCTGATATGCATATCAAACTTATAAAAATAAATTTTAATGATCTCCAAACACATTAAAAATTATAATATAAAAAAAATAAAAACATATGTATACTATTCATTTATTAACACCCTCTCGAACTTCTAAGTAGGATTCATTGATTACTTGCAAGTGGGGGTAATTTTTACTTTCTAGTATGTTTAGAAAGTGTTTTTTATTTAGAAAATTATAAATTTAATATTTTTAATGTACTAATATAAAAAATTAAAAGATATTCTAATACATTAGAAAGTAAAAAATATGTTTTATTTTTAACATTAATATATTAAAATCATCCAAAACTATCAAAAATCAATTTAATATATTTTAGAAAAATAATGGAAAAGCAGAATGTAACTAAAAAACAAACACTCCTTTTCAACAAGAAATAACTTGCAATTGTGGTATCACATTATTTTCTTATAAGAAAATGTCCACTCATTGCCACATATAACCTTGAATTTATAAAAAAACAAATCCTCTAAAATAACTTCTTGATGCATTATTGGAAATTACTGATTACTATTTTAGTATACTTAATAATTCATCGATATCTTATTTTTCAATTTCTTGAAATGTAAATGCTTATAAATATGACAAGGAATTGTAAAAAAATATAAAAATAATAATAAAAGTGAATGAATAATTGAATTTCTATGTGGTATTTTTAGCAGAAACGTAATAAAAAATTTTAAGGCAGGCATCTGCATGACTGGATTTTGTTCTGCTGGGAGTTAAGATGTGGGAGGTCGATTTTTCTGCATGGTCGGATAATATTGGGCTCGGCGGTAACTTAACCTGGGCCCGTTCTTCCGACACCAACTGGTTTTGATCAATCCGGTGAAAGGATGGGCCTGGCTTTTACTGTTAACACGAAAAAATATAACCTAACTTTTTTTAACAGATAATGTCAGCGGCCCGTCTTCTCCATGGAATGATACTCAGCCCTTGGATAGGAGGGTCCGCATTGAATTCACAAGGGGACCCGTTCATGCATAAGGCTGATCTGGGGTAACATAAACAGTTTGTCCATATCAATTTTATTCAAATTAAAATAATTATTGAAAAACATAACCACTGTAAAGTTTAAATTTTATCATTTCATTTTTAGTTTATTTTTAATACCCGAAGATATACTGTGTAGTTTAATTTTATACCTCAAAATGTTAAAATTTACAATTAAATCCTTAATACCTTGAATATTATTTAAACAAGCTAATTGGTGAAGAATTTTAGATATTTTAGTCAAATTCTATCGGATAATTATAAAATTATTACGAAATTCATTTTACATTTCAAAACATGATAAATATATTTTTTTATGAAAATATGTTCGTAAAACTTTTAGGATTTTGTTTTATGCACTAGAACAAATGCGTTTTGTTTTATTGGAAATTTCATAGAGAATCAAGTATTTTATTTAAAGTTTGTATCTTACAGTGGCATAAGCCTGATATTAAACAAAATGGGTAAAAAAACATGCAAGAAAATCACTTTGTTTTTGAAATGACTCTTATTTTTTTTCTTTATTAATTTTTATTATATTATTAATTTCATTATTATATGGGTTAGGATGAAAATAGGTTCAGCCCGACTCAGTCGGGGTCGACTGATTAATGTCTTAACAAACACTTTTTGTATTTTTTTTAAATTAACAAACTAATAGCTAGACTTTCTTATTTTTTTTTGCAATGGCAAGCATAATTTTCTAGAAGGAGAAAGAGAAAAGAGAAAGAGGAAAAACTCCTTGATAGAGCTCTTACGTGTGCCGTTAGAGAAAACATGCCTCGCCACCATGATTGGGATGGTGAGGTAGATTAAACGCTGCCCTAAAAGATCACATACATTGTTGTGAGGGTGCCACACTTGATGGCGCGTGCGTAACACATAATAACCATTTTTAATTTTTAATATAAATTTATCTATATTAATATATTAAATCACCAGTGAGAATTACAAAAAAAAAAAAAAAAAAAACTTAAAATGACCTTGCATCCATAGTAAAAAGAATTTATTTTCAGGGACATTTAAGTAATTGACATGCATATAAAATATAAAAACCCGAAAACTATATCGCAGAAAAAAACATGAAATAGTAATCGCTAATAAGCCTTATGGGAAAAAAAAACTCTTATACTCGTAAATCGAAGCTTGCACCAAGGATAAAATAGTAGTTTCGCTTGCAATGATACGGAAATTTCATATGAATGACCTTCTACCGAACACTTTAATCTACCCTTTTATTCGGAGGAAGCCTCTTAGAAAGCTGGATGAGTAACAGGAGTCTGTATTATCCCTCGGAGCACTTGGCTTCTCTAAAACTGCAGCTTCCATTCATTTTGATTGAGTGGAGACAAAAGGGATGGGAACATCATTTGACATGCACCGAAACCCTAATCGACACACTTGAGTTGAGTCTCGACTCGAGACTTGTTTGTGTGCAAATATTCCGAATATTGAAGTCCACATCCAGCCCCCATTCCCCACCACACCATACATCTGATGTTTGACTAACCAGTTCCATCGCCTAATGTGCCTATGCTAGGAAAAAAGAGGGCAACGCAATTAATGCTCTCTCACTGTCTCACATGCTGTGTTTTGGCCCTCACTGGCCTGTTTATTTGATTGAAATTATTTCAGGAAAGTAAAACGGACCTGTCTGAACAAAATCACCTTCCTTCGAAGGTATACATGATAATACGAGGATTTATCATGTATAAGGTATTGAAATGTAAGAAATCCCAGTGTAAAAGCTGTCTTAATTCTCCCTATTGAAACGAGCTGCAACTACAGGACTTCTGCTCTGGAAAATGTAAGAACTTAATATGAAGAACTGAATCATGGCATGTAGTATCTGTACATTTACTAGTAATTAATTAAAAGAGAGCCTGTGAATTGGCTCCGCAGGGATGCCAAAAAATTCAAAAATTGTCAAGGCAGGATGATAAATATATGTTCTTTTATATTTCAACTCCATCAAACTCCATGCGACGACCAAGGAATTTACATGGGACTTCTTGCTGCAAAACCACAACTCGTGTAATGATCTTGGCATAGAAAAAGCAAAGAGATCAACAGAATACTTTTTGTGGTGCTTATGATTACAAAAATCAATTTCACAAGCATAACGTAGAATGCCACACGCAAACAAATCCTAGCGAGCCCTGGCAAAGAAAATACTCAATTCCGGCCCCGCTGCACCGTCAGGATTAATCATGTACAGGGCTTCAGAGTCTCTTGATCCAACCACTCTCTCGAATCTGGCTCTAATGTAAGTCAGTTCCCCGTCTGCCGATTCCTTCTCATTATTCGGGCAAGGAAGCACACCTGCGCCCATTGAAACACCTCTCAGAAGTTGCATAACATGAAGCTCATCGTCAGACATTTGCTTCCTCCTTATACAGTACCCAACCTTTCTTCCGTTACAGTACACGGCCCAAACAAACTCCTCCAATAGTTTCTTTTTATGAGTCTTGGTCTCGCTCTCGAGTGCGATCCTTACTATATCCGATGCCATCTCTCTGTGAAAAAGACTCGAGTGCATCGGCAGCTCAATAACAAACATCGGCGCACAATGAGGATCTTCTTGTATGGCTAGACTAACTCTGCCTTTACGATAACCAAAAATGGTACCCGTTGTCGCATGGTCCTTGAGCAAAGGTTTTCGAGGCCTGCCTAATAGTGCAACCATCTTGCAACCTGATGTTAACATGGGGAAGAGCTTGAACATTTTAAGAAGCCCGCCGCCACTAGATTTTGATCGTTTCTCGCTTGCAGTATGCCGGAGCAAAGACAGGATGGCCTGATTGTCCATTTGGAAGCCAGGGCTGGAATGTACTGGTGGCATCGTCGGACTAATTACTACAGTACTCTGCTATAAAATCCAGGAAAAACGAAGGGCGATGGCGTGTTTGAGGCTTTGAGCTATTGATCAGTCACAAAGATACATATAAAGAGAGGTGTAGGAATTAAAAAGAAGAGTTCGGAAGCTTGTTGGTCGCTTTGGCTGGATTGTCCCGGCTGAAGTGGGAAAGCGAAGAGACAGACCCCCCCCCAAGTTGGTTGTGATTAAAGGAAAAATGAGTCCTGAGGCTTTGATGTGACCAAGTTTAGTGATGAAGAAAAAGATGGGGGGGCTTGAATGAGATAAGATAAGAGGGTTCGGACCACATAATGTGGGGAAAGCGAGGGAGAGAAAAAACTCAAAAGATGATAAAAGGGACTCTGTTAATGTTGGCACAGGCATGTGCCTCTCTGATCATTACATACGGCATCGACATCACTTCTTTATGCTTTGCCAGACCCCCCTTCCCCTCCCTAACTCTCACTAATTATTGAGGTGCAGCTCATCTTTCCTCGATTCATTTCGCCATGGAAATTTTGCTTTTGCTTGTGGGGCGACTCTTCCTTTAGCTCCCAATCTGCGTACAGGTATTCAGATTTCAGACCACAGAGAAGTAAGAAACTGGCCCAGGTGCTCGTGTATTCCAGCCAAGTATTAAATACTAGGTATCGTTCATGCTGTCTGCTTTTCAATTCTTTGAGGTTTGGAAACTGTACCCTCTCATACCAGTTCGAATTACTCGGTTAATGTTGGGAAATCATCGCTTTAAATTCGGGTACAGCTAAGTTTCTGAAAATACTTTTAGACCCGTCACAGCTTCACAGCTTATTTAGTTTTCATTGCTTGATACAATTTTTCATTTCAGATTATAGTAAAAACTATTTTTCTAAAGAAAAAAACTTTTTTGCACCAAACATTTTAGTTAAAGTAAAGTGCGTGCACATGTTTAATTAATAGTAATGTCCACATGTACCAGTTAGTGTCCAGGATGGGGGTCCTTCGAAACGAGTGGATAAAAAGGAAGGGGTTTTGTCGGCATCAACGTTGGACACTAACTAGCATTTTGGCAAGTACAGCCTAGTGATAGTGATTTGTGGGTGAAAATTGATGATTTGTGGCAGGAATCTCTTATGTTCGATGTACATGTAAACAGTTTATTATTGGATTAAACTATTTCGTATGTACCCACCACTGGTCAGTTTGAGAAATTTAAGAAAGGGCAACTACAGTTCTGTAATCATTCTGTTGATAACCTGGTAATATGCAGGACCTTGAAAATATGTGGATGGACTGTATTTTATTGGATTAAAAAGATGTATTTAAAGAGTTTTTTCCAGCTTTTTTTTTGCTAATTAACTTCATGCATGATTGAGTGCTAATAAATAAATAAAACAACCCTCCTGATCTATCGATAAATTGTGGGTGGTGCCTGAAAAAATCACCCAGCATCAATAGTCCTTAAATAAATTAAATATTTAATTAGGTAATTTCGTGAAATAAATCTAGATTTTAGTCTAATTGATGTTAACACACACACACACACACACAATAAGCTCAAACAACTCTATAAATGTATTTATTTATTTGGAAAGAAACCCTCCTAATGATCATTTGTCAATAGTAAATTTGATTAAAAAGAAGAAGCTCGAATCAATGTTTGCCATGTGTCCCTAATCCAGTGAAAATTTCAAATGTTTTTTTGAGCTAATTTAAATTTAGGTTTAATTAAGAAAGAAAAATGATTAAAAACTTCAATTTTGTACAAAGACTATTGAGATTAAATAATGTATTATTGAGATTTTATATATATATATATATATATATATATATATTAACCCATGAAGAGGATATATATATATTAACCCATGAAGAGGGTGTGTAGCACTTTTCTATCAAATGTTTCTTGAATCGATTCTCTCAATCCATGGAGCACATGCAGTGATTGGACAAAAGGGACATATTTTCGCAATCGCACTTGGCGTGTAAGATCAACCAACAAGTTGAACTGGTACGAGAGGAAAGGAAAGGAGAAAGGAAAGATCAAATTCCATTGATGCAACATAAAGCTAAGATCACATCCCTAATCCAGTGACTTGAACCCAACTTTTCCCAAGGACAGATCATCTATCAAGATCTCTTTAATACTATTAAAAGCTAGTAACCTGAAAGGATGGATTTTGATACCTGTGCCTTGGAAAAATCTTTTTTGATCAATGCCACAAACATTTTAGTGTGCATTCAGAATTATATTATATTTTACTGTTTTATTTAAAAAAACAAAAAAAACCCTATAAATTCTTTTTTTTTAATTATATGTTGATTAACTAAATACTTTTAAATCATGACTAAAATAAAATGCAAATTGCACAGTGCTATATCATAGAAAGAAATAAAGACTTAGTCTATCTTGAACATTATCTGACAAAATGCATGTTATAAAGAGATCTTTGAGATTAATTAAAGAGATAATAAAATGATTCTACATTCTAAGCTGCCTTTGTCGCTGGCTCGTAGCCTTCCAATTATTGAGGCAGTGATAAGACACTGCATGATTGATTTTTCATTTCTTATCTTCAGTCGTATGTGACATTTAACTGCTTTTGCGATCATAGCTTAATTCAAGAGCTAACTTGGGCCCTTCATGTAATCACGTTGATTTTTACGGTCATGATTGACGACCCGGCAAGACAACACGAATATTCTTATTTGTCTCGTAATAGAGGTGTAAGTGTTGATAAAATATTGATTATCCGTAATTGATTAAGAAAAAAAGGGTAATTAGTGCGTGATTGCAATCTAAATGTAGCTGTCAAAGCACAGAAAGATAGGTTTAAACTTCGTTAACAAGAGGGATACTTCTTTCAAAGCTTCACCACCCTCCCATGGAGGGAAAGTAGAAAAGGGGAGAGGTTGCAAATAATTCCCGATTAATATGGGATGGCCAGGCTCATGAAAATTTACACCAACCCACTTGAGAACGAAAATTCATAGAAGAAACCCACTAATTGGCTATTGCTTACCTAGTTCCGTGTGTTATGGGATCATCTTATTTAAAAGCTCAAGTTGTTAGGTGAGACTCTAAGATATAATTTATATTATCCTTTAACGCAATCCTTCAAGTAAAAGTCCTTTGAGTTTAAAACATGCACGCAAACTCACACTACCTTGTTCTTGATTTTTATCAAATAGAATTAGGGTGATGAGATTCGAACTCTTGACCGTTGGGTCAATGAGGCTCTGATATCATGTCAATAAACTATTTCACCTAAAAGCTCAAGCTATTAGGTGAGGTTTCAAGATATAATTTATATTATTTTTTAACACCGCACTCCTAAATATTTTTAGAGATTTTTTTGCAATAAAAAAATGCTGTCTAAAAGGGTGACCATCTGCCAATTGGGTCTTAAAATATAGAGATAATTTTTTTTTTTTTAAGAATTTATTTTATATTTTTATTTCTGTTTCTTCAACCACAATGTTTCTGTATTTATCACCCTCGTTTTTTTGCATCAAACAAAAACCTAACATTATAAAAATAAAGAAATTTCTGCGCACTTTCTTTCGAGTTCATCATTGTACGTTTATTGTAAGAGAGGTCCCATGTTGTGCTTCGTGGGAGATTTCTCTTTCGAGTTCATCCATTCCACACAGCATTATCCTCGGAAGGTAAAATTATGTTTTTCATGCTTGCCATTGGCCAGCGAAAAGGAAGCTTGCAAGTTGTAATGAATGTATCTGTGTGGTCACATGTACCGTCCAAGTTCATTCCCTCCTGTCATCCTGCAAATTCCAATCGTTTGATCATGTGTTTTAGCTGCATGTCTAGCGAGGCACACCCGCCATTTTCGTTTCTTAATTTTCTTGCACAATATTGCAGGTGTTTGTTTTCCTTACGAGAAAAAAATTAATAATGATTTTCAAAAATTGATGGTAATTTGTGTACTAAGTAGTTGGATATCCATCTTTAAGGGAGCTTTCCTTTTTTTTTTTTTTTTTTTTTTTGCTAGAGATAAAAATTCATTGAAGAGAAAGGCTTTCTCATCTAAATCTAAGCCAATCAATATATAAGATGATTTTAAAATATAAAAAAATAAAATGCCAATTCAAAGTGCTAAAAAAACACGTATTTAGAAACTACAAATCGAGAATTCAAATTTTTAATTTAAAAAAAAATATATTTTAAAAATGGAGGTGCAAATTACACCCTGTTGATATTTTTTAGCAATCTATGAATGCATTTGGACTCGACAGATTCTTACGCGAGTTCATGGAACTGCATGCCTCAATGCAGTCTAGTTCAAATGAGCCCGATTCAGATTGATAATTTTATTATTTTGAAAAATTAGGTATAAAAGCCCAATGAGCTTTTTAATTTTAGCCATGTTCTTCCAATGGAATATATAAATTTTATTGCCTGTTTTTTTCATAGCCCAAGGAAAATGTGAAAGACACAGGCCCAACCCGTCAAGCATACAAGGCTTTTAAATAGATCAATGCAGCCCACACAAGGAAGATATAATTCTTGGACCCAAAGCTCAAAGAATACAGGCCAAGAGAATGGCAGCCCATGAAAGAAAGAAAAACAAAATGAAACCGAGCTTGACACTAATTCCCGGTTCGTTGACACTATTTTTGTGGCTTCTCGGGTTCAAAACGAGGGAGAAAATAAACAGTATCCGAAAGACATGTCATTCAAGCCTAATTTAAAACCAGACGACAATTCGTCTTACAAAAGGGAATTAGGTTAAATTAAAGTCGTTTTTTAAACTTTCAATTCAATCCAAGATCGTCTTTCTCTTTGATATGTGTTCAATATCACCCATGGAGATTCACAATTGGATTTTTGGATTTCCGCGTTCCTTACGAGATGGTCTTTATTTTTAGATTTCTTCAATCCAGTCCTCATTTAACTATTCAAACTTCTAGTGTTTTTAATTTCACCCATGATTAAGTCAATTAAGCTCTTCTAGAGTTCAGTTAGGTCATTGTCTTTCTTCTATATTTGCAATTTTGCTCTGATATTCAACTCTCTTCTTAAATAATCTTTTATTTGTCAAAATTGGACGGTCAAACTTTGCGATCCTGTCCATGTTGGTTCCCAACTGTCAATTTGTTAAGTCTTGACTAGATTTTCAATATATTTTTTAATATTTCTTCAACAACATCCTAAACTGTCGATCCAACAAACATTCTAAAATTATTTTTGAAATAAATTAAAAATATATATATTTTGGTTTGTATTTTTAGATTATTTTAATATACTGATATCAAAAATAAATTTTAAAAAATAAAATTATATTATTTTAAAATATTTCTAAAAAAAAAAAAATTAAAAAACATAAATGCAATACGTGCTCCTTCGGTGGCAGGTGCAGTGTGATTGCAACTTCTTATCGGACGGATAGACAATGCGCCACCAAATTCAGCATAATGTTTGGTCATCTTGAGTAGCTGGTTTGCTAGATTCTACGAGTTGCATTTCCGTTGGTGCTAGTTTTTGGTTGAAAACAGGGCGCTTCAAGTTGCATTAGAGTCCATCTAAAAATTAGAAAGGTTAATTTCGTGTTATTAAAATAATATTTTCTTCTTGGACAAAATTAAAAGTCAAACTGGGTTTTGCTATGCGTGAATTAAATTATATTAGTTTCTAGTTGACTTTTTGTAATTAGTTTAGATGAAACGGTACCGAGTTTTTTCCGAGTGATGAAGCCGGGTTTAATAAACTTTATCGATAACAAGAATAAGATATCAGCCGTGATTGTGAAGTCTTCCCTAATCTAGAAGTTGACTCTGTCTATTTGGCTGCCATCACCGGCTGTTTACTTATTTTCCTTCACAGGAAATTAATTTGATGTGCGATGAAATCCATATCTAGAAGGTCATCCGGTGGTTTCTTTCAAAACCTTCCATGCATGACAAGTGGTTTATAATTAAGCAAAAAAACAGAGAGGGACAACTGTCGTGTTGTAACCTTTTGACCTTGTGGAATGTTGAAATGGTAATCAGAAGTTGTACAGAAACCTGATCCATCTTCTGTTTCCTTGACACTTCGAGTTGTTAAGGCTAATTAGTTGATTGGGTAAATTGGGGTGGGGGTAATGTAAGGATCCTCTGTTCGGTTAATCCATGTGTAGAAAAACATTTTCATTCCTTCACGTAGTTGCCCGCAGAACTTATGTTCCGTGAGGCAATGGGTGGTGAGAAATCGTCTCCAAGTTCAATGATGCTAAAAATTAAAGAAATTGACATTGAAAAGATAAGAGATATGGGATTTCGATTCTGTGGTTCCAATATTTACCAAGTTTTTACAATTGAAAAGTACTGAAAGAAAGAGAAGGAATTGATATGTAGCTCTAGGCGCTCGGAAGAAATCAATGAAATAAAGATCAGAATTCAGCAGGAACTTTCATTGTGCAAATCCTTCTCTTCGAGAAACAGTTTACTGTATTAACACCAAAGGGAAATCTGTACTCCTGGAGAAGAATAAATCTTGATTAACGCGTAAGAGTTCCGAAGCCATTGGCAAGAGCATGGGCAGCTGGATTGAAAGCCAATCTCCCGAAAATGCCTTGTTTGTAAGGCAAGAAAGTTTTCTTCTTCAGATTATCGGATACAGCTTTATTCACTGTGTAATGTAACTCATGTGCCGACACCGGTCCTTTCCTTTTTGAAGACACCGAGCCTGAACTGTCTGTCGGCCGGGAGCTCGGATCTTTTCCATCTTCATGTTTTTTGAACAAACCCGAGTACTTTCTGAGATGATCCTTATCATGCGCATGTCCTTCGGACGCGCTTCTAAATAAGAATAAATCTCTCAGCCTCCACTTCTTTGAAGAACTCTTTGAAGAAGAAGAAGAATTAGATGGTACTGGGACTTTTGGATTGGGTGCTGATTGGTTGGCTTGTTCCCATGGACATTCGGATACTCTAAATGGAGACAGAGATCTTGATGCTCTACGGCTTGAGCTGGATGTTAACCCTGAACCTCTTTCCCTCTCCCTCCCTCTTCCATTTTCCGTTCTCTTGCGAGTATTTTCAACTGCAGTTGCAAATGGATCTAAATCTTTCTTTTTTCTTGGCGAAAAAGCTTCACGAATCATTCTTTTCCCTTTCTGCATCGGAGAGCTTGGTGAGGAGGGTGGGATTCTCTGGGTAGAATCATCGACTTGTAATCTAGGAGGAAGCTTCAGGGGCCGGATTTTGCCACCATAAAAAAGTTCATCTGCTGAGATTGATTCCTTTTCTGATCCGGCACAGAAATCAAAAGCGAAATCATCTTCAGTATTAGTATGACCAGTTGTTGCCCGTGGTGATTTAGGAGTGCCGGGCCTTTCTTCCCAGTGAAAAGGAATCCCAGCTCCATCTTCATTGCCATCAATCAAGCTGTCGAAGTAACTGTAAAAATCGTCGGCGCGTGAAGGACTTGTCGGAGCGCTTAAGGTGTAATCCACGAACCGTTTCGGTGTAGATGGAGCACTCAAGAATGGCAAAGGTCGAGCCTCGTTGAAGTCGAAATCCATGCCTGGCCCAGGTATGGCAACTTCTAGTTTCAACATTTTTTCTCCGATACTTGCTTTCGAGTTTTCGAAGGATCTGTTTAAGAAAGATAGATGAGACGGGTTGGGGTTTGCTAAGGAAGTAATAAATATAAGGAAGAGGAGCGAGGGAACAGGAAGGGTGAGGGAAGGGTGGGAGGGTTGGAGATTGTTGACTTTATGAAGTCATAAAAAATAGGAGCCGCCTTTTGATACTCTTCCTATCTCCTTACAGTCTCCCGCTGTCCATTATTGAATATATTTTTCGATTTCATTGTCAATTTCACACGGGGGGTGTAAAGAGGGTGCTATTTTGCAAGGCACTGTTAGACAATCTGTTTTAAAATACTTTTGTAAAAATAGTTTTTTATTTTAAATTTAAAAATTTTGGAATTTTTAGATCATTTTTATTTTGTGTTTTTAGATCATTTTCATGTGCTGATATCATAACTAATTTTTTTAAAAATAAAAAAAATATTATTTTGATATATTTTTGAATAAAAAATACTTTCAAAAACAACTTCCATCGTACTCTCAAACAAACACTTAATAGTTATAAAAACTAAATTTCATTTGATAATTATTTTTATATAAAAATATAGTTTTTTGAAGAATTAAAATATTTTTTATATAAAAAAATCAATTCACGAGGTGACCCGATTAACCTAGGATTCAAATAAAACTATAGCCTGCGTCATCTTGTTTATTTTATTTTGTTTTAGCAGGGGAGGATGGGGGGTCTTATGGCATGTCAACTAGCCACCTATGTTTGAATTATCCATGGAGTTAAGGAGTTTGAGGGAGACATGCTGGAGTAGACGATATATGAGGTTAAAAAAAAATGGCGAGTCAAATCTGTTAAGGAATTATTTTATCAACAAGTTCAAGTTTTAAATAAGATTTTAAAAAATAATTTATATTATTTTTTAATATATTTTCCAAATAAAATATTTTTGAGCTTGAAAATTATATATACTCAGTATTATTTCGTTGATAATTTTTATCAGACAACGGTGGATAAATTTAAACTCATAATTCTTTAATTAATAAGATTTTAATAAAAATATCAAATAATAAAATATAATTTATATTATTTTTCTCTACACTCAAATCATCGTTTCACGGCAGCATTGAACGAAAACAAGAGCATGAAATGCATACAAACCTCACGGTGCTGAATTTGTAATTTCGTGCAATAAAAATTTTGGGTTTTTATTTATAGTCTATTATCGTCTCTTCATATTCATCAGATTCAACAAAATAAAGGGTTTCCTCGAGAATACAAACGTTGCTACGTAGTACGAAAATGGAAGTGTGGAAAGGAAAGGACAGAAGCTTGCAATTGCAAAGTTATGATTTTTGTGCATATTTTTGGTTTTTATTTCTTGAATTTACTCCTCTCTCTTCATGTCTATCGCAATTAATTCGTGTTTGATCTCTCCTGTGGTATGACTTAGAAAACATAGTAGTTTAATGATTATTTGAATATGTGTTTTAAAAATATTTTTGGAAAAAATAATTTTTTTTATTTTAATTTTAATTTTTTTAATGTTTATAGATCATTTTGATGTGTTAATATCAAAAATAATTTTTAAAAAATAAAAAATATCATTTTAATATTTTTTTAAACAAAAATACATTCTAAAAAACAATCTCGCTACAATTATAAAAAACTCTAAATGAAATAATGCCGTAATGAGAACGAGGCAAAACTTTCAAATCCAGCACAAAGAGGAAAACAGTGGATATTATATTTATTAATTCCAGCCTGGGAGTTGATTCAAGACTTAAGGGGTGGCTCTACCAGAATTTTTTTTATTAAACAGTATTTTAATAAAGAAAAAGAAAATCAAATGTAATCTTTACCAGATTGATCACGTGTTGTTTTATCAGGTCAGTTAGATTAAACTCAATTAATTTTTAATCGATTTTATTTGATGTTTGGCCCGGATTCATGGGTCGAGTTGGTCAAATCCCTAAAAAAAACTAGGATATTTAAATCTGGATTTTATATTAAAAAATTAATTGCTCGTTGTTTTTATTTATTTATTTCTTGCCATTGATCATTTTGTTATATATTTTTGTGTTTGAAGTGAAAAATATCATAATTTATGAAAAACGTTGAATAAATATCAGTATGAATTATAATAAATATTAATTAGTTTCCTCCTTAGCAAAGGGATTGACCACTTGTTATGCCTTGATGACATTTTCATATATATTATTTTCTTGGAGAGAAACATCGATCTTACTTGAATCACAATCAATGAATGAACAGCCCAGTTAATATTTTTTATTTAGAATTAAAATCCAATGAATTACCCGAACATAGGTTGGTCAATTTATTATTCTATTTTATCTAAGTTATTTAACGCATAAAATCAAAGTTAGACTGATTTGCCAGCAGGGTCTTGGTTTGGTGGTCAAGAAGGGTTTCTACTCACTCCAGTTTCAAGTCTTGTCAGGCACACCTGTCACCCCGCGGTGTTTTACATGTTCATTAGGCTTGCAGGATGTTCAGTGGATCCGAAAATTAGTTGTGGTGCACGTAAGCTGGTCCGAACACTCTAGTTATATATATATATATATATATATATATATATATATATATATAAAAGCTAGACTGATTCATGACTTCTAGATTCAAAGACTTTTTGCTAAAACTTTCAGATTTCGGCTGCATTTCATTCGAATATTACTGGCTTCTGGAACCGGAGATTATCAAATGCTCGATGTCACTTGCCACAGTCTTTCGCGTCAATTCCATACTTTTCAAGCACGAGTTTCTGGCAGCCCTTTTATTTCTTCAGGATATTAGCGTTTTAATGACTTTTTTAAATAATATATTTTTATTTTTAAATAAGGAAAATAAAAATAAAATAATTCTTTTAAAAGTGTAATTACAACGTAAAAGCAAACAGATTCAAGATATTGATATTATTCACGGTCCTGGCTTTATAAATAATGGATTGGAGTTGACTTCCTCACCTCAATTCTGCCAAATAAGTTAACTCGTGAAATAATTAAAATTTATTTAAAAAAAAACTCAAAAAGATGCTCTGAGACTAGACCGGGATGAATTTAATAAAGATTACGGAATCTTTTTTTTCTTCTTCAGAATGGTAGTCAGTAATGTTTACAGCAGATACCATATTCCAAGTTCCATAGAGGAAATATAAAATAAGTACACGAGGACGAGGAGGCAGACAGTGGCTGCGTTGTTCTTCCTGATCCCATATATGTCTATTTCAATCCTATATATTTGTCGTATACTTGTGATGTCACCGGCCAGGCAGCGGCCGAGACACGGCGTTTGGGCTTGCCTTTACTTATCGAAGAGTTCAAGCTATCACCCTCCTCAAGATTAATTTATGATTCCGACTGCTATAGAGAATAACAAGTTTCAATTCCATTTACGACTAGTCATAATCACTCTACCTTCAACTTGTATTTGATATGATTCGGATTTGATTTCGTATATTATTTTTTTTTTTTTTAAATTCTGAGCATTCTATTTTTTTTTCGATTTTGATAGCTCATTGTGATGCTCCAACTTATAATCTACTAAAGACCTATTCATTTCTAGAAAAAAAAAAAAGAAGAAAAAATGATGATAATCTAGAAGGTAAGAAAACGATTGCCAGGAAAATTTAGAATGAAAATGATGTTATTATTTGATAATTTAATCATATATTATACATTCAACTCATAATATCTATACAATGAGATAAGTAAGAAAATAAAATAAAATATAAAAAATAAGTATTTTATTTTTTGTATTTCTCTTGATAGAAAATCTTTATTATTTTATCGGGCTTTATTATTTTGCACCTTTATTTTTTTATATATATCATTCTTTATCACGAGCTGATGTTTCATTGAAAAACAATAATAAATAAAATATTTACTAAACTTGATTTTTTTTTGTTTTAAATTATAAGTTTTTGATAGTTTTAGATAATTTTGGTGTGCTAATATCAAAAATAATTTTTAAAAAATAAAATATATTATTTTAATATATTTATATAAAAAAAAACTTTTATTATATTTTCAAAGAGACACCTGAGCACGGTAAAACAATTACAAGTCATTCAATCCACAGTGAATGGTGCAAAGATGACCGTTTGAATAGAATAAATTCACCTGGACAACTGCTAGTTTTGTTTAATGACATTTATGTTTTTTATTTCTAACAGTGTAAAGTATTTTTTCAAAAACATTTCCGTTTGAATAAAATAATATATGTTTTTTAGATTTTAATTAATTGTTGACATTATTATATATATTAAAAATATCAATTTAATATTTTAATAAGTTAAATATATTTTTAAAAAACACTCAAGTAAATATAAAAATACAAACACTGTCGTGTGTTTATTTTTTCATTTTTTTGTATTGCAGTGAAGAGATGAGACAAGTTTTGTTATGAGATGTCTGGGATTTTGACTGGGCCGAGTTTTTAAGAAAATTGAATTTTTATTTTAAGTTAATTATTTTTAAAAATTATTTTATTGTGTTAATATTTTTTTTTTGATAACGTGGGAACCACATAACCCGGAAAGCACACTTTGTGGGCCCAAAGCATGCGTAAATCCCCGGCTGTCCCAGGCTCTTACAGGTTTGGGATAGGGCGCTAGGACGACTCGAACCTCGCTCCCATGTGTGAGAGTGGGGTCTGTTGCCGCCAGGCTATCCCCCTGGGGACTTTATTGTGTTAATGTTAAAAATAAAAAAATATTTTAATACATTTTAAAATAATAAACAATTTCAAAAAGATATAAAAACGTTTCTTCAATTTTCAATGTCTCTAAACTTGTTAGGTGGGTCAAGAGGAGTTGTTTTACTTGGTGAAGTCGGTTCCAGCGCCGTGAAATTTCGATGGAAGGATATCATATTCCTGGATGACAAAAGGCTCATACAACAAGCTACCGATTTTTCAAAAAAGCAGATTTTGTGATCGTGTGACAAAATCGAATCCAAATCTATTATTATCTTATCCGATTTGGACCGTTGACATGAAATAAAATAAAAATTCAATCCGGGGAGGATTCGGATCCTTTTGGTTTATCAAAATAATCCTCATCAGCTCCGAAATTACTGTTTTCAGACCCAATTAAGCGGGCCGGTCTGTAAGGTTGGGCTGGTTTCTAATAAAAATACAAGTAGGAATTAATTTGGAATGACTGATGAAAACTTGAGGTTAAATTCAACACAGGAAAAACTCTCATTATTTTTTTTTAATTTTTTTTATTCTCTCTCCTTTTTATAAAACAAAAAAATTAGATTCACCTAACCCGTATCAACTATCTGACCATGATAAAGTACTTGCTCTCGGTCAAACCTAGGTGATTTCAAAACCACGTCCAAAATAGGCATGGAACGAACGAAGGTGATAGAAACTTGAGAGCCAGCCTGTGCCCAAGAGAGGGAAGGGTGGTGAGTTGTTTTTTCTAGTTTATTTTTGTAATTTAAGTGCTTTTAATTTTATTTATTTTTAAATTAATATTTTTCTAGTTTTTATATATATTATGATATAAAAATTATTTTTTAACAAAAAACACATCTTTTTAAATAAACAATATTTTAAAAAATAATATCATCACAATATCAATAAATAACGATATCATACTGGATTGGGCTTGCTCATGTTGAGCCCACCAAGACTCCCCAGACTTTTAGAAAAACGAGAAGAGACCAAAGGCTTAGCCAACCCAGGCCCAATAGAGCTCGCTTTCCTCAAAAGAAAATAGCTTTGTAATACTATTACAAGAGACCCATGTGTGTAGACTCGACCCACCACTGTCAGTCGTGGCCTATAGTTGCCCTTAGAGCATGTTCAAATGAGAGGAGCTATTTTGAAGAGTCAAATTTTTAAAATAGTATATATATGGTTTTTTTATTGATATATTTTTCAATGGTAAAATTCATTTTGGAGAGCTATTTTTTTATATTATTTTAAATCTAGTGCAATTATTTTGTATGTAGTTTAATTATGCAATTAATTATACAATTAATAGAAATAGGTTATATAATTAAATAATTATTTTTAAAAAACCCTTCAAAAATATAATTATTAATTTTGTATATAATTTTTTTTACTCTTGTTGAGGTATTTTTAAATAAAAACAAAAACAAATATTTTTGACATTGTTACATTATTTTCTAATATATATATATTACATTATTTTTTATATATATTTACATTATTTTCTAATATATATATATATCACGTCAACGAAGGAATTTTGAAGGGAATCAGTGTTTTGAGTTATGGGAATTTTTTCAATTATTAAATATTATTTTATTTATTGGCTCTTTGGTTTCAACCTGTAGAAATAGCTACTGACTATGACAATAGCCATTTTAGCTATTCAGATGCCTCCTGTGTTGGAGGATAAAAATTTGACTCAAAAAGCCAAATGAAGAAATTTTTGGCTTTGGCTCTTCGTTTAGCTCCAGTGTTCGAGTTGCCCTTATGAGCATTTGGCGGGTCGATTGGGAATTCACTCTATATGGATTTTATTGTATTTCATGAGTGTTTTAAAAAACAATTTTTAATTTTTTATCTTAAATTAATTTTTTTAATTTTTTTAAGTTTTTTTTATGTGTTATGTGTAAAATAATTTAAAAACATAAAAAATATTATTTTATTGTATTTTTGAAAGAAAAAAAATGATTCGTGCATCCATCCAGCTTTAGATATCTCATCATCTGGGAAATCCAAGATGGGGACCAGCCTGCAATCGAAGTTGAGTAAACACAAGGGCTGGAACCTTACCTCTTCAGCCTCTCGTCCTCACCTAATCTTCTACAGTGAAATTCAATGCTAGCTTTACTAGCTTGCCACCTGGAGAGACTGCACCAAGCATGCCAAAAGATAATCTTGACATAAATTATTTCTAGCAGAAGATAAAAAAGATATAGGCGTAATTGTACAGTACCACGTACGAGAACCACCGCCAGATACAGACAGGCTTTAGCTTAAAGGAATCAACTTTGAAAAAGAACTTTCTTCTATTGGGTGGCAGATTTAACCCCATATCGTAAAGGAAATAAGCTTGGACCACCCACGTGCATGATTTTATTTCTTATTCTGCATGGGACAAAATTTAGATTCCTTCAAGCCTCCAGCCCATTCAAACGCAGGTTCTAATTAGATGATGTTTTTTGGGGATCGAGTTCTAGTTAGATCATTGACTGATGCTGCAGTATGCATGTACCTTGGTCGGCTTATAATGAATAGATTATTTGTCTCGAATTTCATAGTTCGTCAAGGGAGTTTGAACATTATATAGTTGACAATTTTCTCGGAAGATGGTTAACGATTGTTCCATCAAATGTTTATGATCCATGATCATTAATAAGCCGATGCTGATCAAGCTAGCACTTCGAGTGTTGCACGAGCCATGTCTGCTAACTGGTCCTGAAAGCTGACACAAGAGGAGTGTGAAAATGGCACTCAATGGACGCCGGTCACCCAGCAGGCGGGGTCTTGGTCTAGCAAAGAAAGAACTTTTTTTTTCTATATCAGGGATCGAGTCTTTCTATGCAAGTTTATCACCCTGCGGTGTCTTATTTACTCACTGAACTTGCATGATATTCAGTGAATTCAAGAATTAGTTGTTGTATGTGTAAACTGATTCGGACACCCGATTATTAGAAAATAAAGAATGGCTGCTTCTTCAGGAAATTTAGCCTGCTTTCGTTTGGACCACACCAGACCCATTACGTGACGAATCAGCATCAATACCTTTCTTCGAACGTCTTCGAATGGAGTTATTATGCATGCTAGATAGAGAATTGTCATTTTCGAATGGAGTTATTATGCATGCTAGATAGAGAATTGTCATTTGCTTGGACTCTCGCGTTTGTTTTTATTGTCAGTGCATCCATGGGGATTAATTACACAAAAAGTAACCTAACACTCTGGACCTCATACCATCATTTCCTACAGATGCTGAAATACAGGTCTTTTAGGCCTTGTATAGGTGTAGACATCTACTAAAGTGAGAGATGCCAAGACGGCAAGAAAAATGTATCGAGAAATCACCTTATATATAACACAGAAATCACCTGCTATCATTTTATTATGTATAACCCTTCCACAGGTATTCTCTCGGCAGAATATCTTAAAAGAAGGGAGAGATTTTCTTACAGAAGCTTACAATGAAACCGAATTACACATTATAATTTGATATTAATTATATATATATGCTATAGCTATGTACAAAAATTAAATCACCCACATAACCATGTAAGCAAAAATTGTAACGAAATAAAGTTTTTATTTTGTGTACAAAAGGTACCTAAAACTGAACTCATATGGCATAACTTGGACAAAATGTGAATGAGGCTCATTTTTACCCTTCTCGAGGCAATTGATAGCTTCTTTCCTCAGTTCACTGGGTAACTGAAGGCAGATCCAATCAAGCAATGACTCCAAGTCCTTGGCAAAGTCAAGCAAATACCAATCCAATAACTTAGGGATGGCAAACTTGCTCGTTGTAATTCCAATTGCTGCTTGTAAATACTCCCTTTTTGCCTCTTCCAGTTCGTTTTCAACCTGAGCTGCGGTGTACACTCTCACCTTCATTTCGACAAGTCAACAGATCAGTATCTGATGGAACCTACTGTCCACTCTGGGACCAGGCATTGTTTGAAAATCTAGGTCTAAAGAGATTCCACAAATGGTAAAAAGGTTTGGAGATAAGCATAAGCACAAATGCAAAACACTTGAAGAAATGTTCTTGAGGTTATTAGTTTTCGTGTGCAGCAACACTGGTGAGATTCATAACAATAAGAAGCTGCATTGCACTATGGAATGCTGATAAACATCGTGTGATAGTTATTATTCAGATGAAGATGGATAATACTGTCGTACGTGCAAACTTATCTGCATTATGTAAGAACTTACAGCAGGGGAGGACCAGCTTCCACAGCAAAGGGCAAATGATACCAATGGCTCAGAAAACTCCAATCCAAATTTGTTCCTCGCTGCCATCTCATCATTTTTTGCACCCTTGGAAATTGTCTGATCAAAACTCAGGAATGAATGACATGCGAGAAAGTCTTTAATTTTCTGAAAAAGCTTCCTTGGAAATTGAAATGGGCACCACTTACATATTTTGAGTAATAAGGCAGCCTAAGGATGAAATGTTCGATCGTTATCGCATTTAACAAGTGTCCCCCAATATTTATCTTTGCCTGAATAATAAGAAATAGATCCAGAAAATTATCACCATTCATGGTCAAAGCACAACAAAATAGTATATCATAAAGAGAAGCTCCTGGATAGTCCATACCTTTTTCATCAGTTCAACGACCGTCTCAGGACCCTCTGGAATTCCATGTTCTAGAAATGCCTGGTGCAATGTGACAAGGTAAAAATTCTTTATGTTAATACCAGTAGAAAAGAAAATTATGGTCAAATTCAGATTTACCAAAATAATTTGGAACTTGACACAAAGAAACTATGGACATTTTGTATAAGAGGAGTCGCTTACGTTCATCATGCAGGAATTATAAATGTTTATCCAGAATGCAAGCTTTTTCTGATGACTGAGGTTCTGCAAGTTGATGGAGGCAAGTTTCCCGAATAGAAGTCTGACAATTCAGAAAACATATCGGCCATAAATCATACTAATGTTGTTAATATGATGAAAACAATGCATGATATCAATCAGATCACTTAGAGAAGAAAAACTTACTTAAGTCTATGAAGTAGAAACAGAGAGTTTGATGTTCGGTTGGGATTAATCGTCCCAGGTTGTACTGAAAACAAATGCTTATATGGACCAATATCTCTCTTCCCGAAGTCTGAACATATACCATAAGGATCCTGAAATCCGGTTTCTTCCTCATTTTCTTGAGAGACTAAGGTTGACAAGAAAGGTAAATTATCTGCAGTATGCCTATTCTTCATCGAGCTCATCCGTAAGAAAATACTTGACAGGCATTTCAAGATGTCCTCAGACACCTTGTTAGGACTTTCATCTCCTGATAGCCTTTCGCTTTCAGTAACATGACTTCTTGCTTCTGCATTTTCTTGGTCTGGTACTCTGCATTCTAGCTGGACATTGATGTAATCTGATTAATGTAGTTCATAATAAAATTGTTTCTTCTTGATGAAAACGTTGCTGTTATTACATTATTCAGACCTTTGACTTATGAGAATCTAATTTCTTCTCTGTTGGTCTATTGCCCATAGACAGTCTTTTCACCATATTTCTGCTTGTCTGAGCTCGATGGATTGAGGATCCTCTGTTGCTCTTCCCAGAATTAGCAATAGAGAACGCATTCTCTTTCCCTGTTCCATCCACTAAGAGAACAATGAGGGTGAATTAAGGCGTGAGGAAGGAAAATGCCCCCATGTGCATATCGAGTGAATCATATGCTGACTGTATCAAACATCCAGCTTACCAGAAAGGGATGGCAAATGCCTTATCGTGGACGTTGCTGATACATCCACATTCTGGGCTAAGGATTTCGAATGGCCTGGCTTGGGATTTTTATTTGGGTACAAGTGATATAGATCGGAAACACTTTCCACGTTCCTCTTGGAGCTTGACATGTAGACAGCCTCTTGGTACAAGTCTTGCCTAAAATGGACAACCTGTTCCTCAAGCCGAACCACCTCCTCTTCCAAAACAGCCACTTCTGCAAGAAGCTCCAACGTCTACAGAAACTAAAATCCAGAATCAAATTCACTGTGGTGATAATAAAATGTAATGGTTAGGCAAGTATTCAAGTTCATTCATATGAAATTGGGTTACTTGCTCTTTTTCTTCCCTCGCATCTTTCAATTAAGTCCTTCCAAGTTTCTTATCTAAATCTCCATTGCTATGCCTACGATAAGTTCATACTTCACAGCAATACTATTTGTCTATAGTCATGTTTCAACTATTGAACTTGAAACACTAAAGGGATTTGAATGGGAACCGTGTGAAGGGATGATGAATTACTAACAGTACGAGGGAGATATGGAGGAAGGCGAGGGAGAGCTCCCAATGGTCTGCTGAAGGCTCTCTCCAGAGCTCTGTGAATATTCTCTTCATGCCTAAGTTGCTTCTTTAGTTCATCAACCTGAATAATTGGGATTGCCAACACGATAATTAATATAAGAAAAGGTAATTTTCAAGCAATGGTTCCATTGAAGACATGACAACATCAATGGAAAAGGAAAAACACTTTTTTTTTTTATCTATTTTGAAGCATAACAAGAAAACATAATCATACATCTTCTTGCAATGCTATTCTCCTCTCTCTGCTTGAGGCTTGTCTATTTTTGGCTGGTTTTTTGGCAACATTTGGTTTGCTCCCCTGCATTCCAACCTTCTCCTTCAAGGAAATAGATTTAAATAGAAATTACAAAACAATCAGATTCTCAGGTGATGAAAAGGCAAATAAACTCTGCAGAGAAGAGTGGGGAAAAAAGAGAGCAAAGAACATCAAACAAAACAAAGCTGACAGGAACATGCCATAAAAAATCATCTGAAAACAATAGTGGATGACAGAATGTTCAGAGAAGTTTCAATTACTGAAAAGAGTTTTGTGAAGGTAGCAGATTTACAGGCCTAATCTGAAATCCATACTCTAAAAAGATTAATCAGGGGAACATCTCTATGATAAATTTGACTGAAAATCCTTCTCAGATTTTCATTAAAAATGCGTACTTCATAAGAATTTCCTGAAGCTTTCAACTTCTGGACCCTCCCCATTGAAACTGCAGCCATATTTTCGGGCAAAAGCAATATTTGGGAAGATAAAGACAGGCCATGATCTACAGTACAGACCGTTTTTCAAAACATGTAATAATATAACCAGTTAGAGAGATCAAGCATTGATTAAGTGCCTACTTTCTCATGCTTCATTGGAGCTTTCATGGAGTGGAGCCTAGTCCTCACTCTAGTATTCATCCGTACTCTTCTTTAAATCTGCAAATCTTTCATTAAAGAACCCAATTCAACAACTTCATTAAAAATAGCATCACAGAACAGAACACGAAGAAGAAGAAGAAGAAGAGAGAAAACAGCTACCCCATCTCCATATTGAATGAGCATTTAAAAAACAGAGGACCAGCACCAGATTCATATATACCTTTACACAAAGTTCATTCCTTGAAAATACCAAGAAACTTCAGTTCCTTTAAAGTCAAGTATCACTTAAATCTCCGCGTTCCTCGACCACTGTGAATTGAATTCACCACTACACAGATTCCAGGCCGAGTTAAAAACCAATGAATTAACTGTTTATAAACAGGAGAGCTCAATATATAGGTGTATAGATAAAGTGGAAGTGGGAACAGCGACAGCCAGAGATGAATTGTTTAAGCTGCTGTCTCTTTTTGTGTGGTAAGTTGCTAACATTATTTAAAAGGAGACGGGGACGCAGAGAGAGAGAGAGAGAGAGAGAGAGATGGGGTGGCTGTGTACGTAAATGTTTATGTGACTGTTAGCGACTGTTTTCAAAACGTTTTTTATTAAAAAAATTATCAAAATAATATGTTTTATTTTAAAAAAAAATATTTTTGATATTTCTCTATTTAATAACATCAAATTTTTTAATTTAAAATAAAAAAAAAAATTTAAAAGGCAACGTAAGCAAATGACTTGGTTTGCCAAAAGATTCCTCAAGCCAGTTTCTTGAGTAAAAATTGAGTTTCCTTTTTTTTTAATTATTAAAATTTATACATGTTAAGTATAACTTATTTGTATTAGCTTCCAAGAGTTTAGTTTAAGACTAAATTTTTTTAGATATAAGCATTGTCACTTGCTTCTTGTATGATGATATATTTACTTTCAAAAATATCTAATTTTAGCTTACTATGCATGCAATGGTATTTAAAAGTACTGTAATGATTGTTTTTTAAAGTATATTTTATTTAAAAATATATTAAAATAATATTTTTAATTTTTTAAAAAATATTTTTGATTTTAGCACATCAAAATGATCTAAACACATTAGAAAAATAATTTTAAACAAATAAATATTTTTAAATCACAAAATCAAATAAACATGTTGTAGATCAATCCAAATATTTTTGATGTAGGAATACCTATGTATGATCCGATAAGTGCAATACAACTCAATAATTCGACACAGTTCTGTTCAAGTTGAGATCAGTAGTTGGACAGATTAACTTGAATTAATCTAAAATAATTTTAATATATGTTTTTTTAATTAAAATGACCTGATTTTGAAAAATTAAATAAATCAGATCTTATTTTGATTTTAATTGGGAAAAAGCTAGATCAAGAATTGACATGCTATATCAGCTTTTATCTCTGCCGATTCACCAAGACCGGTTCTACCTTCCATGGATGCCAAAAAAAAAAAAAAAACTTTACAGGAAGGCTATTTACAGAAAAGCTATGGGCAAACTCCTAAAGCACAGCAGGCTCTGTATGCATCATCATGAAATAACGTGAAGCCTCCCTAGCAACATTCTTTTGTTACTGGACTTTTCTAGTTCTATACCTAAAATGTCCCTGGATCATCTATTTATATTACCAAAATGTCCAGATTTCTTGATCTTGTTACGATCTGTAATGATGAGTTGACTCTGGAAGGAAAGGGAGTTGTTGTGAGATTGGCTGATTTTGGCAGTGAGACCTGTTGTTAACTAAACAAGGGTTCTTGTTGGGGTTTTATTTAAGGCAAAAACTGTATCAAGCACGTGTCTGCCACCTAAACATTTTGTTGTTCTTCGAAATTTTTATTTGAAGTCTTCGAGAGCAGGTATTGCTCATTTAATATGTTTATTTTTGGTTAATTTCATCTTGTAATCATATTTATTAAATATAATTTAAAAGTTAATTTGATGCAAGGTTCAATGATTTCAAAATTAAAATGATATTATTTAAAAAAACTAATTTAATTTTTTAGTAGAATCGTATATTGATATGTTAAGCTGACCAAATTAATGTATTTTTTTTTTAATGTAGTTCGGAAAGAAAGACAAAATTAAATCCCAGATTGATTTATTGAACCTGAACCAGGTTTAATAATTTTGATTGTACAATGTTTAAATAGAAAAGGCTACATTTTAAAATGGTTTTTTTAAAATAAAATAAAAATGGATTTTCCTCGAAATTATAGGGTGTAGATTTTGGCAAGCTAATAAAAAAAAAAAAACCCTACGTAGGAGGTTTGGTGGATTCAATACACGATATCTGGCAGAAGGGAGTGCATGTGGTCATTACATGAAATCATTTTCGTCCGAATTAAGAAGAATAAATTTCGGGTCCCTTCTTCGATGGATCCGTCAGGCTGAACCTTTCCGTGGAAATGCTTCTTCAGCTCTTTCCTTGTTTCAGTTGCAGAATTTTATGTATAAGTTCTCGAGATTTCTTTATTTCCTTTTCCTTTTCGGGTCCCATAATTTTTGCCCTGCACAACTCCTTGTTGCCTTGGTGTGCTTATGTTACACATTTTAAGAAACAAATCAACATGACACCCAATTTGCTTATATTTGTAATAAATGCAATTAAGTGTGATATAACATAAGATAATCAATTCAAGTGGTCATTATCAAATCATAATTTTAGATTAAATTCCACCATTCAAGAATCTAATAAGATTAATCAATAATAATGAGGATTTTTGTGGGTAAGCATGCTTCTCAACCTTGCAAACTCTCTAAGTTTCTTTTTATTTTCTACAAGTGCTAGGAAAAAAGAGAGAAATATTTTCAGTTTTTATTCTATGGAGAGAACATCCACTTTTTATAATCAATAAAAATATATAGTAGTCTTAACAATTAAAACAAAATCCCTCCAAATTATCACTCAACATATTTTAAATAAAAATGACATCTTCACTTTTATTTTTTGTTATATTGAAAGTATTATCTAATTATTATATCGAGACAGAAAAAACAGCAATAATTGGAGAAAAAAACTTATGTCTTTATAATTTCTATTTTTCAAAAAATAAAAAATTATTTTAAAATTAAATCATATAAATATTTATCATATATTCTTGTTTTAATCACTTTAACACCAAATTAATTTCTATTTTTTTACATCTATATTATTTATATTAAAACAGTACCGAACACAGTTTTAATAATACCCCCCGGCAAAAGTGATAGAGTTCGAGAATGGAATCATACAATACGAAGGAATCACCCCACCGTCGCGTGCAATGTCTGGCGTTCTCGTCAAGCTTTCATCCTATCCACCACTCGAACCTATCTCCATCGGTGTTCATGGGCCTTCAAATTCAGAATGTGAATTAGACAATCGATGGAGCTAGAGATTTCTGTGCTGTAATTAATATAATAATATCAATATTGTGAAAGAAAATGATGTGCCCACATGCATGGAATGGGTGGGTGTTAAGGGATGCAGGCTATCATTCATGACGGGAGAGTGATTTTCAATCGATTAAAAAAATGCAATGGACACACTAACCATGACCGAGTGCCAGGTCACTGATTAGGTGCCACCATTACATTTTTAATAACCCATGCCTCGTTAATCTTTATCATTTTCTTGGCTCGGAAGGTGGTTTAGTCCTTTCGATAATCAGGCTTAGCTTTCTGATTAGGTACCACCATTACATTTTTAATAACTCATGCCTCGTTAATCTCTATCATTTTCTTGGCTCGGAAGGTGGTTTAGTCCTTTCGATAATTAGGCTTAGCTTTCTGATTAGGTACCACCATCACATTTTTAATAACTCATGCCTCGCTAATCTTTATCATTCTCTTGGCTCGGAAGGTGGTTTGGTCCTTTCGATAATTAGGCTTAGCTTTCTGATTATGGAATGGGACAGCTCAGTTCGGCTAGATTTGGACAACGATGCCCGACTTTTAGGTGGTGCATCTGAAATTCTACTCGCAGCTTCTGCAATTGCAATGGAGTTGTAAGCGGCAGATAGGATTCCGAGATAGTGACTCACTTCATTAGTTTAATACCAATACACAACAGTTTTCTTGCACGGTAAGGTTATGAAGGACGCCAGATAATTATTTGGATCGGTTCATGTTCAGCTCTCAATTAATGATTAACCACTTGTAATTATTTGGTAATTGAATAATCACTCGCCATATACCTTAATTATCAGCTTTGGTATTTGCCATTTTGTTCATATTACAGTGATTATTGTTAGAAAATAATATAAATCATATTTTGGAGCTTCACCTAACAGCTTAAGCTTTTAGATGAGATGGTTCCTTAATATGGTATCAGAGCCTTGTAGACCCAGCGGTCACGAGTTCGAATCTCACCACCTTCATTCTATTTGATAAAAATCAAGCACAAGATAATGTGGGTCTGTGTGCAAGTTTCAAGCCCAAAGGACTTTTCACTTGAGGGTGTGTGTTAGAGAATAATATAATCATATTATGGGGCATCACCTAACAGCTTAAACTTTTAATTATTAGGTTTATTATTCAGCTATATAAAATATTAATCTAATAAAATCTTATTAATTCAGTATTAAAATTTAATTTAAACCTCTTAGTCATTACAAAGAAAAAATATTATTATTTTAATATCAACAGTTAGCCCGTAACTTTTTAGCTGATTCAATACTCCACTACCTCAATAATTCAATTTCTTTTTAAATCAGTCTTCAAATCTGATAACCATATGCTATATATAGGAGTGAAAGCTATAGATTTGTGGTGAAAGATCATTCAAATCAATCTTCAATTTCTTTTCTTTCCTTTTTTTATCATTATTGGTAGAAATTTAGAAACTTTGGTAAAGGATCACTATTGCAACAAGAGACACTTCACTGTATGATATAACGTATACGATAATGTCAAGCAGCAAAATTAGCAAAGTATGGAAACGTAATGCATCCATCTGTGACTAATTTTAGGGTTTTTGATTTGAACGAAACGTAGATCCAAACCCATCTAAAAGGACAAGCTTTCATTGCTACTGTATCTGGGAAAAAAATGATTGATTTGAAATAAAATAATATGGTTGGAGACGTGAATCTTGCACGATCAAGACCTCCTCAACAAGAGTGTTTGGAAATGTACTTTTTTTAATTCTTTTTAATTTTTATTTTAAATTTTAAATTAAAATTTATTAGTGCTTTGATATCATTTTAATTTTAATATGTTGATATCCAAAATAATTTTTAAAAATTAAAAAAATATTTATTTTAATTATATTTTTAAATAAAAAATACTTTTAAAATCAATAACTTCCTTTGTACGTGAGAATGCGTAATCTATAAGATATTCTGTCTTCCTCGCTATTTACGAATCGGAAGAGAGAGAGAGAGAGAGATTTTTGGATGCTTCAGACCGGACATAGAGACAAGATTTCCTACGAATTCAACTATCACAGCGAGCTAATTTATCAGAAGATGAGATGTCGGTGTCGAATGCAAATTTATAACTTTCTCGATTTTGATATAAATTTATTTGGGTTAATTGAATGGGTTTGCATCATGCCGTCTCGATATTTTTCTTGAATAACTTCACAAATTTCAACAGTGTAATGTAACAGGAAGTAAAGTTTTTGACAATCTAAGCAAGAACTAATCTATAATATGAGCGTTTGTGACCGACCAGCTGAAAAGCTCTGTACTCCAATGGAGGTAGGGAGTGTAGCAGTGTGATGACAGTATTTTTACAGGAGATGATTTTTCACTCGAATTGACATTGTTGCTTTCTCGACAGCCATGCTAAGCTGGTAGTCCCAAGGTGAAGGAGTCTTTTTGTCAATTTCAACCCTCATGGTCGGCTCTACCTGAGGAGAAATGCAGCCTCTTTTAGACGTGCGTGTCTGTCACCAGGACAACCATTTTTTTCATTACAGAACAAGACATCCGGGCCCTACCTGAAGGACCAGCTTTTTAATCATGCATGAGTTAATTTCAGGATTACTGATTTATTAAATTTCCATACCTACGAGTCTGATGAGTAGAAACAGTGGTTCGGGATGTATCGATTGCTCAGGGACTGTGTGAAAGAGAGAGAAAGGCGTGGGTGGATCCATGGACACCATGCTCACCCCAAAAGAGAAATTTTGGTAGGTCTGTGCTGAGAGACCAGTGGAATCATGATGGGACGACATAAGTAAATGATTCTCAACGAGGTTAAAATTGTGGTTCCCGATTCATTTGGTGATCAGTGTGTTAAGAAATCATCTCATCTAAAAGCTTAAACTTGTAAGTGAGGCTCCATAATATGATTTATATTATTCTCTAACATACCCTCTCAAGTGAAAACTCTTTGGGCTTGAAATTTGCATAGACCCATATCACCTTGTGCTTGGTTTTTATCAAATAGAATGAGGGTGGTGATATTCGAACTCGTGATCGCTGGGTCAACAAAGCTCTAATACCATGTTAAGGAACCATCTCATCTAAAAGCTTTTGCTTGTAAGTGAGGTCCCATAATATAATTTATATTATAATACATTGTGCTCTTGGCAATATGGTTTCCAGCAGAAGGGCTGTGATGATTTCGCTCGGGATTCCATAGGGCACATACCCCACAAATCAATTGTTGATTTCTTTGCATAAAGACGCCTATCCATCCATGTCTTCTCCGAAAAAGAGCACGATTTATGTGGCTTTAAAGCTTTTCAGAGTGGGGGAAGCTTTTGATGATGAATTGAAGTTGATCGTCATGCCCACCAAAATGATTGTACTGCTTCGCTCTTTAGGGTTATCTTTTGCAGCCACGTAAGCTTCCTGATCTCGATCTCTTCACCGAATGTTATTTTTCAAGGTCTGGCCTTTCTGATTTTGTTTATTCATACAAATTACAAGCCCTTTTTTTACATTAATTTAATGTTTTATTCTAATTTGTTTTATATAACACTCTTGTGATATTAAAAATGAGCTTCAATATTAAATTAATATTTAATTTTACAAAAAAAAAATTATATTGATTTAAATTTATTAAGATTTTAGAAGCCTGATTTCCAACAAAATCAAATATTCAGTCTTTTTCTCTCTCTAATAAATAGCATATTTAAATTTAGCTTTCAGATTTAATCTTTGATTGGGATTAAAAAAACTGTTATTATCTATCCGTCCATATAATTCTTGATTTATCATATTAAATAGATAAATAAACTTTTTGATTAATTTTTTTTATAATTAAAAACGTTAGCAACACCCATATTTTTTAAAAAAATGAAGAAAAAAAAGTAGTTAGCATGGAATGATGGTAGTTGTGAATGAAAGAATGATATCATTTGATGGCTAGAAAACTCCAACGCATATAGTCATAATAGAATCGAGCCACCGATGTCAAAGGCAACCATTGGCTTTAACTTAAGTGACGTGTCCCCACTCCCTCCTGTCTTCGGAAGCTGGTTGCTCGGTGCATGGGTTTCTGGTGTCTCGACTTTACATGGGCGTGAGGCCATAATCGAACATGAAAAAAAAGGACTTTAAAGGAAACTGATAAAGAGAAAAGGCAGTTTTCCAAAAGTCTCTTTTCATCTTCAGCGGTCAGGATTAAAAGCCATTTTCGTTCTCGGAGTCTGGCCCTCGATGCTTGAAAGGACAGTTACTGCTTTATTTGCTGCCTTATTTTTGCCCCCCCGGCTGAACACCTACAAACCTCTATTATTGAAGAGTAAAGCTTGATCATGAGGGTTTAGATGTAAAAGCAATTCATGATGGAATCAAAATGGAGTCCAACAAGGTAATATGATTTGTTATTTTATTTTTTTCTGGATAATTGTGTGTTTAGTGCTATATTATATGATTTTTTTAAGATTAATTTTTATTAATATTCTTTACTTTTAATACTGAATCATTAAATACATTTAAGGAAATCAATTTAACATAAATACATTATTTTTAAAAAAGCAAACTGTTTTGATAAGTTCCATTATCATCTGACATGTTACAAAGAATGCTAAGATGATATTCTTTGAAGCTTGTACCTGATCTTAAAAGATGATTGGACAATGAATTTAAATATTATTAAAAGCAACTTTAATATAATTTCAAGGATGTGAACCACTCAAATCACATCATAAATAGTTTTATAAGGTTGTATGACTAAAAGCAAAAATAAGAATTAAATTTTTATATTATATTGAAAATAAATAAATATTAGAATTAGTGAAAAGAATAAAAAATAAAATTTGATCATGTGCTTGGGTGTGGAGAAAGAGAAACAAGTGGGGATGACAATCCAACACTTGTACAAGTGTTTATACTCGCTTAAGTGCTACATTAATTATCTTACCATAAAAATAATAAATGGTTACTGGATATTGTTAAACTTAATCAAAAACTTAATTTTCAATTTGATATAACCCATATAAATATTTATATTTTTAATTAAATATAATGTATACATATATATTGGTGTAGTTAGTTTTGTTTAAATTAGGAATTCCGAGCAATTATATGGCGATTTGTCTCATATAAACCATGTGAATGACCTAACATATATTTTTATAAATAAGTGAGATATGTCTAGACAAAAAAATAAAAATAAAACTAGTCATGCTAGATTGGGATAGTGGCTTAAAATGGTGATAAAGAAAAAACTGATTGTTGGATCAAGATCAATTTTTAAATTAGATTTTACATGTTATTTTTCAATGAGAAGCCACTACATCGCTCATCATACCATTAGATATACTAAAATTAGATTTAAAAGTTACAATTTGGGTTATTTTTGCTATTTTTTCTATTAACTTCCTTTGTGTGTTAGGATTCTATTTCCCCCCCTAGTCTAGATCGATTTTTCTAGCTTATAAAAGACATTGTAAGCATTTCTATTAGACAAGCTTGAACTTATTATTATATCAAAAATAAATTAAGTTTTTAGTGTTCTTTGTATTCTATCCTGCATCCAATCCATCCTTTTCTGTGTTTGGTGTTATTTTGTTGTGCTTACACTTGCATCACATGAATAATATTAATATTAGACACGTGTGTGTATTATATATATATATATGAATAGAAATAAAAAATTAATGGATATAGTATAAATATAGACTTTTTATTCAATAAAAATAATCATAATAAAAACTTAATTCACGAGTACGGTTGCCAAATCAAAGTCAATGGGTATCTACTAAGGATCAAGGGGGGTGGCATTGGTCACAGTAAGAGGATCTATGGAATGGCACCCCCGCATTGATTTTTTATTGAATAAAATTCAAGCTCGAGACCAGAGCAGGAAGAGACTGTGCTGTCCCATGATCATCTGATTACGTACGTGGTCTTGTGATCTAAGCACCACTGGCTCGGGCAGAGCTTAAAAAGGGCGACTTATTTATGGACTCGAGTTTGAAGAACAGACATCTCGGTAGTAAAACATGGGCTCATATGAAACTCCGAGCACTCGAGAAAGGCTGGACTTCGGAGCCCTAACGAGGTTCATAGATAACCCGATGTCCCTAGGAACTTCCCCAAAACATCTCCGCACAGTAACTTAAAACTTCTCCACTCTAAAAAACCCAAAAGAAATAGCAGGAACGAGCTGCTTCCTGTGTTTGGAAAGAAACAGAGATCTACTGCTTCATCTTAAGACTCATCGATGCCTCGTGAAAGACAGCTAGTAGGATTGTGAACGGCCCGACTCAAAACATACTGCGTGCAGTGCCTTCTTCAAAATTATATGGCTTCGTGATCCACGTAGGATTTTGAATATCTGACCCTCGGGATGTTGCAAGGTCTAGGACTTTTTTCCCGAGAGCGAGGAGAAATGTTAACGAGTTCAATCAGCCAAACAAAGAGGCCATATCAAATCATTGAGCACCTCGTTAGAGTACACTTGCTGTGATATTTGAAGAAAGCAAAAAAAATGACTAAATAGAAGAAATTGATTTTTTTTATTTTTTACTTTAAATTTAAAAAATTAATGGTTTTATATTATTTTCATGTCCTGATCTCAAAAAT
The DNA here is from genome assembly GCA_964035475.1 of Salix caprea. Taxonomy (NCBI): domain Eukaryota; kingdom Viridiplantae; phylum Streptophyta; class Magnoliopsida; order Malpighiales; family Salicaceae; genus Salix; species Salix caprea. The sequence goes on along the minus strand of OZ037761.1, from coordinate 1,563,479 downwards.
AATTTTTTTAAAAATCATTTTGAGTATTTTTGAATGAAAAACACTTTAAAAAACAACCACTACCACAAATCTCAAATAGATAAGGTAATGCTATCCAGAAAACATTTATGGCACAGCATAAGCTTATATTATACAACAGTGTTACAAAATGATAAAAATAGACAACATAACAGTACCCATAATATATGTGTCTGCTTGCAGTTCAGCTCAACTAGTTGTACATGGCACTTCAGTTTTGACAAATATACACTAACTGAATCTCAGAAAGAAAAATGCAAACTCAAGTTGAGAGGTTTTCTGGCAATATCATCTCCATAGATTTCTTCCCGGTCAGCAGCCTGATCTGAATAGCCTGCTCAGTAACCTCACAGGAGAGTTCCACCAACATTGTTGAACCCTCCGAACACCATTACATCCAGGCTTCTGTTCTGCTGCTTAAAAAATTGCATCCTCGTCATGCAGAGACTTTGGCAATGCTGCATCGAACCCCCCCCCCCACAAAGAATAATGGGAGCTAGAGAGGTGCAAGAAAACAGTATCTAAGACAATGTCTTGAGGGTTGTCTATTTATTACGTGGCTACCTGGAAAAAAAAAGCAGCTTCTAGGAATCGTTGTGTGCTCTTAAGGCCTCAAGGATGCTATCTACCCACCTGCCATTGAGAAATTTTAAAAAAACGATGAGTAAAAGGGGCAATAAATAGGACAAATTGCTCTTTGAAATATCCTACATCAATTTAAAAAAAGTCAAAGGCCGTAGGACGAAATAGGAAGAGATGAAAGGTGAAGTGATATTTCGTCATATAACCGAGGCAAGAAAGAATTTAAAAGTAATTACTCTCGTGAAAATAAAAGTAAAAGCAACTGAAGACAATCAAAAATCAAGTTAAATGTTTCAACCAGATTAATGACTGGATGAGTATAATAATTTCAAATATCTCCGATATATGAAAGACAGACTCCCAGTATAGAACTAGTTATCGCTTCACATTTAGGAGCTTCTTACTTCTGAACCTGACAAAGGCATGTTTTTCTCATGGTGAAACTTCAATTCGCTTAAAGTCTATTTAAAGCACTAAACCTAATCTTCATAAACTCTTGATGCAAGCCAGCATTGACGCGATGACTAGTTCATGAGAAAGCATCAATGCTTCATAAATTCTCGATGCAAGAAGCCAGCATTGATGCTTTCTCATGCAACAGAGACAGAGATGATTAATCAATACTGTACAGACTGGATATTATCACCGGGTAAAAAAACTCAGAAAAGTGGTCTAGAAAATGAGGGTTACCCTTCAAGACCAGGTTGTGTTGGAAAGTACACTATTTTAAAACCTAGTCTTTTTGCTGCTGATCCAGTTGTCTCCCCAATACAAGCCACTGAATTGTTCCATTTCTCTGGTTCTGGAATAAGACCGGCCCAGGCTCTGTCAAAATGAAAGAACATGAAATGAGATCATAAAATAAACTAGGCCAAGAATAAGCTTTGGTTAAAAGGCACCAAATAAGGATTGCTACTGTAGTGAACAACCATTTGGTAGCTTATATATGAAATTGATTGATATGCTAGAAAGACAGAAAGTGGACTTCAAGAATGTCCTCATCAACAGATAGTTCTAGGTATCGGTAATATGAAAATTGTAATCAACTCCTTACCTAACTGAAGAAGGTGAAGCAACTGCTACAACGGGGGCTGATATTGCCTGCTTCAGAACCATTTCGTCAACATGACCAACTGGCACCTGGACAGATAAATACAGATGAAGATGACAATGTCAATTGTAACTAACTTTTTTATGATAAAAAATCCTATCCAGTTACTGCTCCTACAGATAACACTACCACAGAAACTGTGGTATATAAGTTATACCACAGCCAGAGCCAATCACAAGATAAGCTACAGTCTGAGATAGGACATGAACAAGATGGAGATTGGGGGTAGTGTTCAGAGACTGTTAAAATGCTCTTCCTTTGTTGCAAAGATTGGATTACTCCAGCATGCAAACAAGTAGAATCAAAATCCTGGGTTCGTACATCAGTTTAGTACTAACTGACACTAGACTATAGAGCGCAAGAAATGCCTGGAATCAAAAACATCTATAGCTGCTCTGGAAACCAACTAATTTTGCATAGTCAAAACTTTCCTTTGGCATAATTTTATCTACTTAATTGAGATGTTTAAAGGAATTTTGGGTTAAAAAATATATTAATGAGTGGGTAAATGGGTACAAAATTCAGGTTACCCGAATTACCCAAAATTTAATTAGGAAGATAAAATAATTATTTCAGGTCAGGGAATGTGAAAAAATTTCGAATAATTCAAAACATTCTCTACAATAGCCATTTTTTACCCGGATGCAAACCCCTAATTCAGAGCTGACCAGCATCTTAGGCCAAACCTTATAGTCAGGTTTCTGAAAAGTATTTTCTTAATAAATGCAAGTAGGTATAACGAATATCATAGTTCAAGGAGTAAATACTTACAGTTGTGTACGTATTTAGTCTGACAACCTCAAATCCACGATTAGACAGACCTTGCTCTGAAGTGTATGACAAGGAAATGCTAAAAATTATTCTTTTGCAGCTTTTCCAATATAGAGATCAGACTTCAATAGTGATAACTGTTGAATTGTAATATATGCCATTGAGATAATACATTTTCAATCAAACTTCAAACATGACAACAGTTGAGACAGTGCACTAGACATTTTCTTTTAGCATCAAAACTAGGCCATCTAAAAGTGTATCCTCTACACAGTTTAACCTGAAACAAAATCCATAAAGTGCAAAGCAGCAGTATCTTTTACTACCACAAATCTTTTTCATTACTAAGTAGTAGCATTTGCTAGTCAGGATTATGTTCGTAAACTGCTCCATCTTAGCCTCCTATTGTGCACCTTAGTTCACTAAATTAAAGTCAACGCAGATACACATGACAATATTCTTTATGTGAAACAGCAACAGTAAGCAACCAATATATTTAATCATATACCCACTTCACACAGAGATTATGTATATAGTTCAGTGAAGTAATCAAGTCAAGAAATAAACAATTGATCAAAGATGTCAAAACAGAACCATACAAGTTATCGAGTGCTAAAATGGCCAAAAGAAAGGAATACAACCAGAGACACTATGTTTACCGATCTCATTGCTTGCTTTAGCAGAAGCTGGGTACAATACAGTGCATCTTTTGTTTCCATTCTTTGGAAGCTCTGATGCCAAAACCTTACCATTTGCTGAAAGAGTTATAGGATTCATGAGAAAAGGGACATGTGACAGTTCCAATAATCAAATAACAGCTAATGAAGCAGAAATTTATGTGCAACAACCTAAAATTTGAACATGATCTCAATGATAAGTATTTTGGATCAGCACAACAAATCACACAGATTCACAAACAGGTAACTAATGGTGAAATTTTTCATTGAACAAGTGACACAACTGAAAAACACAATACAAGAGAAGGCAACAATATATCTGTGGAACTGCCGATGTCTGTACATCCATGAGTACCTTTTGATGGTGTAAAGGCAACATCGAGCGATCTCTCTGATGATTGCATTACTTCCTCAAAAATGCTTGCTGTGCCAGCTCCTACAACCCCTACCTTAACTTTTGGGGTTCCTGCTGCCCTAAGGACCAACATTTAAGGACAATGTTATTCATTTATTTTAATTTGTTCCTCATAAAAGAAGAAGAACGGATGATCAAAAGAATAGTATGATGCATGATCAACTTAAATATCTTGAAATGATAGCATATATCGAACAAAACCAAGTACAGTTCCCAGCAGGCAGGCAGCGTAACATGCTGCGTGTTCCACCGTGTTTTGCTTTTGGAGAAGACAAAAGGGAAGCAGAAGTAGAAGGGTGGAATTTGGCAGAAGATGAATAGTGACCACTTTGCAAGAGGGCACAATGCCAGTACAAAATTAAGCCAAAAGTAATTACAAGAGCATATAGGATTCCCAAAAAAAACTACAAGAGAATATACACATCCTCAGGTGAAAAGTGACCGGTGCATGATAATCAAACAAGTTGTTCAAAAACTAAAGAAGAGCATACATTAAGAAAAGGACAAGATTCAAGTTGCATTGTGTATAAAACATATGAATACCAACTTCAATAAATCATTGAGGAAAATTCTAAGTACCAGTGAAAACATGAATAGAGTGCTTGCCAGAAACACCAAACACTTACTTCCATGCCTCCAGAAAGACAGAGCCTGCTTCAGGGGAAGTTATAACGATCCAGTCAAATGCACTATCTGCTGCCATTAATGCAACAAAATAAGATGAAAGCATAATGTAACCTGTACAGTTGTTTTTTGCATGGTTCATTGGGCATGAAAACTCAATCCAAAGAAACACTCTTATATGGATGCCGCGGAGAAATTCAAGGTGCAAAAATACTCACAAGCATGTGCAAATAGTGAAAGAAACTTCCATTACTAAAAATACATGAAAGAAATTTTAGAGTGCAAAACAATCTCCTTTGTATAAGCAAATAGTGAGGAACACGGGACGTAAGAGATACACACAAGCATAATTCTCTGAATATAATTGGGTTTAAACTGCTGATAAAGCAATATAGATCAAGATAAATCAGGACTTTTCAGACCCCCTGGGAGTCCGAGAACAGTCCAGCCACAATATGGCTGCATTTTCCTTCTAGAGACCAAATAGAAAAGGATTGTCAAGCAACAGCCTAGCATCTAACAGTAATAGTAGTTCCATAATACCATAAAGTGAACTGCAAAGTTTCTAGAAAGTACCACATAGCACAGAAGATAGTTTATCTGAATCGGGTCCTTGTGTATGCTGAATCAGTGGAAGCTCCAAACAACCTATCCCATGTTTCGCCTGCATTCAGAATGGGAAAATAAATCTCACTTATCCCTATATTCTATTAAACTATATATACAAAAAAATCACTTGCATATTTTGGTGCATCATACAAAATTGAATGTTTCCGCTAGGAAAATTCAAATATAGCTCCCGCATTACTACAGGCTAGAACATCAATTCCATCTCCAATAAAGAACATTGGATATGAAGCGACGCGCCAAAATCTCATTTCAGCAAAACAACCCTAATACTCTATAATATATATACATATATTGATTTAATCATTAAAAGCATAACAACACATACAAAGTTCCTCGTACAGAATTTTACATGTAGGTTCTTCATCTCTAAAATGAAAATTCTGCCAACAAACACAGCTACTGGCAACATTTAGTTCCTAGGCACAAGCAGTAAGAGAAACCGTAACTAAATGTTTGCTGCCTTTGAACTAAATTTATAGCTACATTAATATATATAAAATAAATCAAAATTCCCAGCATTGCAAATCCCAAAAAAGATATTAACTTTGTTGTTATCAGCTGAAATCAAATCTCCGCCGTTCGTTCATCATAATTGAGCATACAGAAACGGTCCTCCCCAACATTATGCAGTGGAAAATGATTGGTAAAAAACAAAATGTTTTTAAAAACAGCCTTCTTTTCTGCATTTAATCAAAGAAATTGATATCCACAACAATGCACACAACAAAATCAGAAGAATTCCACATTAGTTGCAAAATGCTAGAAGAAACAAGAGAAAATCGAAGCAGAGAGAGCACCAGAGCTTTAATGAGCTTGCCGTTTTTGCCTCGTTCTCTAGTGACTACGACTTTGGGCACTGAATTCGAAGTAGAAGATGCAGAAGCCGAGGTTCTAAGAGACGGAGAGAAAAATCGCCGGTGAAGTTGCAGGCACGAAGAAGAAGAAGAAAGTGAAGGAGCGAGGGAGAAGGGTGAGACTGGTGATGCCATCGGCGACGTGTTGGATTGAGAAGCGAGGCCTAAACTGCCAGCTGTTACCAAATTAAGTTACCTGACTTTAATTGCTTTTATTTATATTATTTATTTATTGATAATATTATTTATTTGTTATTACTTTAGCCAAGATATCTAACCCAGAGGCTAAAAACAAAGCATAATTTAACACGGCGCCAGCCATAAGCGGAAGAACGTAAAATTAATTTCTTACAGTTAGGTACACCTGTTAAAGTCATTAGAAGCCACGTGGCTATGTTTGGTTAGACGAAATTCAATGAGTGAACGACACCCTAGCATTTCCTGCTGGGCTATCATTGTTACCAGTCACTCGTGTCATGTGGCTGCCCTTTCGGAGCAAATTTGATTGAATAAAGTTTAATTTGATTAAATATTGTCTCTGGTGGATCAATTAAATCATAATATGATTTGATTTGTAAGACAATTTGTATTTTTTTAAAATTGATTGAGATAACCATTAACCGGTTCAATCCATAACATGAGTTTAATAGATATGGGTGTAGTAACCTTGGTTATACATACTTAAATTACTTGATATTTATAATGGAAAGATGTTTTTTAAAAATAAAATACAAATCTTATCGCTAAAATAATAACAATAATTATATAACATATTAATTAATAAATTATTAAGCATGCACGGCCATATCATTTAGTAAAATAATTTTACTAAAGAAAAAATATGAATCTCTAAAAAATTTTAAAATACAACACGTAAAAAGTCTAACATGGTTTAAAACTCGTTTTGTATTATAGTAATTATTGTTTTCAAAATATTTTTTATTTTAAAATATATTGAAATGATATTTTTATTTTTTAAATTTTATTTTTAATATCATCCAATCAAAATAATTTAAAATCTCTTAGAAAATTAATTTAAAATAAAATAAATAAATTTTTACAAGAAAAATACTTTTAAAATATAAAAATAAACAGATTTTAATAAGAGCCGTAAATTTTTTAAATTAAAAGCTGACTGTATCCCAATTACCCTGCCAAACCCTAAAGCACTGTGCGCCCCATGAGACCAACACTTCCCAGATCGGACGTATGGGTCCGAGTGGACTAACGGAGGGAGCCGGTCATCATTGCTTGTGGGGTCTACTGTTATTGATCAGCACCGTTGATGATGTTGACTTGTAAAGTACGACCTCATGGCAACGTTAGATTCGGGCATCACATGCTGTACGGGGGGCCGGTCACGTTACTACCAATTTTAGATCGAAGACAGCATGGAATTGTGTGCTTCAATTCTCTCGAAGCTAATAAAGAAGAGCCACTGGGCGCTTATCTTAATATCACCACTATCATGGCCGTTTTTTTTTTGAGAGATGACACCGTTGGCTGGAAGTTTTGGAGAAATAATTTGTTAAAAGTATTTAAAAAATAATGCAATTTGAGCAAAACCATGGTTTTAAATGTTTGATTTGTAACCGCCGGTGTTTCAAATCGTGTTATGAATTATGATGGTGTGCGGTTTTATTGTTTTTCAAAGTGTTTTTTATTAAAAAATATATTAAAAGTATATTTTTAATTTTTTTTTAAAAAAAAAATTTTGATATTATTACATAAAAATGATATAAAAATACTAAAAAAATTAATTTAAAATATAAAAAAAATTTAAAAATATTTTTGAAACGCGATGTCAAACTTATTTGGGAGCGTAGTTAAAGTTATTTTTAAAAGCTTTTTCTCATTAGAAAAATATCAAAATGATATTTTTTTTATACCATTTTATATCACTATATATATCCCAATGATATAATTTTAACCACAACATAGCACATCACTAATTCATTTCTAAACAAAAAACATTTTTAAAAATAACTTCAATCACATTTTTAAATAATCACTAACTCATTAAGGTGCAGACTCGTAGCCTGACTGGAATTGAGTTTTATTTCAAATCAATTTAGACATTGACTAAACTAAATACGAGTGACCTATCTGAGCTAATTTATGCCCCAATTAATTTGACGACACCAAGGTGTGAATTTAGACATGACCATGTCAACTTTATGTGTGTATTTTTTATTTTTTTTACCAAAGTGATTATTTAGTTTTAATTTTTTTTATCGAGAACAATATTGTTTTATGACATGTCGTGCTGACCCTGACTTAAAACCTAATGACTTGAGGTATTGAGCTTGTTTGTTATTATGGTAGTTATTGTTTTTTAAAAGTTTTTTTTTTTTTTGAAAAAACATCAAATTCAAGTCTTTTTTTTCCATTTGACTTGTGTATTTTAAAAATGTTTTTCAATGGTTTTAATATATTGATGATAATTTTTAAAAAAAAAACTATTATTTCAAATCATACTTGATAGACGACCTCATAAAACCTTCGGCTCATAAAGCAGCTGCACGAAAAAAAAGGCGACATGTCATTCTGTTTTAATCAAATCCACTGTCAAACCAGACAACCCAGCTGCTGTTTTTTTCTGCTAACGTTCTGTGAAAGAAAGAAATGGGAAAGCAAAGCCTTAACAATCACGAAGCCTATGTTTTGTGCTGCATTTCACAAAAAAAAAATTTATTTTTTATTTTTATTTTAAATTATTTTTTTATATTTTTAAATACTGATATCAAAAATAATTTTAAAAATATTATTTTAATATATTTTTAAACAAAAACACACTTTAAAAAACAATCACTAAAAATTACCCAACCCCAGGCATGAACACCTTTCAGGAGACGCCTTTCATAATGGACATCCATCCTTTAAGAAGAGTGGAGATCTCGCCTAGAAAACACATCCATAATGCTTCAAAGAAGGGACATTTTACAAAATAATTTGTGTACATTAAAATAATATTTTTATTTTTTTATATCAGCCAAAAGCAATAATTTTTTTTTTTTAAAACCCCTTCAGACAACCAAATATGATACATAGAGAATATCAAGCACCTCTACTAAAATATACCCTATATATATATTTTTTAAAATAGTTATTTTAACTCATTTTACCATAAGATTATATATGAAAAGCAATTATGAGAATATAATTTAAAATTAAAGTCATAATTCAAACGGACTCAAACTACGACAAGCTGGGACTCTCTGTGCATCAGATTCTTCAAAATATGTGGAAAAGCGCTTGGCAGATAGGCGCTGGAGCAAGACTTTTATTCAGACAGCACCCTGCAAACTAATCTATTCCAATAGATAAAAGTTTCTTTTCAGCTAGTGTAATTCTAAGAAAATGTTCGATTAAATCCCTACAAAACTACCTCATGTCATCAAAATTCAGTTCCACTCCACAAATTGGAGGGATTTATAAGAAATCTACAGAACCAGTAGAAGTGCAGAGAAATGAGACAGATTTTCCCCTTCTAGCACTGATTGCCAGAGCTACATCGTGAAGCAATTCACTCAGCTTACTTGCTGCTGGTGGCTGCCATATATAGGGTAAGCCCCATATGCCGCAGCTGCCGCAGCATACATGCTTGGATCATGAGGTGGTGGCAGAGCATATCCATAACCATCATAAACCTGCCCTCCATAATATGCCCCGTTCCACGGGCTACCAAAATCTGCTCTAAACTGCCAAATTCCAACAGAAACAGCTCAATGGACAAGCTTGAAACGTACCAAAAATATAGGGGGAAAAGAAAAGGAAGCTTGAAACATAATATGAGCTCATATTAAACAGATTATTTCTAACAGTTGTTGCTTTGGACATTTGAGTATAGATATACTTCAGAGAGAGTTGAAATTGGACTAGAATTTTCAAAACCCTTAAAAAAAAGAGCTACAATTTCAACAGCACTCAAAATATGCAGCCAAAGCTTCCTTCAGAAGTAAATAAAAAGCCATCCCACCAAACTTACAAATAAAAACATTTCTGAAAAAGCTAATTACCGCTGGAACTCTGTGGTCGTACTGATTCTTATTTTTTAGGCAAAAAGAGTTCACATTTATTCCAGTCACATCCTGGCGAGGTAATGAAAGAGAGATGGGATGTAAGGTGGTTCTGGAGAGGAAGGGAGGGAGAATGTATACCTGCTTATTTGCTGGATTGCGACCCCAAGAAAGACGCACTGTTTGCTTGCCAATTACTGTTCCATTCAACTTCTGCAATGCTTCTTCAGCATTATTCCTGCCAATAGAAGTTAGATGGAGAATCAAGCATTAACACTACAATGAGGAAAAAACTAGCCAAAACTCCATTATTCACACACTGTTAAGGCAAAGCAGAGTTACAGCCACAGGTGTTACCTATTGGCAAATTGTACAAACCCACATCCTTTACCAACTGGTATCTTAACGGACACTATCTCACCATACTGTGAGAAAGGCTGCTTGAGATCGTCATCAGTGACATTAGAGTCAAGCCCTCCAACAAATATCTACAAAGAAACATGGTCTATTCAAAAGAAAAACATCCTAAAGATTAAAATTGCACAAAGAAGCTGGAAGACTCACTGTTGTATTGTTGGAATCACCATCTGATTGGAAGCCTTGGGCAGAGGCACCGTTTGATGCATATCCACCTAAGAAACAAGAGAAGATTCGAGCAGAGCTCCAGGTGAGAATGTGGACCTTTCTAACCTCATAAAACAAGTCAATTTGATGACAAATTCTGAAGGTCAAAGATAAGATACACACATGAAAAAAAAAAAAAATGGCAAATAATCAAAACCCTTGCAAGGAATAGAAATGAACAACTTTTGCAAGTGAAATAGAACGAGGTACATAGACAAGCATTGATTCTTTTTATTTTTATTTTTTTAAAAAAAAAAACCCAGATAACATGCATATAGGAAAATAAATACTCTGATCATGTGCAAAATCATAGCACAATATGACACCAATCCATCAGGTTGCAATAATAACTGGGGGGGCTAATATAACACTTCCAAAAAAGTTTTGTTACATCCAAGCCCAAAATCGGTTGAAAATCATGTAAATAAGTGTCAACAACAAAAGATTGAGACATAGTCTGTATGGAAGATCAAAAGGGTTAGCAGTGGAGTAGAGAGTTTTTGTGTGTGACAGAGCAGGGGATAAAGAAAATAGTATTTCTAACCAACCTATCATTGCCCTAAAGAATAATGAAGAAATTGAAAATACAATTGTTACATGAAAAGACCAAAAATCAAGGCTCAATAACAAACAATTAAGTTGTAAGACAAAAAATTTAAGAACAAACAATAATCTGATACCTTGTTGCTGATATCCAGAGGACTTCCTGGGAGTTGCAGCACCAATACGCATAGGCCTGCTCGAACAATAGACACCATTCATTTCAGTCATTGCCTGTGTTCTTTCACCATCATCTCCGAACCTCACAAAACCATAACCTTTTGAACGGCCAGTGTTGGCATCAAATACAACTTTTGCAGCTTTAACAGATGGATATTTGCTAAAAAAAGTTTCCTGCAACAAACTATCAGTAACATCTGCAGCTAAATCTCCTACAAAAATAGAAAGATCAGGAGCGTTATCCGATCGCTTATCACCCGTGCTAAATGTTGCCCAATTGAGGCGAAAAGGCTGTTCCGTGTTAGGCATTAAAATGCCACCATAGTTCTGTAGAACTTTCTCAGCTGTGGCATGTGTAAAAAATTCGACAAATCCATAGCCCTCAGATAAACCAGTCTGCTTATTGCGAATAACCTTGATAGAAGCAATCTGTCAATGTACAACACTGGAAGTAAGATGCAAAAGTCTCACCCACCAAACTCGAAAAACAATTTCTTTCATTAAAATTGTAAAAAACAGTTACTTCTTTCCCACCACAACAGCAGCACATCATTATAAAGAACTGGTTCCCTTAATATCCAAACTAATGCCTCACATATTTTTTCTAAAAATACCCTCTTCCATCCGTACATATTCTATAATTTTCAACATTCAATGCGCACTAACTACGTTTCAATGATTCTTATTTAATAGTGTTAGAATCCCATTACACTTTTAAGTTACAAAACGCAACACTGCCATGTTCCCTTTATTGTCTTCAAACTACTATATTTAGCATAAAGCTATAAGCTTATGCAATTTTTGCTTCAATTCATTACAAAATAATCTAACATGCAAAAAAAAAATGGATTTGAATGTGTGTGGAAAATAAATAAATATTATATAAAATATTTGATATTTATACCTCGCCAGTGGAAACAAAGCAGGAATGTAAATAATTTTCGTCCATCCAGTGATGGAGATCACCAATCCATATAGATTTATTCTCTCCAGACCCTTCTCTTTGTTGCTTCTGAGTGTGTTGTTGAGCATGCGAGAGATGATGGTGATGCGGCTGGTACTGGGGGTACGCAGCAGCCACATAGTGTTGTGGAGGCGGCGGTCCATAATGCTGAGGCGGTATGATTTGATGCTGCATTACCATAGCCGCCGCAGGATACTGCATAGGCATCCACTGTTGTTGCTGCGGTGGAGGCGGCGGCTGTTGCCGTTGATTCTGCTCTTGCTGTGTCTGTGAATCAGAACCGCTGGATTGCATCTTATTATTACCAAATAAAGAAAATTGGTGTAAAAATATAAATAATATTTATTTTTCTCTATAAAACAAATTGTAATTAATCTGAAAGCTTAGTGAAGGAGAGGGAGATGGCTAGGGTCTAAGAGGAAGATTTTGTGTTTAAGGCAGAGTGTTTTTTTATGGAGGTGGAAGCGCTTTTGTGTTTAAGGCCGTTGGATTGACGAAGTGAGGTTAGATCAAAGCCGTTAATTCTGCTCTCATGGATCCGCCGCCAGCTGCGTTTGCCTAGCTTGTTTCGGGTACTGTGGGATATTTTCGGTTGATTTTAGATTTGTTTTCGATTCGATTTACTTTGAATAGCAAATTTAAATCAAACTTATCCTCTTTTTTTTTTTTTTTTCTTCTGTAGTGCATAATTTTTGCTCACTGAGAAGTAAACACAGAGGACGGATTTCATGCTTGAAAAGGATGTGATTGCACAACTTCATTGTAGTGATAAATTCAAGGCTGTACATATAAAACCTTCGTGTTTTAACAAATTTTATTATCTTGATGAAAAATAATTATCGTTATAATTTATGCAATTTTATTTAAAAAAAAAGAATTCGGATGTTAGAATATATATGAAAAAAATATAAAACAAATAATTATGGGATTTATATCAATAATAATTTAGCTGCCCTTTTAATGGTTATCGATATTGCTAAGAGTTTTTTTTTTTTTATGAAGTTTGTATTTGTGTAGACCTACACTTCTTCTCGAGGTGAGATTGTGTAGATGGATCGTAAATCTAGAATATGAAAATCTACTTTATGGAAATTATGTGGTATACACTACAGTTGTTAAATTTATTTGGAAACTAATTAAAAATAATAATTTAAGTTCTTAAGTCAATTTATAAGTTATTGGGTAAACTTGAATCATTTATTTTTTTATAAAATAGTGTTATTTTGTTCAATTAATTTTTAGAAAATATTTGACACTGCATTTTAAAAATTATTTGTTAAAAAATATTATTTTTTTGTGTTTTTGAATTATTTTAATATGTTAATATCAAGAATAATTTTTAAAAAAATATATATATTAATATATTTCTAAATGAAAAACACAAAATCAATCTAAACAATACAAAATCAACTTCAACAACTCTCAAACTAAATTAATATGTATATTTTTATTCAATTTAAATCAGGTTTCGGGGTGTGATTTTTCTTGGCTTGATTTAAGTATGGTATATATTGGCTGAAATGCTGATAGCCCCATCGTATCAATTCCAAGTATTTTTTTGCGATCATTGAAAAAGACAGTCAACTTCCACAGTTCCATGCGCCTGCACCACCCTTGACAGTGCTGCGAGTAAGTGACATTTTTCTTCTCTCCTCCAAATATTTGAGCCTCTGCCGAGGGGAGTTATCCATTGCTCAAGCAACGTGCCGGGTTAGATTGTTGCGGTATTTTTTTTAAAACAACTTTCGAACGGATAATCTGTGCACGTGGTTAGATTTAGATACCGGTAAATTATTTGTAAAAATAATTTTTTGATATTAATATATGAAAATAATATAAAAAAATAAAAACACAAAAAATTAATTTAAAATAAAAAAATAAAAATTATTTTTGACATCACCATATAAAAATTATCTAAAAATACTTAAAAAATAAAAATTTAAAATAAAAATTATTTTTTTTATTTTTTTTTTTAAATAATTTAAAACTCAACGTAAAACCTCCAAATTCGGAGGTAACTTCTCCGTCATCATCTAACTGAGTCAGTACTAATTCACACTGTACACAAAACCCGATGCTATAAAATTTAGAGCTTACGTTTTAATCTCGTGACCGATCATTAAAACATATGATTCAGGTTGAGTTTTTTGTCGTACGACGTCGGAAATGACAATGACTAGGCATAACCTGTTCGACTCGATAAATCAACTCGTAATTCAATCGAACTGATTATAAATCTTTATTTTTATTTTTTTTTCTAAAACAAGACCGTTTTACTTCGATATTAGTAGTCCAATCTATGACCTGGAATTTATGAACAGGCCAGATTTCACAACAATGGCAAAAACGGTCGCGTGACTTTTCAAAGAGAAGTACGAAAAAACCCTCCTCCTGCGTGTCAATTTCAAAATGAAAATCTGGGCCGAGTAGAAAATAGTATACGTGGTCTTGGACTTGACATTGGATTGAATCCAGGCCAGTTAACGTGTGGGCGGACACGCAGCGCTCCACATAAAGTTAACGAAACTCATTGGATGATAAGGACATTATTACTTATGATATATATATAGGCGTGGCGTTTTTACTATGTTTTTCTTTGTTGTTTATCTAGAAATAGTTCATTGTGTATTATTACAGTAAAATTATCATTTTATATACGGGATCCAAAAAGTTTAACCCCTGAAACCGGGAGTATTTTAGACATTTACAAAGGACATAGATTATATTTCTGAACTCTTTGCATAGTAAAATTACAAAATTAGCCCTCAAAAATGACATAAACATAAGCCCCAGATATGGGGGTATTGAGGTATTTTCCACAGGGTTTTTTTCATGGTTATGACTTGGGGCAGGGGTGTATAAATAATTTATCATTATTTTAATATTTCTTTTCAGAAACACTGCGGGTGCGTCGTTTGAACACGTCTAGAGTGTTTCACGCGAACGCGTCATTCAAGCGGCGCGTGCTATTTCATCCGATGGTGAAAACAGACCGTTTGCCTTGTCCCATGGTGCGCCGACATGTCTTCTGCCTCCCAGTGCAGTGTGTGTCTGGCTAAGGTGGTCGGTGAAGCTCCGGTGGATGGGTTTAAGTTTTTCCTCCCTTTTCTCTCTTTTGCTGCCAAGAAATACACCTCGGTCATTACATTTGATTTGTTGCAATTGTACCCTTCAATTGAAACTGATTATATATATTGGGTTTCAATCTAGTCCTTATTATTTTGATTCTTGGTTTGCTTTTGGTTCCTTTAATTATTTCAGTATGCAAGTTTTAATTTATTCTAATTAAATCCTCCAATTGAAATTTATCATATATTCTATCTTTCATTTTGGTTCTTATTCTTTTAATTTTTGTAAAAAAATCACTCAACAATTTTTTTTTTTATTTCGGTCCCAAGGTTTTTATTTGTTTCGGTCCAAGGTTTTTATTTATTTCAATTTTTTCATTTGATTGAAATTAATTATATTTTTTATTTTGTATTCTGGGCCTTATTTTTTGATTTGATATTAATTTTGTTGGTTTTTTCTATCATTCTTGGACAATGTTTATTTTTATCCGTATTTATGCATCCATGCTTTTAGTTTTTGTCATTTTATTTTTTATTGGGGGTTTATTTTTATTCGATTCAGTCTTGAAATTTTAATTTATGTTGTTGATCATTTTTAAATTAATATTTTCCTTTTCTCTTTGTTTTTTTTTGTGTTTTCTGTTATTTTTATATGTTTTTTCAGATCATATGATTTTATGATTTTATTGTTTTGACATAATAATAATAATTTTAGTGATTATTTTTTTATTGTGAAAATGTTTTGCTTTTTTTATTTTTCCGGGCAATTCAATGATTTTAATTGTTTGGGCAATACTGTTGAGAATAATCTCAACTGTTATAGTAATGATAATGATGGTAACATAAGGATGAATTTTCAATTTATGTTTTCTTCCTTTTGTGGATAGAAAATTAACTACTTATTTTTATTATTTAATTATTACATGTATTTTTACAATTTATATTTTGTTTTTATATTGAATTTAATTGAATTATAAAATGAACTAATCTTAATACAATGAATTCAAAAATTCATATATCTGAATCTTCTTGCTTTTTTAATGATGATAATTTTATAGTGGTTATTTCGTTGAAACCTACTATATAGATAAATCTATATCGATTTAAAATTTATATATTTTATAAAAAACTTGTATTTCACAAGAATTATACACAAGTTTATTATTTTATCTAAATTTATATTATAATAATAATAAAATTATATAATTAATATTTTTTTAGTAGTGAAAAAATTATGATATCACTCGCGACAAAACACGGGGGTATCGACTAGTGATCATTATATTCAACGTCACAGCAAGATGAAAAATCAGAACTTTAAAAGTATACCCATAAAACTTGAACATATGAATGAGTTTAAATGCACCAGGCTTGTCAAGTGGGCTAAATCATCCACTTCTCACTGGCTCCTTTTCTCGAGCCCATCATGCTGGAATGGATTCGTCGAACCACGGAAAGGCCGAGGCATCGGTGCTCGAAAGGGATTTTTTTTTCTTTCCTGTTTAATGAAATATGAATTTAGCCAACACATGTACCTAATTTTGTTAAAATCAAGGTGGAACCAGTTAGCTTGCACCCATCGATGTTCTTACGAAGCCAGATATTTCTATTTCAAGACATTGGATGAGATCCAAAAATAATTTTATATTATTTATTAACATATTTTTCAATTTAAAACCTTTTGTTTTAGAGGAGAATGGGAGTTGTAAAATTTAAACTAGTAATTGTTTAGTTATTAAAAAATACATGAAATATAATTCTAATACTATGATTGAAAATTAATTCAGCCAAAAACTTAAAATATTAAAAAACATGATTCTTATTATCTTTTTTAATTTTATATTTTTCTCTCAAATCAAATTGAAATGCACTAGTTGGAAGAACAGATGTTATATTTACAAGATGAGAGAACTTTGGAGTGTCGACTGTCGAAGGGACAATAAGTCCCAAGTCACACCATTTTTTTTAATCATTTTGTTTATTCGAACTGTATTTTGGCAAGAAAGCACTTTTGGAGACAGTGCATCGTTTCAAAACTTCTATGATGTCTTTCGATTCTAACCGCTGGAAACATGAGGTTTGTTAATGTCATTAAGGAAAACTTTAGGAATCAAAGACTTCGAAGTCAAGGAATAAATATCCTCTGGATTTATCTTTTCGACTCATCGGATAATTTTTTTTTTGATAATTAAGGTGTTCAGGTTAGCTTACGCGCATGATAACTAATTCTCAAATTTACTGAATATCCTGCAAACCCCAATAAACATGTAAAACATTACAAAGATGATATACATACATGATAAAATTTAAACCTTAATATAAAAAAAGAAACAAGTTACTTCAACTATGTTAATCGGACAAATTGCGGCCTCTGGTGGCTGTAGCCACAAATGTCTGTCATTATAAAACGCAGCAGAACCTTTCTTTCTTGGTGATGTGACAATACACACATCACCGTTTGACTATAATATCTTTTGAAATTTGTTTTTTAAATTCATAATTTGCTAACCATTCTGAGTCATTAAGTGGTTAGTAAATGAAGTCGCATCACCGTTATAAAATGCAGCACTTTGCTTTGACGGACCATGGTGATGCGACTTCATTTATTGACCACTTAATGAGTCTGTATGACAAATTTCAAAAGATATTTTTAGTTGTGATTAAAAAAAGTTATCTGGTTTTCCAGATATTTATTTTCTTTGTGGTTGGAAAAAAAACAAAAGATGTCACAAAATAAACACTCTTAAGAACGGGAGTAGCATTTAGTTGTTTTTTAAAAATAGAAAAAAAGAGATAATGAGAATAAAAAGAACATATGAGTTGTTGTTTTTTTAAAAGGTATAGAAATTTATTTCAGAATTATTTTAGAAATAAATTTATTTTATATTTGTATGTCTTAATTATTATTATTTATTATGGCAACGTAGAAGATATATATGGTGAATTCTTGCACACCATCCTGCCTTTCCTTTTAGTTGTAATTTAAAGCTGTTATTTTTTTGTTAAAAAAAGTAATTGCTACGAGTTTAATTAGGAGGACAATGGTCTTAAATTGGGCATAAAAAGTTGGATAAATCGAGTATAACAGCTTTGACAAGCTCGACACTAAATATTCTTCCGAGTAGAAGTCACTTGCATTGGGAATTCATGAGAAGCTGAGAACTGATCTTCCGTGTCCATCAAGCTTTTTAAGGTGTCCATCATTGACCAGAATTTCAATTACACTAAACTAAGACTTGGCAACTTGCAATCACCCCATCAAGCTGCATGTACTGTGTGCGTGTCTATATATATATATATATATATATATATATGTTATGCATATATTTCCATCGTTATCACACACAGAAGTGGCATCTGATAACCCCGCTGGATCTGCATGGGCCGGTTTTCATTTCACAGAAAAGGAAACTTCACAACTTTATAGATATACACCATGTGGTGGAGAGAAATACAAATACATATATGGAGGATAGTAATTATCACAAGCAGCCTGCCTCAAGGACAGCTGAGTTGTGTGGATAAAGCCATATCAGAACTACAATATTTTGATGCCATATATATATAGGAGATTCTTTCAAGATAAGAACATATATATCAGCTGCTTCCTAATGTCCAGGAGAAGAATGACCAGCCCCGGGGCTGTGGCCTGGAGTCGTTGGCTTAAAATCATCACTTTCTGCATCAGGATGGCCCGGACCAGGTGTGATCATGGGTTCTGAACGTGCTTCAGACACTACAAGATCGCGGCGCAAGCTGAAACTGCTGGTGTTCTCCCCTGTCTTCAACAGCCTCCCCACACTAGAAGTGATTCCATAACACAGCACCAACACAATAATCAAAGAACTGGTGAAAATGAGCTTACCTTTGGCCATGGCAAAAGATAGAATAATTCAAATTAATTGGTGAAAAGCTCAAAGAAGACTAATTAAGCAAGCTTCAAATGAGAGATACAGAGAAAGAAAGAGGTATATATTGCAGCTGGATGCCTGTAAGCTATTGCCATGGCTGCTATATATAGACTTTAGGGATGGAAGCGAATTACCACAAAAAATTCTTCAAAATGCAATGTGGGAAAATTGCCAGGATGATTTCAAAGTTTTTCATGATTATGTCCCCCAAGATTCTCTTTTTTGGAAGGAACGGTTTGAGTATCTCTAGATGTTGCTTGAGGTACTTTTTCTTTACTATTTTTGCATGTCCCATGCAGCCAATATAATACGGCTCTTTGTCCATTGAAATTGTTAATGCTTGGCGAAAAATAGAGCCAAGACGGTGATTAAAGCCTTCACGCATGCACTTTCTGAGTGAGACTTTTCTGGTATGAATCCATTTTGAAATTTGACTTTGCTATCGATCCTTGAATCTTCCCTGTAAGTCCCTGGACCGACTGTTTATGCATCATATATATTTCGGGGTGTTTGACAATGTAAGGTGGTAATATTTACTGCAAGCTGGATATCATTAAATTAAATCTGAAAGTGATGTAGCTTCAGTAGTATGTGGTTAGCTGCTGATTCTTTCTTGCCGTCTATTATTATTTTATTCCATAGTTTCAGTGATGTATTAAATGATGGTTAGCTGCTGATTCTTTCTTGCCGTCTATTATTATTTTATTCCATGGTTTCAGTGATGGATCAACGCTCTATGCACAAGTCTAGCACACAGTATTATTCTACCATATTCATAATTAATGCGCAAAAAATAGTACTTTAGCATAATCCATCATAAAATTTGCTGCGTTGATTAGTCTAACCATTGAGTCTAGTGGTAATGATTTTAAACTAAGTATTAATTACATATACATACAGTACAGCATACATGAAATACACTTTGATCGATGCTGAAAAGCTGGAGCTAGCATTAAAAGCGTTTTTGATATTACAGTACCTTTTGTGATTGTATATATATATATATATATATATAAAACGATACAAATTGAATATTTTTAATAATAAAAATTTTAAGAGAATTTTTTCAGTGAATTAATGTAAAATTAATTGTGGTGTATATTTATAATTAATAAATGCTTTAAAAAATGTTCAATCACATCTGACCATATTACTAAACAAACCCTAGTAGTGTACTCAAATTGCTTTTGAGTTGTGACAAGCTGCCAAGTTTTCAAGGATGACTAAATTTTTCAACGAATTAATCATGCATACCTGCCATGAGTGTTGCCTCATTAGATGGCTGCGATACAAGGATTCAGTATCTATGAATATTCTCAAGGAAAAATCACTTGTAGTATTTATATAGATATATTTATTGGACTTTTACCATATGGTTGCTTGATCGATCGCTGAAAAAAATATGGCTACAGAGATCTGTTTGATATATATTAATTATTATTAGAATCGATGCAAGATTTTGTGGGGTTCTTACTGACAGAAAAATCTCCCCCCCCCCCCGTGGAATAAATCTCTAATGCTAGTAACGCGCATTGGAGCACTTACATTGGTCATAATTTCCTGGTACGTACGTCTCCTGTGTAAATTCTTGAGCATATTGTATTCCGAAATCTGAAATACATGGGGCATATTATGTAAGCCCATGACATAGCCGGCCCAGCAACTTGCCGAGGTAAGTTGGGTCAATGGGATTAGTCGGGCCCCAGCGGGTTCGGATCACCCATTCAAAAAAAAAAATGTATATAAAATGTGTCAATATTTTACTATGCTGGTCACTATGAATTTTAATAGTGAAATTACTGTTTTATCTCTCGGACTCCAAAATTTAACTCTCGATACTGAGAGTATTTTTGACATTTCTAGGATATTTGTGTGGCATTGCAGATTGTTTTGGGTGTTATGGTATTTTTCAATATTTATTTGCAAAGGTAAAATTATTTATTTACCACTGAGAACTAAAAAAAAAAATGGGGGCTTGTTTGAGGTATTTTCAAATTCTTGCTTGATATTAAACAGTGAAATATTGTCTTTACCCTCGGGTGGGACGCTAGGTAAGGAGTTGAAGGCTAGAGGTATTTTTTTTTATTTTTAACATTGTATTTCAAAGTCTGAAATACATGGGGCATATATATTATACATGTAGTCTCATTATCCATTAATGTTATTGTCGTTGTATAAATACATGTACTTGAGTTATTTTGTATAGCGAGTACAAAAAAAACTTCGAGAAAGAAGAACTGAACTAAGCACTTATTACAAGGTATGATTAAAATTAGAATTGAGAGTTCTTCAAATTATATCGATTCGATCTGTTCGAGATGAAATTGATTATATCTTTGTCTGTGGATGCAAAGTGAACCACGTGTAAAACATTTTGTGTATGTTTTCCTTCTCTATTATATTAATTATTTTTATATTCATGTGTATGATCCTAACATAAGCTGTAATGCCCTAATATCATATAAAAAAAGGATTAAATTAAGGAGACCTTTGACATATAAAAACTCGAGTAGAGCTTGAAACTTAGTTTTTGAGGACCATGAGATGAGATGGACACGAGAAGGAGAGAACATCTTATAATCTTTTAACAGAGACAAATATAATTTATTTATTTTAATTTTATTTTTTCTCTTCTCATTACGATCATCTCTCTTGCGTAATACTATGAACAATGATAATTATAATTTGAATATCATGGATTTTTTCAAATAACCCAAAGTAAAAAAGTCCACTCAACTTCCTATTAAAAGAAAAGTACAAGTTACTAACTGGGGGAGATCAATGACATGGTGTTGCCAAGAATGTGGTGATCCCCTACTTATTTATATAAAAAGCACCATACAAAATGGTGATGTAAACGAATATCCAGGACGATTTGCATCAATTTTAAATCATATGATTAATTAAGTTTTTTTAGTATTAAATGAAGATCTAGTGATCAATAATTGAAGATCCTGATGCATTACTAAAAGTTCCATTGATCGTGACTAAGTGCGCACTATTTTTTCAAACCTTTTTCCGAGTGAAAGAAAGGCTCACAAGCTTTCAAACCCCACATAAATCCTCATGGGTCCATGCTTGTTTATATCAACACTGTTCACTCCAGGAATGGGAAAGAGAAAGTCAATTGAAAGAATATATCTTGTCAAATACTGTTGTTTGTCAATTTATTTTAAAAATATTTTTTTAAAAAATAATTTTTTTTATTTTAAATTATATTTTTAGTATTTTAAATTATTATCATGTATTTATACAAAAAATAATTTTAAAAAATAAAAAAAGTTATTTTGATACATTTTCAAACAAAAAATATTTTAAAATATAACTTCAATAACACTCACTAATTGTCACTTAGGGATGTTTGAGATTGCGTTTGAAAAAAAATATTTTATTTTTTATTTTTAATGTTAAAAATTTAGTATTTTAGATAATTTAAATATGTTTATATCAAAAATAATTTTTAAAAATAAAAAATAATTTTAATATATTTTTAAATAAAAATTATTTTTAAATAATTTCAAATATCACAACCTTAAGTGTTCCGTGTGTCCTTCTTCCTTCTTCTACCTGTAGAATTGTAGTTGAAATTCGTAGTCATGATGGTTGGTTGGCTCCTCGAGTTGGGGAAGTTCTTTGAACCATCAGTTCATTCGGACTCGGAAATGAGCAGTGTCCGTCACTGACTATTGACAGGGAAATTGTACGATGGGGAATTCGGCAGGACTGCACATAACTCCTGTTGAAAAAGAAAAGCAATTACTTCAGCCGTCAAATCCTAGCTCTTGAAATAAAAAAGTGATAATCAATTAAGGTATCTCAGGAATCTCCAAAGGGACCGCCCATAGGTTTTATTTATTTATTATCTGTAAGGATTTCGGTCATAGGTTTTAAATTTGGTTTGATTCACGTACGTGTGCGGTCAGTGTTTCAAAATCAAATTTAATAAAATTTTCACTTGAACTTCTTTTAATGTTCATTTAATTAAAACTAGGTTAACTAATGACTTGAATGATTTGGTTATTCTGATTAAATTTACTCGAGTTAAAATTAAATAAAAAACATATTTTGAAAAACAACATAAATAAATTGTTTTCATTAGAAAATATTATTCAAATTAACTCCATTACCAAGTTCATCAAGGCCAACAACTTTTTTATTTATTATATGAGCATTAATAACATTTATAAATCTTTTTTTTTAAAGAATTAATTTTCAGGTTAGCTCGCTAATCATGATTTTAACATAATCTTGAGTGGAGATTCACATTAAATTGAATGGAAAGGAAAAAATAAGTAGAAGGAGAAAATGCATGTTTTAGCTAACCAAACGTCCACAAGAGAATCCATTCAAAAAAAAGATGCCAAGAGAATCATTGCGTTCAAAGGTTCTTTCAACATGTTTATCCCAATAAATATAATTATATATATATATATATATATATATAAATATATATAAATAGGGGAGCCACGTTGAACTAGAAAGCCACAAGAGGGTCCGTCAAGTATGAAGAAAACCCCACTAGAGGAAAACTGAGCCAGGCCAAGCCTACCACTGAAGTTGGAGCAATCATGGTAGCCCGAGCTGGCACCAAAACATTTCTCGGTTTTGGTCTAGATCCTCCACCTGCTCATGTTTCTTGCTGGATCTCAATATTCTTCCAACTTTTCCTCTGCCTGGAGCCATTTGCGACTTCCACTATCTGCAGCAGATTCTTTTCCTCACGTGACCACTTTTATTTTGAATTATTTATCTATATTAAAAAAAGCCATCTCTTTAGTCCGATAAAAAAATAATTTATTTATGATAGATTATAGAATTTATGAGTATTTTACTATTTATAATCAAACTTTAATAGCCAAGTGATTATATCATTTGATATTGATTTTTATGTAATAAGTTAAATATGAATTATATGTATGTTTAAGAAAAAACCAGTTCTGACAAGGAAAAAAATCACACGTGTTGATCTAAGAACATCTCCAAACAAAAATGTTATTTTGAAGAGTCAAATTAATAGAATGGTTTTTTTAACAATGTAAATATAATTTATTTATTTATGTGTATTCCAATTGTAAAAACTATTTAGAATAATCAATTATATTTTAATATACTTTTTATATTTATTTTTTTAAAAATAAGATGATGAATTCTAAAAAGCGAAAAGAAGAATTTCTTTTTCGCAACTTATGAGAATAACACTTGAACATATGTGAAGAAATCCAATTAAACCTTCTTCTTTCTTACATGACGTGGCGCGTGATAAATTTTTTATATTTCTATACGACTTAAAATTGAGTTATTAATTTTTTTTTTATCATGTCACGATTTTATAAGTTTTATTCTATAACTATATCATTAATAAATAATATACATAAAACGCATGGATAATAGTGAGATAGAAGAGCAAATACATGATAGGAGTATTGAACTGGATGGACCCCGGATTGTCTCGATAACCAGGCTTTCATTTAGTTGAAAAGGATAGGAGATAACAGTACATGTAAAACCAAATGGGCTACCATGTGGGCTTGTAAGGCACAGCACTGGTCATGGAAATTGGTTTAAAGCCCATCAACAATGTGGGCTGACATACAAAACATTTTCACGGACTGACACGCTGAGCATGGAGTATGGACTGAACATGGTGGACTTAGTGGATTAACTAAGATTTAGTGGATTAACTTAATATTTTATATCACAATACCAAAAAATATTTTAAGACTTGATCGACTTGGGGTTGGGCGGGCACAGTCAAAGAAAAATAGAAAAAGAAAAAAAATGACTGGCCTAAAAAAATGACTTTTATAATTTGTTTTTCATGTGAAGGGAATGATTTTTCCCATCCGAAACCAGTCACGGCCCGGTGCAATCAATGGGCCTATGTATACAGGACCCAACTACCAAGAAAAGAACAGTGAGTGATAATCAGACACGTGTTAATTCTGGGACTGATCGGTGTCATTCTAGGTGGCTTCAAAATCGTGGACCAGAAAATCTTTCGCTCTCGAAACGATGGTCATATGCTCCCTCCTCCGTCCACTCGATTAAAAACATTTCTGCTGTTCACACTGAGAAAAACAAATCAATCCAAAATCCAACGGCCACCATTCACCTCAAAAAGAACGTGGGTTTGGTTCAAAACATTCCAAAATTGAAGTGAGCGAGGCTGCGAGAGAACCCAAATAATAACGATAAAAATAAAAATAAAAATAAAAATTCCAAAGGCTTTTTAGGTTTATTTTTGTTATTGCAGTGCGCTATATACTACGGCTTGTTTTTTTTTTTTTTCAATTAAAAATTTAAATATATTTAATTATTCAACTCATCACAATTCTTACCCAGTTTTCTTTATTAAAAATTTATATTTTCAAATTGATATATTTTTACAAAAATATATATTTTTAATTTTTTTGATATCATTATATAATATAAAAAGACAACAAAAGCATCATTTCAAGTAAAAAAATTTGAAAATAAATTATAAACCATACTATCAAAGAAAACTTGAGGAAGTGTTTAACTTTATGATGGTAAGTTTTTTTCTTAAAAAAAGACTAATCTTTTTTATTCTTTTAAAAGTTTTTGATATAGTATTATTTATAATAAATCTTAAATTTAATATTTATTCAAACAAAATATATTAAAAAATAACTATCACAATCACTACCTTAATCGAACGAACACAACCGAATCTCTGTAACATTTTCTCGAAACAGACAGGAAATAAAAACCCAGAAAAGTCAAAACCTGTTTGCTGTTAATAATTTCGTAGTTAAAAGTAAAAAAAAAAGGGGGAAAAGCCGCGCAAGGGAGAAGAGAATATGCCATTGATATGTACCAGTCAGACAATCTCAGATGCCAAGTCGGTTAAATACATTATCGGCTTTCTTCATATTTTATTTTGCTTCACCTGCACGCTTTTCTCATCCCCCCCTCATTCAGGTATTTGTAATCTCTCCCTGTCTCTCTATTCAAGAATTTATGTTTGTAACTGAATTTAAGCGAATAATTTTTTTTTCTCGTTCTGTTTATAGCCCTCCTATATTCATTTTAAGGTAAAACCCTAAGTTTTTTGCTTGGTTGCAGAGAAAACATGAGTAAAATTAGAGATTGAGGTTCATTGTTCAATTAGAATTTGTTTTGTTCTTCTCAGTATCCAAACTTTTTTTTTTTTTTTGCTGTGTGTATTGGTGTATCTTGAGGTTGTGTCACGTCTTAGGATTGTTTCCGTAATCTTTAATGTTTTTTTTTTTAATCAGGATCGTGAAGCTGGTTTTGTGTCATCAAGTTGTTAATTTGAATTAAATTTGAGAAGAGTGAATTACTGGGAGATTGTGTGATGGGCTCGGATAAACAGACCACTGGTTTATTAGAAACCCTTAGAATGGAGAGGGTGAGGACTATTTGGACGCATACATATCCTTACCCGCACGAGCATTCGCGGCATGCAATCATTGCTGTTGTTGTGGGTTGTTTGTTTTTCATTTCGTCGGACAACATGCACACTCTTATAGAAAAATTGGACAATAATGTTAAGTGGTGGTCCATGTATGCTTGCCTCCTTGGTTTCTTCTATTTCTTCTCGTCGCCATTTTTGGGGAAGACAATCAAACCTAGCTATTCAAATTTCAGTCGGTGGTAAGTGCTCTTGATCGCGGAACCTTTGTTCTTTGTTTTGTTGAAAAGTGCTTATCTAGTAGCTAAATAACCACAACAATTGAAATTCTGATAGTTTGTGAGCATTCACTTTACAGGTATATAGCTTGGATTGTAGTTGCAACTCTGTATCATCTTCCTAGTTTTCAGTCGATGGGAGTAGATATGAGGATGAATTTGTCATTATTTTTGACAATATGTGTATCTTCAATTTTGTTTCTCCTTGTCTTCCACATCATTTTTATTGGCCTGTGGTACATTGGTCTTGTTTCTCGTGTTGCTGGAAGGAGGCCAGCGATCTTGACTGTTCTCCAAAACTGTGCAGTAAGTGTATTTGGTACTTTGTCCATATCATTGATGTCCTTTTGCCTCTTAATATAAGATCTGACGTTTGTTTTCATGTGATTAATTTTTCAAATAGGTTCTCAGTATAGCCTGCTGTGTGTTTTATAGCCACTGTGGTAACCTTGCCAATTTGAGAGATAGATCACATCAACGAAAGTATTCTAGTTGGTTTTCTTTTTGGAAGAAAGAAGAGAGAAGCACATGGCTTGCAAAATTCCTCCGTATGAATGAGTTAAAAGACCAGGTCTGCTCTTCCTGGTTTGCTCCAGTTGGGTCTGCTAGTGATTATCCACTTCTGTCCAAGTGGGTTATTTATGGGGAGGTAAGACTATATTCAATTTCATCCATTATACATCTTGAATGCATAATTTTTTCCAGCATTTATCCTTCTATTTGACACTGTTATCTTTTGTTTTGCAGTTAGGTTGCAATGGAAGTGGATGCGCTGGTTCATCTGATGAAATTTCTCCCTTATATTCACTGTGGGCTACATTCATAGGTCTTTACATTGCCAATTATGTAGTTGAAAGGTCAACAGGGTGAGTGATAATCTCCAGATTAACTTTATGATGCATTAATTATCATTTATTGGCATTGAGGGAAATTTTATTTTTCTTGATTGGTTTTTACGTTGCCAATTATGTAGTGGTTTAACAGAGTGAGTGATGATCTTGAGATTAACTTTTGGATGCATGCTGTCTACTATTGGTGTGAGGAGGATTTTAATTTCTTGACTGGATGATGCTCCTTTTTGGTGGAGGCAAATTATAACAATATGACATGTTCTCTTCATCCATGTACTGATTTATGTGTCGGTTTATGGCATATTATAAGAATTTCTTGAGTTGGTAGCTTCATTAGCCCTTTGTTTTTCATCCTCTCTTCAATAAGGTGTGGACAAGTCATCCTGATGAGTTTCTAATTATGCTACTAGTAGTTTTTGACTTAGGCGCTAACTGCTTCATTGAGGTTCATTGTATTGTCTTTATGGCATTTCAAATCTTGAATAGTCATTTGAAAACCTTCTTATCATAGGTCATAATGTTGGCCATTTGATAGTTGATTCTTCTCTTTTGGTATTCACAACGCTATCCTGCTTTATTTTTTATTTTGTTGAGATTGCAGAGGAAGCATAAACCAACAATGATTTCATGATTCCATTATGTCTCACTCATTTTAGTAGCCATTATTCAGTTACACATTTCTATTTTTGAGAATTATTGTCTCATTACATGAATGACTTGCATTTACTGTTTTCGGTATTGCCTCTTATGATGCCTAGTTTCTCTTCCAAACTCATGGTTTTCGCCTGACAGGTGGGCTCTTACTCACCCCTTGTCAGTTGAAGAGTATGAGAAGACAAAGAAGAAACACATGAAGCCTGATTTTTTGGACATGGTCCCTTGGTACTCAGGGTATGTGTTTCCATCTACATATTTTTTCTTGCTTGATGGGTCGGGTAGTGGAGATGATTTGTAAGAGCCCTTTGAAATTCTTGTTCTCACTTTGTACTCGCTACATGTTTCAGAACATCTGCAGATCTGTTCAAGACAGCCTTTGACCTCTTGGTATCGGTAACTGTGTTTGTTGGTCGTTTTGACATGCGTATGATGCAGGTATAGTTCACATTGAGCATTGTATCCATTGACATGTGTTTTGTTTCTGTACTTGTTGAGATAAATTGTTTCTTTTTCTCTGATGAAAACATTATTCCATTCATGGTATAGTGACATCTCTTCTTCCCTTTTCTGCATCATCAGGCAGCTATGAACAGGTCTCAAGATGGAGCGCAACAGGATTTTTTGTATGATCATTTTAGTGATAAGGAAGAGTTATGGTTTGACTTCATGGCTGATACCGGTGATGGTGGGAACTCATCTTATACAGTTGCAAGACTTCTTGCTCAGCCTTCTATTCAGGTCACTAGAGATGATTCTGTGCTTTCCCTACCGCGTGGAAACTTACTTCTTATAGGAGGGGATCTTGCGTAAGTTGAAATTGTTTCTTGTGTTGTTGATGTGGTTGCAAAAATATACTACCTAGCTCTGTGACAGAGTCCTTATTTTTGTTGGATGATTTTTTACTGTGATTTAATGGTCTTGAAAGTTGACGAGGTAAGTGTTTTATATTGATTCATAGGTGTGTTGTGATTTGAATCTCTTTAATGGTTCTGATCCACTCCACTTTAATGGTCCCGAATCCTGATTTGAGTTTCTGCTTCAAGGTTTCTGAATCTTTGGTTAACCAAATGATAATGAATATCCTAATGTTGATTGACTCTTAAAGAGGTAAAAACACAATTTCAAGCCAAATGCTACTGATTATCTGAAGGACTTTTTTTATCCTGGTTTGAAACCTTCCTCTTTTTTTGTTGCAAGTAGTGTACCTTATATTTAATCCTTTGATTGAACTGAAAAGCTGGGATTGTTCCAGCTTTAAGCTCTATAATTACTACCCCTAAGCCCGGGCTAAGTTGAGTCAAACTAGTAATATCCTACTTTATAATCACATTAACTTTGATTACACTTAGGAATAAAACTTCAAGCTGCACTTTGCTTCGGGCTTCAATTCCTGGATTGTTTCCTTCATTTTATATCCAACACCCACTAATAAACCAGCCTCTCCTTGCCCGTGTCCACTTTGGTTGGCCATCAATGTTTAGCACTGTATGTTGTCAACAACTGTTTTAGGCATTTCATGGGCTGTGCATCCATTTGTACAGATTAGTTCATTAGATTCCTTTCATGTCAGGATGAACTTTATGGAATGTTGCACTAGATGTGTAGGTCATTCTGATGTCTAAATCTTGAAATGAACTTGTTGAAACAATGCCGTTAGAATCTGCAGGCTTGTTATGTACTTTGAAAATCTCTCAAAATATATCTTCCTCCATTTCTGAAGCATTGATGTTTAACTAAGTTGGTGTTTTTTCCCCAGAGCACCCTAATAATGATCCAGAGCTTATTGCTCATTCATAGTTGAGGCCATCAGAAGATAATATATGCCATTTAAGTATCTGCACTGTGCATGTATGCCTAGTTCCATGTGATCAGTAACTTATTTATGCTCTTCATGACTGATACCTGTTCATTTGTTCAATTAATAATTTCATGTTTTCATTGTAGATATCCTAATCCATCCTCCTTCACATATGAGAGACGCTTCTTTTGTCCTTTCGAATATGCTTTGCAGCCTCCGCCTTGGTATAAACAAGATCATATAGCCGTAAACAAGCCCGAGCTGCCTGACGGAGTGGCTGAACTGAAACAATATGATGGACCTCAGTGCTTTCTCATTCCTGGAAACCATGGTTGGTATTGTTTTCAGCATGAATTCTGTTACATATTTCTTTTTTCTGCAAGAAAGGCTCGTCTCACAAATAGTTGTTTTATGCTGTAATTACCCATAAACTGAATTGCCTCATCTTTCGTGGTAGACCCTAGTTTATTGAAAGGTTTGGTTTAATGGTTTGCTTTAAACTTTGCAGACTGGTTTGATGGACTCCATACTTTCATGAGGTACATATGTCACAAGAGCTGGTTGGGTGGGTGGTTTATGCCCCAGAAGAAGAGTTATTTTGCTCTGCAACTCCCTAAACGTTGGTGGGTGTTTGGTCTTGATCTAGCACTTCACAATGATATTGATGTGTACCAGTTCAAATTCTTTGCAGAACTGATACAGGAGAAGGTACCTTCTTCATTTCCTTTGTCCTCATTTTGATATGTTCTGCAGCTAAGATTTGACAAGTGCTGGAGTTATTCTCCTTGACCCTTACATCCATTATAACTTGCTTGATATATTAACTTTAATAGGCCAGTGGCATGTACTTAAACTGTGTCGAGTTCAAGCATTATGACCCTTGGACAGAACTTTGGGCATGCCCGAGGTCACATTATATGACAAGCACATGTGTCAAAGTTAGCAACCTTCACATGCATTTTTGCTAGACAATTATTCATACGAGACATTATATCTCAATACTGAGGATGCTATCATGTGCAGGCTGTTTTACCCTAGATTAGGAGATGAAATTCTGGCATAGCACTTGAAGTTCCATGTTACAATAGCACATATGCATTCAATGTGCATGCTCAAGTCCATTAAACACAGGGCTAAACGAATCTGGCAACTATTTGGCCTTGTGAACTGATTCACCCCTGGAAACTAGGGTATATCTTGATGAAAGACATTGGTGAGTTTGCAGCTGTTGATGGTGCGATATTCTCTGCAAAGGCTTATGGTTGCCCATTACATTTCTATAATAATCTTAATTTAAGAATGATAACCAGTAAAATTTAACCATCGCAGTATCTTGTGCCTACTTCTTGGGGGCTAGATGCTTGATTTGATCTTTCAAAATTTGCAACCCGGGTTGCCATTTTTCAGTTTCCCATTTTAAAACATCGCACCATTGTCATTGTTGTTATCATTATCATCTTCCTTGTACTTGAAGTGTTGTTCTGAGTATGTGGCTAATGAAAAAAAAATGCATGAAATACCTTTCCAGAGCCACTGACTAAGTGAATGTAATTGATTTCAATTCATCCTCTTCTTTCATTGTTCAGGGCATGATGATTGGTCTTACCATGTAGAATTTGATAGAGCTAGTTCTTTTTTGTGTATTCACCTTCTTCTAGGCTAATTGTTTCTTTGTATTCCCCTTTCCTGACTATTTTAGGATCTTTAAATTTCCATCTGTGTTTCAGGTTGGAGACAATGACTCTGTGCTCCTTGTTACACACGAACCAAATTGGCTTCTTGATTGGTATTGGAATGATGTTTCTGGAAAGAATGTCTCACACTTGATATGTGATTATTTGAAAGGAAGGTGTAAGCTTCGAGTGGCTGGGGACTTGCATCATTATATGCGACATTCATTTGTTCCATCTGATGGGCCAGTCCATGTACAACATCTTCTTGTAAATGGTTGTGGTGGTGCCTTTTTACATCCCACCCATGTCTTTAGCAATTTCAAAAAATTGTATGGAACTTCATATGAAACCAAGGCTGCTTATCCTTCGTTGGAAGATTCAAGCAGGGTAAGTTTTGAATTTTTCATATGTATTTTCTAATATTTTTCTTTCCTCTATGGTCATGTATTGCTGTAATTTCCTTTTTGTTTTTGGTTGCTATAGCTCAATCAATTTTTTTTTTTTTGCAGATTGCATTGGGTAATATTTTGAAGTTTCGAAAGAAGAACTGGCAATTTGATATCATTGGTGGCTTTATATACTTTGTGTTGAGTTTTTCTATGTTTCCACAGGTATGTATCTGTTTAGTCCTTTCTGTTAGTCAGATTCATGCTAGTTTCCCTGACTTCTGGTGTGTTTTGATTGCAATGGCCTGTCAATTAAGACATGGTATTCTGACTTTTCAGATCCATGCTAATAGCTGAAGGATAGCATTTGGATCCCATTTCCCTGATAATTACAATGCCTTTCATTCTCGTTTTCTTTTTGCTTGAAATAGCTTGCACCCCTGCCACTGTTATGAGATTGTTGTTGCTAACTTTATGTTTACGCCTGCTACCTAGATAGATAAAGCATTGTAATTTTTACCACGAGACTCTTGCACTGCATTGCTGATGGTTGGCTGATTTTCCTCTTCATTTTTAGTGTAAGCTTGACCACATTTTGCAAGACAATACGTTTTCTGGCCACTTGTGGAGTTTCTTTGGCACTGTGTGGAATGTTTTTATGCACGTGCTGGAGCATTCTTATGTATCCATGGCTGGTGCTACTCTTTTGCTAATTTTGGCGATTGCATTTGTCCCAACCAAAGTTTCTCGAAAGAAACGGGCAGTTATTGGAATTCTCCATGTTTCTTCGCACCTGGCAGCGGCTCTAATTCTAATGTTGCTTTTGGAACTGGGCATTGAGACATGTATCAGGCATAAACTGCTAGCAACTTCAGGCAAGTTATGCTTTATGTTACTTTGGTGAATAGTTCAAATTTTCCTTTTTACATCGCAGGAACATTCAGTTTTTGTGGCTCCAATAGTTGTTTGTTTAGGTGGTCATTGAGTAAGAGTTGCTAGTTATCACTTTTTCAGGCTATCACACTTTATACGAGTGGTACCGATATGTGGAGAGTGAACACTTTCCAGATCCCACTGGCCTTCGTTCTCGTATTGAACAATGGACCTTTGGCCTTTATCCAGCATGCATCAAGTATCTCATGTCTGCCTTCGATGTTCCTGAGGTAAGAAAAAAAGTTTTTCATTGCACTGAAATATGCTGCTGTTGTGTATATTCATAAGAGCGATGTTATCAGGTCATGGCTGTCTCACGGAGTAATATTTGCAAAAATGGGATGGAGTCTCTGTCAAGAGGGGGAGCAATCATTTATTATGCTTCCGTG
Source organism: Salix caprea (assembly GCA_964035475.1). Classification (NCBI taxonomy): domain Eukaryota; kingdom Viridiplantae; phylum Streptophyta; class Magnoliopsida; order Malpighiales; family Salicaceae; genus Salix; species Salix caprea. The sequence goes on along the minus strand of OZ037761.1, from coordinate 1,530,130 downwards.
TTTATCTACTTCTGGGTCTTCTCAACACCTGTTGTTTCTTTGGTTTTTGGAAGTTATCTATACATCTGCATTAACTGGCTTCACATGCACTTTGATGAAGCCTTTTCCTCTCTCCGAATTGCAAACTACAAGGCACTCACAAGATTCCATATCAACAAAGATGGTGATCTTGAGGTTTTCACCCTTGCAGTTGACAAGGTAAGAAATTAATGCTATTTTGAAGATCCAGCAGTGATTCTCCTGTCATGTTATTACCTTGACATGATGGCATTTTGCTAATTATCGTTGACTGTAGCTTTGTGCACGTGTGTGCATGCACATGTTTTCCTGTGCATGCTTGTGTTCAGTAAAGGGCACCTTAAACTTTAGAAACTCAATTTGGTTGGCTGTTTTGTAGTTTAACCTTCACATTTTTTTATCTGTTGTCGGGTAACACTCATCATAGCACACTTTTAGAACTGATGATTATTTGATTAAATGTGCAGGTCCCAAAGGAATGGAAGGTGGATCCTCATTGGGAGGCAGAGCCAAAGCAGCCACAGCAACTGAGCCACCATCGAAAGTTCCCTAGCAAATGGAGTGCAGCTGCTGCTCAGCAAGAGCCACTGAATACTGTTAAAATCGTTGACCACTTTGTTGTTAAGACAAACAGATAAACTAGACTTTGGAACAAGTAATGGATCAGTAATTCATTGATCTATCTTCTCAAATATGTAGCGTTGCTGTAATCTCATTATCTAGGAAGCAATAGGAAAAAAAAGCATTAGAAATAGAAAAGACAGTTCGGGAATTTATCTTGATTTTTAACTTCCTACTTCCAATCAACCTCAAGTTCCCCATAACAAGGGTTGTGCCAGTTCTCCTATTTTATTTGAATTTGGTACAACCCATTTGTATATATTGTTGAAGGAGGAGAAAGAGATGATGAGGAAGCAATTCATATGGATTAGGATGATTACATCTTGGGGCTTCGAATTAGATGGAGCAGAAATGTAATTTATGCTCTGCAGAGGGCATATTAAGACACTAATTCCTGTTGATGAACTATGAATATATGTAATTATTCTGCTCTTGTTTTGGCTTTCCTCTGGGTGAATTCTTTGCTCGCCCTTGGTCAGTTGTAAATTTGTTGTCGTATCATACTTTATTTCGAAAAACTAATTCTATGACTGTTTTAGTTTCAGTAGAGCTTCATCTTTGGTCAGGTAACGAGTTGCGAAATCAACCTGGACATCGAAGCCAGATTCCTCAAGCTTGTGGAGATCATTCTGTCTAACAAAATAGAGTAAGTGCAAGTATTTGCTTACATATTTCAGGCAGCTTACATTTGTTCATATATATAGCTACGGACGCTTCCGAGTGCTTGATTTTTTTTCTTCTTTTTATACATTTGAACAAAAGTGATCCAAGAAGGAAAACAATATCCTCCCAAGCTTTCCTACAACTCGTACACATCCGTGAGTTAATGGATGCTGGCATTATTATTATTATCTATACGAATAAATGGAATCAAACTAATAGTCCAAAACATGAGCTCAACTTCTACTCATTAATGGCGGAAAGAAGGTAACAGAGAGGGATAAAATAGGGAAGGAAAGGGTGTCATCTGTTTCTTGCTGCAAAAACTGATATATGTACATCTTTCTCAGTAGTGTCGCCACCTATCTTTGATAGTCCAAATTAAGGAAGCTCTCATATCGGGTCCCTTCCAATACCTTTTGGATTTCATCCCAGTTCTGCACTTGCTTTGATAAATGCCCGCTGTGTATCTTAACCTGACGGCTTGTAAGATCTCTGTATGGCAGCCTCAAGAAGTCTTGAACTTCTTTCAGTTTCTGCACAAGAATTTGCAGCAATATTGTTACTGATATTGAACAAGTGTTAGTGATCTGCAGGGAAAGTTCTGATGGAAATATACAACAGCAAAAATGCCTTACTGTGCGGTTTCCGACCACATCTTCGTAGTAAACAACGATATGGCGAGTGCTCTTGAAATAATCTATGGCCCTGGTAGCCCTGTTGTCCACATGCTTTAGTTCAGCTATCACCGTCGTGGCATTTATTTTTGGCTTGTATTTTGCAAGAACTTTGGCCTGCAATGCACATGAACTTCAGGACTTTTTCTCAAGACAATAAATTTGAGTGTCCTGTATTTCAAAAATGTTTTTTTTTTTTAAAATGATTTTTTAATTTTAAATTAAGTTTTTTTATTGTTTTTAGATAATTTTCATGTGTTAATATTAAAAATATTTTTTAAAAAATAAAAACAAATATCATATTGATATATTTTTAAACAAAAAAATACTTTAAAAAACAATCCAAAATGCACCTCTACTGATGAGTGGACATGAGATTTGTGGGTTCCATTCAGTGGCTTGTTGCTTTTGTCATAGGAATTTGCAAGTACAGAGATCATTCTGCGGAGCAAATTCCTTCTAAAGAGGAATATTGCATGAACTCCATTCTGCTTGAAGTACTCTGCTATTCCTTCGTGATGTTCCATCACGCCCTGCAAAATGCATAATCATCATGTGCAATTTTGAGTAAGATCTAAAAGACTAAATTACAAGGTCTTCGGAAGAGAAATTAAAGCCCTTTTTAGGCTTTCCCTGGCATTTATAAATTGACACAAGCCACACGGCCAACGACCAACTCCTTCCTTCCACGATCAATGCCGGATGACCCCAACAATCCCCCTCAAATCGAGGAACATTTGATTTAAGACTAAGAAAACCCGCGAGTAAAATTAGAAAGCCACTGACCTGATTAAGCATCCATTTGAACCCAACAGCAGCATTACACTCATTCTTGGAAGCACTGCTGAGCCAATCAAGATTGTAAACTCTATCCAAAGTTTGTGTAATTGCAGAAACACTTGCCCTTCTTTCTCTCTTCCCGAAAATTTCTCCATTCGAGCTGACATTAATATGACTATTTAACAGTGTCTCGAACCACCCGCTTCCAGATCTCTGCATGGAGAATATGGCAAAATATCTTACTGGATTGCAGGCACATTCCTCCCTGCGTATCCATCAAAGGGTAAATATTTTCACACCAGCACATGAACAAACCGAGATAGACATTAAATTCAATAACTATGGACTCACCTGCTAAACGTTTCAGGCCTGGGGTAATGCACAAAGGGCTTTTCCCATTCTTCAATATCTGAAGAATTACATGGCTGGTCAAATATTCTGATGTTGAGGAACTTGGCTGTTGTGTGTGGACTTATCTGCTTTAAACATACCGAGCAAATATAAACTCCACAAACCATAGCAAATGCCACGACCACCAGTCTCAATAACAATGGAGATTTCTTAGGACCCTTTGTAAACAATGCATCCTGACATTAAAAACACCCCAGATGTTAACACAATGAATTGGTAATGGAAACACAAAACTCAGAGCAGGAAAATAGAGAGCAATCTGTAGAGATCGAAGGATCATACTGTAGTTTCCATCCCCATAAAAAGAAAGGAGATAAAAAATATGAAAGGGCTTTGGTTTTATTCTGTTCGGTCATTCAGAGAAAAATAAGGCTATGGAAATGGTCAGAGTACAGACATTTGAGAGAGAAAAAAGGATGCTAAAAGAAAACAAACAAACTCGCCCTATCCTTACACGTAGTAACTCAAAACACACTCACAAACACAAACACCTCTGCGCGTTGAAGAGCCAGGAAGATTCTATTCTAATTTCTAAAACGCAGTGAAAGTGAACCCCACAAGACCTCTCTGCCTGTATCATCTCTCACATGACCACCGCCGATACCTTCCAAAAACAATTACTACATATTCCTAGTTAGTAATATAAAAATGATAACAGTAATAATTAGATAATCTATGTAATGAGAATTTCAAGGAGAGACAGCTAGCTTAAAACACAGAGCGAATACGGACTGAATTATTTACTTAAATCCCCGTATTTATATATAAAAAAAGGTTAATCCTCTAACACCACCACCACCACCACCACCACCAACAACAACAACAACAACAATAATCTCTCTAGATCTCTGTCTCTAAAATTAAGAAGAATCAAAATGTGTATTCAATACAACAAGCTCCAGGGTTCTTTCTCACTTCTGTCTTTTTCTTGCACTCTTTCTTGTCTATTTCACTAACCCTTCTAGCTCTAGCACTGCAAGAACCACTATTTTATATATATGTTCAAGCTTAGTAATCATGCATGCACAAAAGCATCTCACTCAAATCTCTCAAACATGCAGCACACACATACATGTACTGTAATAATAATACTAGTAAAATATGTGGAAACAGTGTTCATTGAGATACAGAGGTGGTGGTCAAACCAAGATGTTGAAGAAGAGAAGAGGGCTCTGTTTATTTATCTGAGAGAGACCGAGACTATGTGCAGAGTTCACGAGGGGATACGACAAGATACCCGCTTGTCTCTCTAGCTAGCGCACTCATGGAACAGAAAGAAGAAGAAAACACAATGATCAAAAGCAAGTGGTAGCTAGCTGAACAGACCTTGTTGGAGAAACACAAATCTTCAGTCATCCTTCAGGAGGAGGAGGAGGAGGAGGAGGAAGAAAGAAAAGCAAGAAACATAGCATTCATTCAATTATCCATCTGTGAACTTATAAATTGACTATTCGGTTCAGGATTAGAGCCAGCTTTCTCTTATAATACCTTTCAATATGTTACGCGCATGTCACAACCTTTTGAACATTCATGCAACAACAACGGTCAATGTAGGAGCTTCATTTTTTAAACCTGAAACCCTTATAAGGTTCTAAAATCATGCGTGGTACCTCTACTCTTTTTTCTAACATTTGTTTTTGGCTCAAATCAGCTTCTACGCGTTGCTGCAAGATTTTTTTTTTAATTATTTTGAACCCCCTCTTCTTAGCATAGTTATCAAATCTGTCCCCACTAGACATGTTAATTTAAAAAACTCGTAACTCGAAATCTAACCCCAGTCAGGCTTTAAGTTAAATTACAAAAGACATTGACATAATCTGATTTTTAGTGATTTATTAAGAATCTTTAAGAAACAATTCAAAATTGATTTGGTTAACTTCAAGAAAAAAATATTTGAATAAAAATAATGAATTTTGATTGACCTAGTGACTTGCTAATTACTCGAGTTTCTTTCTAGGTGAATTCATGAACCTGGTAGGACACCTATGCTTCTAAGTACTGAGATGCTGATTGAATAGTCAGTACATCGTGTTATGATATGATTGGACGGAGGACTGGCTTGAGCTGGTTTGAAGTATAAAGTTTGGTTTCACAAAATGTGAAAAGTGGGGGACTATATATGATCTTATGCCATAAAGTAAGGACTCTTTTGGCTCTATGTCTTTTCGAAGAAAAAGAAAACGCGTTTGGTAGGCTTCTATGAATGTACGGACATCATGCCGAGCATTTCACCTGTCATAGCCTTCACACACAGAGATGAGTATTCATTATTATATTGCATCCTCGGTGGCCGCTAACCGTACGTCCAACCCAGTATTTGTCAATGTATAGCATAGAAATATAGTTTGATTTTATTATTTTTTTAAAATAATATATATATATTTCATAAAATAACTAATTCAACCCAGCTTTTCTGGGAAAATAATCTATTTTGATATTACTGTACCTTTTATGGATTTTAGCTATTTATTATTATGATTTACTTTCCAAATCACTAACATCACTACCCGTTACTTTTCAAATTACTAATATCATTAATTGTCCATTAGGTGATTCAGTTGTAAGAGCTTGAAACTAAAAAGTTTACTCTTTCTATGATTTCAGGTTCGAGTCATGTTGTTATTAATATGATGGTTACAACTTACATGATCATTAACTTAAAGTCCTGTTAAATTAGTTAAAATACACGCAAATTGATCCTGATATCCACATTATTAAAAAAAAAAGTAAGTTATAAAATAAACTTAGAATATTTATTCACCCATAAAATAACTCTTTCTTTTACACATATTCTTCTTCAATAATTGCTAGCTGTTAACGTATTGATAATTCTGATCAGTTCATAATTTCTTTTCAGTGGAAATCTACCTTTTTTGTTTTATCGATGAAGCTTGTACTTTTTTCTCCACGGCACTGCCGTCCCGAAGTAGATTCCTTGCCACGTGGCCCCAACTCTTTAAGAACTCTCAACATTGTCAAACAAGGAGCAACAGTTGTCAAAGGAGATCTAAATAATTTAAAAATTCATGTCCTCCGCTCATCATCTACGTGCACCTGCACCCCACGATCAAAGTGTTCGTACCTGTCACCCTCGGCTCGGTCGGTGGTCTGACGTGGATGTACCAACCTGGAATGGTCAAACCGTGATCCTATAAACCATCTAGAAATATAAAGTCGAGCAGATCAAACTCCAACGATTTTGGTGAGACTTATCAATGATTTTTCTAGTTTTTTTACACGTTTTTTTTTTTAATATGGAATCTAAAAAATATTGTTTCATTAAATAAAATCTAATAAATCTAGGTTAACTTGTTACCTAGAAGCTGATTTCTCAATCAATTATCATGTATGAATCCAAGTATTGTAATTATAAAAATATCTTTGAAAAAAACTTGACATGACATATATATAAAAGATCACTAGTTTTAATCATTAATCATTTAGGTTAATTTATATTTTTTTTTCTTTGATTTGTGTTTTGTTTTGTTTAACACTGCATTTTAAAAATATATTTTTTAATTTTTATTTTAAATTAATTTTTTGATTATTTTCGTGTGCTCATATTAAAATATTTTTTTAAAAAAATATTATTTTAATATAATTTTAAATGATTTAAAAAAAAAACAAAAAACACGAACAATCACTTAGTTTATTACCTTCTTACATGTCATCCATTATAGCCGCGGCTGCTTTCATCATCATCATCCACCAACCCATGAATCTCTTGACCCGGTTGAACGACTTAAAAAATTATAAAAAAAAGTGCTTTCTATCCGTGAAACATGCGGGTATCAAGAAATTTGTTAAGGTAAAGATCACCACAAACAAAGAGGATTGTTTTAATAAAATCGACAAGAGTTCTTGATCTCAAAACTTGACTTAAACAAACAATAACATTAAAAAGTTAAGTCAAGAGTCGTTTGTCAAATGTTGCAAGGATTTTTCCACACGTTTGACTATGCCTCTATAATTATCATTTTTTTTTTCTTTAAAAAATATATACCTCCTCATCTTAATTAACTAGTCACAGATTATAAGTAAAAGAAAGTTAATCACCCTTAACCGCGAAGGAAGGTGCAAATAATATCGAAGGCATCCGACTGGTTTTCTTATAGTAATCATTGAAATTTAAGCTAACTCACACCCACCCCATTCGGCCAGGAAAACTAGAGTAAATCAACGGACCTGTTTGGAAGTGCGGTTGCGGTAGCTTTTTAAAATACTTTTCGTGCTGAAATATATCAAAATGATATTTTTTTATTTTTTAAAAATTATTATTGACATCAGCACATCAAAATGATCTAAAAACACCAAAATATATTCATTTAAAATGCAATTTTTTTTTTTCAAATTTCGACAAAAAACCGGTTGAAACGCAGAGCGAAACATGCTAAAATTCAAGTGTGATTTGATGAGAGATTATGGAGGATCCTCCTTTTAATGCATGAAGAAACCAGACTTGAGGTCTAGATAATCCCTCGGAAATGATGGCAGAATTTTCTAGAACTGGCTCAACCCGAGCATACATGAAGGCCTCGATCATAACACCAGCGTGCCCCAATTGGGATAGGCTGATTGATAAAATTGGCACCTCTCTAGCTGTCAACTTTTTTTTTTTTTTTTTTTTTTTTTGTGGAGCTTTAATAAAGGATAGCAATATTTCCGCATACTTGTTAACCCAGCTCAAGACAAATTAATCTTGAATTATTTTGGCTCAAGATGTTACTCAATAAAACGTTTACAGATTGACTCGGCCAAATTTTAGTGATTCAATTGTCTTCGCAAATCTTATTCAGGTCAATACTAAATAATATATTTTTTTTATTAAAATTAATTTACTTGGATAGACACGATGATTGAATGATCCAAATAATTCACACCTTTTTCTACTTTCCAAACCAGAATTATAATTTCTCTACAAAAAATTCCCAAAATAAACAAAGGTATTAAATTTACTTTCGTTTTGCCTATCGAGGGAATTTTCGGCGAGCAACCTCGAGAAACTATCATTACAAAGTAATTCGATCGACTCGACCATCATCAGGCTTGGGCTTACTAGGATTTCTACAATGAGGGCAGGCAACCCCAATCTACTAGCAAGGTTTCGTTTTTTTTTTTTTTTTTTCAAGCAAGGAAAAACATTATTTGTTTGTTTGATGGAAAACACTTTCCTGAGGTTCTTTTATGACACACAAAGCTTTGTCATTTGTATGTCTATCTAAGACCGTCAAATTAATAAAAAAAAAAGAGCACTAAAAACTTTCTAAATATTTTAAAAACCAGAGCTGGCAAGGGAGTAGAATGAACATACATGTGTAGTAGAAATCAAGCAAATGTCAAGCAATCCTCAAAAGTGAGTGTCCAAGTAAATCGAAATAAATTAAATTTACAATTTTTGTAAAATTTTAAGAATCAAACCTCTTAAATAAAAAAAAATGCAAGAAAAAAAAGGAAATCTAGGAGAGCAAATGAAATTAGATACCCCTGTAGCCGTAAACTATTGAAATAATAATAATAATTAAAAGAAATCATATTTTCATACAGTATCTTAACAATGAAGATCAATAAATCCAATTTAATTGAATACATATCTTTATTTTTTATTCATTGTTTTCCAAACGCAGTGCTTTTATTTGTACAAGGATATAATAGGTGATTTGAAAGCAAAATGGATAACAAATCCAATATAAATTAATTTATTGGGATATTTCAGCAATCCAATATAAAATACAATATCTTAACATTGACAAAATAAATGTTATACTTATTAACTCAAAAAAAAACTTTTATATTAGATTTGTGAAAACAATTACTATTCTAGCTGTATATATGAAAATGCAAGAAAAAATAATAATTTTAATGTTCACATTATTTTTTAAAAGTGCTTGTGTCTATATGTGTGTGTGTGTGTGTGTGTGTGTGTGTGTGTGTGTATAAATGTATTGTTAAACAGGGAAAAGCTTCTACAGGATGCAAAAGATCCTATTAGGTAAAAGAAAACTGGCAGTAGCAGATAGAAAAGTGCAAGACTGCACGATAAGCAAGTGAATTGTGAGGACCGATGAGAACATGGCAATTCTAAAAGCAGAGACATGAACAATGGTGGTATAAGCCTATTAAAGTATTGAACATCTAATAAAAGAAAAAAAATGGTCTTACCAAGAAACCTGAATTCCAGAATGCCTAAACTGATGAGGATCAAATAGAGCTGTCGAGACATGCAAGAGATGCAAACCAAACTGCCGCGCAAGACGCGCAATAACAAGAATATCAAACAAATATCAACAAGTTGCTAAAATCCATCCTCCTATTGCTTAATTGTAACACACACACTATAATTTTAACCTCCAGAAGCTCACATGCACTTGAAGTACTACTATAACAGATTCGACTCTACGCAATCGTAACCATCAGCGCCTTTTCCCAAAACAGCTTACCATGGGTTGAAAGCGAAGCCTTAAAGAGAACAATCCGCCACTATCCGTAGAGTATAAATACTCCATGAAAACATTGCTATTCATGCCGTGTGTCCTTTTGATAAAACAATTCCATCATAAGCAAATACTAATGCTGCTGCATGTGCAAAAACAAAGTTTCTCCCTTCACTAAATGACGTGAATCTTGTTTTGTAAGTTGACCACCTTAGGGATGAAAATTGAGTTGGTCCACAACAGAAACAATGCTATTTGGAAACCACAAGAAAAACGGGCATTCTTTACAACTGTTGAGAATCAAAGATAAGGGGAAACAAAACATGAAATTCAGATTAAACTACACAAAACAGAATTCATATCTAGAAAAATAAAAACAAGATAGTAGGTGTCATGGTTTCAGACATGCCAGTTCAGGGATGATTATTTAATATTAAAGCATGTTTTAGATGATGGAATAAGTTTTCACATTTCAATATTAAATGAATAGGTGGAATGAACTGATTCAAAGGCAGTTATACCAGAAGCACACAAGCAATTATGAGGAAAAGGGAAGCATCAGATTAATCAAGAAGAAGAATGATAAAAAAGGCACCTCCTTACCACAAAAAAGCCTCAAAGTTGCATTACAAGATGATCAGCCGGACTATCTGCCCCAGATATCTGAATGACTTTGCTGCTTCCTTTAAGCATTTATTTTTCTCATCTCGTGTCCAGTGCTGTATTCATAGCATTACAAACAACCAGTGGATAGGTATCAAGAAATGTCAAAGAAAAGCAAATGAAATTCAATGGATGCTTGGTGATGATCTCAAGCTATTAACCTCTCCAAGCATGTTGAGCTTCTCACGCACACCCTTCAACAATTCCTGGGCATCCCCACCCCATCTGTAGAACTCCAGCTCTCTTCCTTGCAGTAGCTTGTCAGAAACCTGAAAATGTACATCAAAACAACAAGATTAATGATTGATTTAATTTCGGAAAACAACTAAAGATGGTCCCAGGTTTTAGTCGGGCCCTTTTTCTTTAGCTCATCCATAGAATAGAACTGATTCTGTTTCAACAACACCAGCTAAAAGATGGCACAAGGTTTAAGTGGAACTTTTTTCACTTCATCACACGAAAGAAAGAGCTAACTTGACTTGGAAAGAAAGTCTACGATACAATCACAATTGTCAGCCATCATATCCAACTTAGTTCAAGAATTTTAGAATTTGCACAGAAGATGACCTTGTTACGAGGGCATAGATTAACCATACTTCAAAGCAATTCCATGGTTACAAAGATCAATATGGTATTTGAAAGGTTAATAGGCCTGGATGTAGAAATTGTTATATAAACAAATACACACCTTTCTAGATATCACCTGACCTCCTGCTATATGTGAGAAATATATATTGTAGAAATGGGAAAGGAACAGTGGGGCATTATCCTCTGCAAGCTCCTCCAAATACTTGACATAAGAAGTTCCTGGAGTACTAGGTTCAGGAACCTCTATATTCCGTTGACTAAACCACTCGAGGTCCTTTGCAAGACCCTCCGATCTTTCCAACCCAGTTTTTCTAAAATAGGCATCTGCAATCGAAAAAACAAATCTTAGTAAATATCCTTTCAAAATCTCCCACAAGAGTTTTGTTGGATTCTCTAAGAAATTCGGCCATAAGAAGAACTTACAAGAAACATCATCAGATTTATCAACAATCCGCTCAAGAGTGTCGAAAACAAGCTTGCTGTCAACTAGATACTTAACAAACCCTTCCATACTGGGAATCCAAATATCACTATCACTATCACTATCGTCATTTCCTTCTTCTTCTTCTTCTTTCTCAGATACGCTATCGTTTTCTGAATATTGGCTGCTATCATCATTATCACCATCATCACTGTTAACAGTCTTGTGGGTGTGTTTGCCTTTGATATTACGGAGCTTCATGGCAACAAATCTCATCTCTTCAGTAATCCCTTTGTTCTCTCCTGGATATGGCTTCCTATACCTTTTTCTCTTCTTCATCACGGGCGGACCCACACTTGGTGTTGCTGATGTTGGTAAACAAGAATTTGAATTGGAGCAACAAGTTATTATCTTGTGGTTCTTGTTTTTTATTGGGTTTGGGAACTTTAGCTGAGAAGGAAATAGTAATGAAACACAAGATGAAGAATGTACAAGAGGCTCCATTGATGGTGGTTTACACGACGCTGACAAGGATAGCAAGGCCATGGTTAAACCTTAAACCTCCCCTCCCCTCCCCTCCTAGTAGTGATAAAACGATGACGAGGTCAATCGGTTGCTTAGTGGGCTAAAGCCCACATATAATATATACTCAGCCCATGTTACCCAATGGGCTTCGACTTTTTTCCTCTGATACGGGCTAGTAATAACTCCAACCCGGCACAGGAGGGTGAATCTAACTTGACCTAATTTATTTATTTCAAGATAAAAAATAACATCATTTTTGAATTTTTATTATTCAAACAAAAGGTGATGAATTTTCTATCAGGTCAATGAAGATGTAATGTAATGTTTGAAGGTGTATTAGTGATTATTATTAAATAATAGTTTTTATTTTTTAAAAAAATTATTTTGACATCAATATGTTAAAATAATCCAAACACAGTAAAAAATATATTTTAAACAATTTTTTTAAAAAGATAAAATCAAAAAACACGCCCCTTGATCAATCCATTTGCGGTTTCGTAACATGCTTCTAACTTTGCTCAAAAAAATATACTCATATTTTATATGGATACTATTTTATACAAGAAATTATTCAATACTGCTCGGTGCTACATTCCCATAAAAATAGGATTGATGAATAATTTTTACAGTGGATTTCTTGAACACATAAAAGAGAGCAGGACAACTCCAAATATGTAATAATTTATATATTAGTACATACCTTGGAACATCAAAATATGTAAGAAATCAGACATGAAGGGCCATAAAAGTATCAATTTCTCAGTATATTTCTCTTCTTCCTCTCAAAAGTATTTACATACACCATGATTCAGTGCATGGTTTATTTACAGATGCATGGATAGTTTATGTACAGATGAATAGGGAAGACATGATATACAAAATTGATGTACAATTCATTAAAAAAATTGGGAGTTGACAATTACAAGTAACAACAACTTCCTTGCTATGTGTGATGATGGTTTGAGAACAAATTTAACCTCTGCAAGCTTCATCTTATCCGGTGTACAGGCTATTTAAGTTAGAATTCGGATCCCAGCCCGACAAGGTCTGTTCAAGCTCAAGATTTGTTTCCCACAGCCTAAGAGTTCGAGATTTAATGTAGTTACTGGCAACAATTTTACGGTGAAACATCTCTTCCTGAATAATGGGCTATCAGCTTCTGTAAAAAATTTAATGTCTCGGTATACGAAGGATCGGTGCGGCACTCTGGCTTGCATGAATTTATATGATCAGTCGATTCTAGAACCTGTTCCGGTATATTGGAAAACGAGTCAAATGCAATGTTCTACAGAAATGCAATACGTATAGCTTGTACACATCATGCTATAGTCTCTGAGAAAGCTCGGGTCAAAAAACTTTAAGAAACAAAAAATAGGAACACTCTGAGGAGCATGGAAGCATTTAAGCCTCCAAGCGTGTCGTCAGAAAAAAGATGCAATGATTTGGTGAACCCAACCCCTACCCTTCCAGAAATCATAAAACCCGATAAACTCATCCACAATCTTAAGAGGTATAATGACGAAACAACGAGAAAGAAAAGCTTAAGCTGTAGCACTTACAACAAGTTCACCATATCCAGGGTAAGCTGATTCGATTGGCACAATTTCCATCCTCCAGGCCCATCCACCATATCCTTCAACAATTGGAGTTACCTTGGTCTGCAAAGCGGTGCCGACCATCCATCATGCTCTCCATGTTAGTACAGAAGGAGAGCACAAGTATCAAACAAGTAAGAGAAGTACAGATTTATTACCTCACAGAAACTGACGACCTCAACCAGTCCTTTCTTATGAAGCTGGCGGATAAAATCATTAAGTTCTACAAGTCTTGGAGAACCGCTTCTTAGCTCCCCTATCTATGAACAAGCAAATCAAAATCTATCAGTCAATTAATGCACAATAACAAATTTATTAAGTGAACCAACAATATGTACTGAGTTGTGTACAGACAGTTGGAGCCGGACGAAGCACGAGCCCCATTCTCCAAGGCATGTCTGCCAGCTTGCTGCCAAAATGGGGACAGCTGTAAAACACCTGAAATCAGGAAAAAAAATCACATTAAACTCCTTGAGGCTCCAACCTATTAAAAACAAGTTGCTAGTAATTTTGATAACTATAACTTTAAGTAACATTTATTAAAAACTTACAAGTCCAGCAGTGTTGTTCACAAGATTATGAATATTTTCTGACTTGGCTCTATACAGCATCTGTTTGACGAGCAGGCCTCCCATGCTGCAAGCAGTGAACAATTACTTAACAAGAGGATGATCTGAGTAAGCAGTTTGAATCTGAAAGACCAGCCCAGCCACATGGACGTGGAATTCTGAAGTGAATTAACAAACTTGGAAACCATGTTTCTTTGAAAGTCCCATGTCATTTTCAATTGCAAAAGCGAGCTATCTGAGTTTATTTATTACAACAGCCCGTACCATTGCATCGCTGCATGCTGTACATGCAGAAATAGAATAAGGATTACTGTAAGACACAAAACCACAATGGGTTCAAATTCCAGATCCTTGGATGTTTATTACATGTCAGAAGAATACAATGGTCGGAGACCCAGGTTTATACTTATTGCATTATATCAACGGCTTTCAAGAAAATATCTATTTCAAATAAAACAAGTCCCCTCAATGACAGTCACAGCAGTTCCAGCATGCCATTTATTGATGCAAAATATACTTTTATGTACACACTAAAAAAGCCTGCTGGCAAATACCCATAATCAACAAAGAAAAGGCATATCATTGCAGCTGCAAATTATAAACAATAGCAAGATCGGCATCACTGGTTCCAATAATGGAGAGTACGAGTTATACATTATGTGAATGATAAAGCTTACCTGTGAGTCACAAATACAACAGGACGATTCCCAATGCCAGCATCCACAAGCTGCTCTAACAGCCTGGAGCTGACTTCCTGCAAGTTATAATCAGAACATGAATAAGATGTAGCTTGCTAAAAGCCGAAAGGAAATGATGTTTGCAGAAAACAATCTGTCACTAACATAGAAGACATCAATGATATCATATGATCACTCAAAGTAAAGAATAAATATATCAGACCAACTTTTAGGGAAAAAAATATCTATCTCATTTGGGAAATTCAAATGTATACGAGCAATGCAAGCATTAACCTATATACGCATATAAACTCTGTCTTATGTATCGCCCACTAAACTTGCCAAAACTACTACTTTAAGTAAATAAGATGATTGAATTGCAAAAATTAAAAGGTTCCCAAAATTAAAAGTTTGACCTGCATAATTTTAAAACCCTCAATATATTAGTCACAATCATTCGTCAAGGTAGTTTAATTCATATTTTTGAATTGTTGATAATCAAACTCCCCCATATGAAAAAATAGCAAGCCCCAACATGGAGTCAAGCACTAATCCTACCACAATATCAACCAAAAAGTACAAACCTGGAGAGGCAAGCTAGCTCCGGACCATTGAGTAAGATTTGTCTGCATTGACATTTAAACAGTAGACAGACAGTGATGAGGCTTGTAATAGAGACGAACTCAGTAGAGGCTTAAAAGAATGAATATCATTCTTTGTAAACCAAGCACTTCTCATGCAAGTATCGAAGTTAAAACAAACCTTGTATTTGAGAGTAAAAAGACGTGCCCGGGGAATGTCTGCTGAAAGCCATTCACCAGGCCAAAATGTTCCTAACTTCCCTGCTTCCTCGTCAATCTTCTCAACCAAGCCAGACTTCGTTGAAAGTTTGTCCTCAGATATTCGCCAAGTTTTATAAGGCCCACCACGCAAACCATGGACAAAGACAACATCTATCTCTGGAACCTTTGAATCAGAGTCCTTTGGCGAGTCATTGCAGTCATATGACCTGTTATGAGCATCTGAAGCACTACTTCCAGTTGGACCATTGCTGGTGATAGAATCCTCATTTGAGGACGACTTATTTTTTTGAATTGCCATGCTATCTATTTTTTCACAATACTTCCAATGTGGCAAATCTGGATTAATCAAAAATATCATATCGCCATAATGAGCACAATCACCTCTTCCATTTCCAGCTTCAGTCTCACTAGCATTGCTATTAGTTGATTCACTACCAGTATATTGGTTGCACAACACATTTAAGAGTGTTGCCCTAGCATAACTTCGTATTTTAAGGTCACTACAACCTGCAATCCTCCCATTAGCACAATCTTCAAGCCATTCATACCAAGCCTTGTCTGATAGGATAACCTTTTGGACTTTAGGAAGTAGTGAAAGAATATTCAAAAGCCTAGCTGCATGCTTCCGAATGTGAGCTGTAGGTGGAACTCGAACACTAGAAGGATCATTACCATTTGCACTAGATGACTCGCCAGCAGCATTTGCACCCCGTTCTTGTGACTCAGGGGCTCTAGAAGCATCATAAGCTTCCATTGCTGCAAGCCTCTCATAATCATCACTTAACAGAAAGCGCCTAACCAAACACAAAACACCAAATTCAGATATTTTGTCTTGACATAAAGAATCGTTGGAACAAAGCTCAGTCAGTGCTTTGATCCCCTTAAGAGTTGCCAATGCAGAATCTGCTGCCTTAGATTTAGGTGCGTCTTTCTTTATGTTCTTAAATGGTCCTATAAAAGGTTCCATGGAAAGAAGATCTGCCAGAGGGAAAGTATCAAAGGAATCAATGTCTGTTCCTAGCTGATTCCTTGCTAGATTCACAACTGCACCTGCCAATTGGCTAGCAGTCTGTGTAGCAAAAAGAATGTTGGACTGATCAATTTGAGTCTGCAAACGTTCATAAACTTTATAAATACCAATGCACAAACATGGTAAGAAAAATAAATTCTACAAGACACAAGGGACAAAAGGTTCACTTAGAACAGCAAAGTTCAACTTCTATTAGATTCTATGAAAGGAGGGGGGTAGAGCATCTCCATACCTTCACTTTATCCCCTTTAGGTTGAGTTCCTCCTTCAAATGACGCCTTGCTTGAAACTAAAACTTCATTTAACAAAATAGCTAACCAGCCTTGAGAAATTGGAAGGGTAGATGGTCCATGTTCTTCAAAAATGCAAGAGAGAATTTTTATAGCAGAAGATCGTGTAGCACTGGAGGAAGATTTTGCAAAAACCCAAAGTAGCAGAGTGCCAGACCACTTCTGACCATCTTCAAGAGATAAGTGAACATCACTGGTTGAAAGTAACTCCAATGCCTTTGCTAATGCTTCTTGTACCTGCTTGTGTTTTGTTGTCCGCTTAGCTGTGTCTCTCATAAGCTGAAGACCTTTCTCCATCACTATCTTCCTTGCCTCTGGACTTCTCTCAACAGAAAGCAAAAAAGCAGACAAAGCCATCTGAGCCAAAGGGATGTCATCATTTTTGCTTGCCTGTGAAATAGTTGCCAGAAGATTGGAACTCCAATCAGAAACAGAATCATTCAAGGGAAGATTACGATCCTTCAATAGCAACTGGGCCACCAAGCTCCCATGCCATTTAACGGATCTCTCAGGTGCCATTAAAGCAGTCATGACAGCTTGTCCATCTTGATCCAGTTCTTGAATATGATATCTATTTATCTCAGATGCCATTGCCCAATTGGCCAATGCCCATGCTGCAAAGGGCACAGCAACATGCTGACACTGCAGATCATCCCAGAGTCCAGGAACAACAGCAGAGGACAGATTTTCTTTTGCCAGAAAACGGTCATGCTTATGCAGCAAGGCAACCGTTTTAGGGGTATGGCTAAATGATTCAATATGGCCAGCATCAGAATTCTCCAACTCCACAAGCCCATCGGTCCTTGAAAGACCTAAAACCGTAGTACCTTCAAGGATTTTAATTCCAATACCTTTCATTCCTCTCCCACCATCATCATCATCTTCATTTTCACCCGCGTTGTCCATCTGTAAACCACCTTCCTCAACAACTTCAATGGCTGCAGCAATGTCCCTCATTTTTGCATTTCCTGGCAAGGATGGCTTAAAAGAAACCTTTTCTAAACTCTCACAGTTGGATGTGACAATATCCATGATTGCAGCCACAAGCATGCTCCTACCTTTCAAGGAATCAGAGATATCGAATGAACTACGTCTCGATTTCTGCTCCCACATAAATGGAATATATCAATTGGTAAAGAAAAAACAACATCTGGAATGAGTACATATCCCAACAACGAAAACCCAAATAAACTTGCACACAACCAGATGAAACAATGAGGTAAAATTGACAAAAAAATCAATCTTTAAAGCCTTATTTACTATTCTTTTGATATCATTCATAGACTTCAAATTCGGAAGCACAACTAATCAACCACATATGACAATAAATTGCAAACTTATTCAACAGGCAACATATTTGAACACTAATCACTATTTAATCAGTTACCGATACCACAATTAAAAGAAAAACACTCACGTTCTTCTTCGGCTGGCACGAAAATATAAACCGCAACAAATAAGGCACAGCATGAGGCCTCCCTAGAACATTAGCAGACACATTAGGATCCGCAATCAAATATGCTAAGGCCCTAGCCGCCTCAGCCTGGGAACCAGACCCGTCTCCACCTACCGCAACCGTCTCCAACAACCAGTCCACCACCGCACCACCACCAGCCTCAACCAAAGCCTCCCTGCGTGCCGCATTTGCCGCCGCAATATCAGCCAACAAAGCCGCAACACGAAGCTCAAATCCAACCCTCACCTCATGATTCGCAGAAGAGAGCACAGAGCTTAGCGACTGCCATAAAACCGACGCGGCAACGCCTGTTTTTCTCGCGTGATAAAAGATTCTTCTAAGAGATTCATCTAACTTTGAAATCTTCTGCTCGATTGCTGCGTATAGAGGATTGTAATCATTACTACCGTTAGGATTAGGGTTTGTGGGCTTGAAATTATTATAAGCGACGGATGCGAGTACGGCGGAGACGAGAGTGGCGGAGAGAGCGAGTGCGGAGTTCCGAGAAAGATAGGAGCTGGTGCTGGTTGCGGTCGAATTAATAAGTTGATTCTGGTGAAGTATTGGTGATTGATGAGGGATATATTGGGAACTTTTGAGATTGTTTGGCGGCTCGACGGGGTTTTTACAAGAGGAGAAAGAGCGAGGGAGAGGAAGACGGAGGAGGTGTCTTCGATTTCTGCAACAGTGACGGAGCATAATTTTTCCGAAACAAAATTTGATTAGCCACCGAGTCTTTTGTTGGTCGATTTTTCGGTGAAATGCTGAGACCAGAGTGTGGGCTTTTTTCCCGGAGGAGGAGAGGAAGGCGGGAGGCGGTAATGAGAATTAACAAGTCTTTCTGTGATTATGGGAATCTTTCAGAGGTGATGCGCACCTTTTTCAACTCAACGCCAAAAAAAATATATATAGCATGGACGTTAAACCCGGCCACGTCGATAAGTTATTGTAAGGAATTCATGACCCGAGCTAAATTTTTAGTTAAATTATACTTAGATATAGATATAATAAGATTTATTTAATCTTATCAAGTTATTAATAATTTGATTAACTTGACGAAACTCTATTCAAACCAACACTAAAAAAATTAAATTAAACTATATTATTTTAATAAAAAATATTAATTCCATAATTTAATGACCCAATTTTTTAAAAGACTACTTTAAGAAATTCAAGATATAAAATATGGGTTAATTGTTTGGTTGAGCTGCTCAATATATATTAACTATATAAAACTTGACTGATGTAAATACTAAAAAAATTAAAAAAACAATGTCTTTTTTTTTTCTTTTTAAAAAAGTTGACTCGATTCTGTAATTTATACTTTTCCGATTCTGTAAAATGAGATGGGTTCAGGTCCAAGTATTTTTGGAGCTCTGACTGTTTCCCCCCTTAATTTTATATAGTCCATCTTGATACTGGGCCGAGCTTTGTAGTTTATTCGGCTACTGTGCAAAATTCACCGAAGGGACAAGAGAAAATTTTAGACATGGGATAATAAATCTATAGATAATTAACAAATTATAGGAATGGATGCATAGACCCTATCAATTTATTATTTTTATAATTTTATCTCTTTAATTTTTTTAATCAAACCCCTTGTTTTATTTATTTAAGTTTCTTATAGGACAATTATACAAAATCTTTTTTGGGTTCAAACTTGGTTTTCATGATCATACTATAAAATTATTTTTGTTTATAATACTAAAATCAAAATTATATTTTCTAGGTTCAAAAGAAATCTGCTGTCAATGAATGGGAATGGCAGGTTTTCTACACGACAGTGAAACAAATCTGCTGTTTGTCATGTATCTATGAAAATGTCATTGAAGCTTCTATGTATTATTTAAAACAGAAACATGAAATTTTGAAGAAACACGTGTTTGGAAAAAAACATTTTTTTCATTTTTAATGTTTAATGTCAAGGAAATTAAATAAAAATGAAAAAAATATTTTTTCTGTGTTTTGAACTTTAGGCCTATTAGCCTTAGGTATGGCCGAACTTCGGGTACAAAATGACTTTTTTTTTTCATATTCACCCTCGAAACGGGCTTCTTCAATAACTCTTCGCCAATGCTCTCGAGTTTAGGTATCCTCTTGGCACTCATATATTTGAATAAAAAGTCCATATGTGACGATTCATATTTAACGAATGTAAGATTTACATATTATTCATTTTTCTAAACAATAAAAAAAAATACAAGAATTACATACTGCAATCTATTCGTATAGAATCTCCTTATTGTTTCTTCCAAATTTATTAATTTGCGTCTAATTAATTTTGTAGATAATAATCCAGTGGACGAATCATATTCACTTCGGAACAGCAGCTTTTCCAAGTGGTGACCTAAAGTCACGAAGATGCTTCTCCCTTGAGAGTAATTTAGCCATCCTACAAAAAAACAAAATAAAATCAGCAACATGAAATGAGATGCCACAGAAATCACTATGATATATAGACTTGAGTAGATGCTTACTTTATGAGAGCCTCCTCATTTGTCATCGTATCAGTAGGTTCAAAGACTCCTTTGTCTAGATTCACCCTTGACACTGGTTTTTTCAGCAATTTCTCACCCACTTTCACAAGATTCTCCAAATTCTCTTTCGTGGCAACATCAACGGACGAAAGTGTTCCGGTCAGGGTGTCGTCCTGCATTTCACACACATCTTATAGTCAGGATACTTCATTTTCTAGTTTTTAGTTTTACTTACTTCCTTGGAGAATATATATGATTGTATCTTAGAATAACCACATGAGCGCGATATACACCTGAATTCGAAGATAATTCTCCTCAGAGTGTAGGGCTTGGAAAACAGTGGAAATGTGAAGATCAACCATGTCGCCACTAGCTTCTGTAAACACATCCACTATCGGAGTAGAATTGTCACTAGTCAACCATCCCAAGATACCCCACCTGGCTGCTTCATCCGCATCATACTTTTCCTCAGATTTTGCTGTACCAGTCCCCAAGGACAGGACTAGGAATCGACCGTAATCCATAGGCGCTGCGGGGAAGAAGTCAGGATTCTTCCGTGTGATTTCCTTGGAAACTTCGCTCATGGCAACTAAAGTCTGGAAATTCAAAGGGAAGTTAATGATAGGATTCATCAACATGGAATGAGTTCAAGAGCTGAAGATAAATGATAAACGTACCGGATTATTTGCTGCCATACCACCATCAATCAGATTGAATCCTCTCACTTTTCCTGATGGGTCCTTGGTTTCGAAATAATGGGCAGGGAGGTAAGTTGGGGCAGCTGAAGTCCCGATGCATATATCAGATAAAAGGGCATCCGTGGATGGGTTATTCTTCACCTAAAGCATAAAGTGGTACGTAGTGTAAGCACATGTGTTTTGCAGTGTCAAACGATTCTTTTCTCAACTAACACAGATAAAATTGTAAGAGCTGTGTTTGTGTTTATAACGAACCTGATAGCTTGAAAAGATTGTTGGCTGGAGGCGCTTGATGTCAAAAGTTGGGATCACGATGTTTGTCATGGTCTGGTGTAGGCGTTTGTCTCCTAATTTTTCCTTGACAATGCTATGCAAAAATTTGCCATCGTATTTTGGTCCTCTCAAACTCTTGATCAGTTTTCCAGCAGAAGCAAATGGAGACCTATATATTGCCAGAGAGTATACAATTAGACATTTGAAGGAGAAAACAAAAATAGTTTAAGAAGCTCTTGATAAACGATATCTGGGATTATTACTCGTCCTGGGGAAAGATTTTAGGGCAGTTCTCAAGGTAGAACTCATTGATGTCTTTAGCGGCAAATAAAGGGCGGTTTTGTTCATTAGGGGCAGCTAGCATAGCAGTCACGAGGCCACCCGTGCTGGTGCCTGAGATCACATCGAAGTAGTCCGCAAGTCTTGCGTCTGCACCATCCAGCTTCTGCAATTTGAATAGCGAAACATACAGTCAGTAGTGATGGGAGATGAAATCATGGAGTATTTTACTCGTATAACTATATATTATCAATCTTACATCCTGCAAGCAAGCGTGATATATTCTTTTGATGAAACTATTAATAAAAAGGCAAAAGCATAAAACTACGAAACAAACAGCCTCGGTGGAAGGTTGGCAGAGGCTGCATGCAGGACCTCAAGTGGACCAAGGAATCGTTTCCTGTACTTTCTTATTCTAATGAGCTATCACACGCATAAAAAAGAAAAAGAAAAAGAAAAGCATGATCTTGCAGGTCTGTTTGACCTGCAACATGCGTACTTAAATGATCGATTTGTAGACTACCTGAAGCTCGGACTCTAAAAAGGCGAGGATAGTTCCAGGTATAATTCCTCTTATTCCGCCTCCATCAATGCTAAGAACAGTGATTTGGTTTCCAAAAGTTGGTGGTTGAATGGGTGATCTTAAAGCTTCCAAATGAGGGATTGAGGATGAATTCAAAGGCATTGCTAGCTAATACTGATTGAGAGCCTAGAAGCGGAAGAGTTAGAGGTGTTTAGCTTAAACTTTCTGAGAGCCTTGGGAGATGTAAATGGCTAGTTCTGAAATCTAATTAAGTTTTGAAAGGTGTAATCTCCCAAAGGATGGGTGAAGGTATTTAAAGAGTTCTGTGCTTCTTGAAGCATGGAATTTTCAATATAGTTGAAAGACTTTAGTCACCCAAATTTGACCGTGTATAATTTCCTTTAACGGGGTCAAATGTTGAATGAATCCTGATGTTCTGCTTGCACGGTTCAAGTTGCACGAAGGAACAATTGAAGATTTCAAATTTATAAACCAAACAAAGATAACTATGGAACGGGAATGGTAGGTTTTCTACAGACACAGCAACAGTTTGAATCTGCACATGTTATAATAAAATCTCTAACAAGTCATGAATGCCACGAAAAAGCAGTGAATTACAAATAAGCCACTCTAGTTTCTTTCATCCTGGAGGTATATTATTTTCAAATTTGATGGATGGAATTTCTTAAATTATCTCAAATATTATTTGGTTCCGTGCTGTTTATTTCTTATATTTAATTAAATAGATGATAATGCTAACAGAGACCAGATACGAAAAGATTACTGGGAAATAGTGTAACAAAGGAATAGAACATCTGCTAATCTGCATGCATGATTACATTCAAGACTTTTGAATTTGAAATCAGACAGGAAAATCGACAATTCCAATGTCATTGGTTTGTATCCGAAGTGTTTAACGAGGTAGCATAATTTTCTCTCACATCGAATAAATAAACGATGATAAAATAATATATAAAGTTTAGACTGGAACGCCCACTGTATCTACAAGCATGAACCTGCACGAGAGGACAGGGAAATGGATGCCGAATTTCTTTTTTTTGACCCGAGTCAATCCCATTACGTTATGCAGGGATCGACGGCTGTTACATAAGATCAACGTGTGCTAATATTTTATTTTATTTTTTACCCGAGTCATTCCACATTACGTTATCTAGGGATCAACATGGGATAATATTTTATATTTTTCAGCCTTAATGGGACAAGTTCATAATTCCTAGCCATTGTCATTTTAATTTTTTTTATTGATACAGAACATTTTAGTTTTGGAGTATTTTAGCGTGCCGTTTCGGGATTGTACTATTCATATATATATATATATATAAATTAAAATATTAATTTAATAAACATAATTAAAATTCAAAATAAATTAATTTTAAATTATACAATATAAACATAAAATTAAATAAATATAATTTCAAAATTAAAAATACAATAAAAAATTAATCAAAATAAAAAAAAATTCAAGATCGAAATAATATATCCAGAACGGTACTAAAATATTCCAGTAAAAATTTGATCACTATTTCTGAAACGGCCGGAAATACCTCGATTCATACTGCTCAAACTAGATACTAGTCTGCTTACTTGACGTTTTTACTTTTTACTTTCTGACAAATATAAATTGTTCAAATATCAGTACAATATTAAATAATGGAAAAATCCCATCGTATTGCCACGTAAGTCCATATTTTGCTTTTTATAATGGCAGTTGAGATGATGAGTCTACATTTTCAGCCACCAAGAGGTTTGAAAATAGAGTAAAATAATATTATATATTTTAAAAAAATATTATAAAATTATAGTCATATTTCAAAATTTTAATAATATTACAAAAATTCTTTCACGTGTCCACAATGTGTTTAATATCGTTTGTTATGATATAGTAAAATTCAACATACATCACAAGTTATAAGAATACATTTATCTAATATATATGTTGCCTTTTATCTTCTTTAACGGTCAAGATAAAAATATTTATTAAAAAATATATTTATTTGTATTTTTGTCCCCCTCCCTTCACAAGTTTTTATTTTGATAAATAGCAGTACCACTCATTTTATAATGTAATGATAAGCATCAACACATTTGTCAGGGTTAGCAAAAAGACTGAAAAATCAATTTAATTGAGAAAAATTGAATCATTATAAAAACCTGATTAAACTATTTAATTAACTCTTAATAGGTATTTTTGTCCCCTTCCCTTCGAAAGTATAACTAAGTCCTTGAATCTCAGTAAATCATTTAATTGGATTTAAATTAATTTTTAAACTTAATTAATTATTAAATTGATTCATGATTAAATCAAATTGATATATTAATAATCTTCCAGTTGGTCGTGTGTTTTATGGCAAGAATTCCCTGAATACAATGCAAACCAAACAAATCTAGTTAATTACTCGAAAGAATTCCTTGATCATCGTCAATACTAACCAAGCATGGGTTGATATTAAATTTTAAAGAGCAATTTATATTGCTGGAAATGAATTGGAATCTGATTATTAAATTGATCATCGCAACTTTTCAGTGCATCGTTATCTGTTTTGGCCTCTAATAAGGTCTATTTCCTGATGATGCCGTCGACTTCCCTGCTTCATTTTGTTTGCGTCCTCCGAACATTTTCTGAACGTCCATACAATTACAACAACCATGCCTACTGGAAGCATTCAATCATTCGATCCAATAAAATAACCTGAAGCAAAGTCTAAAATCGTCTCAACATGGTCGTTTGTTTGTTTCCTTAAGGATATCGTATGATACTCTAAACACTACTCAACAAGCATGTTCTGATACAATTTTATCTTCTATTTCTAATTTTTACAATAATTTAGACCACTTTTTTTTTATGTTCACTCATATAAATATTTTACTCTGAATTTTGTTTTAATTGGTCCTTTATATTATAGTAATCGTGCCATCAAAAACCAATACACTTTTGAATAATCCAATGGGATGAATTAAGGAGGCGCTCCATAGATTAATTATCATTTAAGCCAGTACTTGCATTTTGTTCCT
Source organism: Salix caprea (assembly GCA_964035475.1). Taxonomy (NCBI): domain Eukaryota; kingdom Viridiplantae; phylum Streptophyta; class Magnoliopsida; order Malpighiales; family Salicaceae; genus Salix; species Salix caprea. Next base: position 1,504,633 of record OZ037761.1, on the reverse strand, counting down.
CGCATGATGACTTTTCCTAGCTACTTTTTCTAAACCTACAATTCACGCGAAGTATCACTTGCAAGTCTGTCTTCCTTGTATTATACTTGAATTTCTATCCTTTTTGTCAAGAAATTATTTTTTATAATTTAATTTAATTTTTATAATTTAATTTAATTTTCTGCCAGCAGGGTCTTGGCGATCTCTCTTTCATTTCCTTATATCCAACGTTTGCTGCCAAAGACATCAAGGATTTTAGCCTGAATTAGTGTCTGAAGATCTTCCCACAACCCAGGTAAAATTCGCTTCTGTGGTAGGAGGTATTTATATTCTTCTGCACTTCATGAAGCATGGAATTTTGAAGAGAGCACAAAGATTTTACTCCCGACCTGTTAAAATTTTCTTGGACAGGGGACAAGCTGTTATCAAGGAATCCAAACATTTTGAACCTATCATCATACAGTTCTAAGCTGACACGGTTCAAGGTGTATCACATTTCAAATTTATAATTAACAAAGAAGATGTCAATGAATGGGAATGGCAGGTTTTCTACATGACAGTGAAACAAATCTGTTGTTTATCATGTATCTATGAAAATGTCATTGAAGCTTCTATGTATTATTTAAAACAGAAACATGAAATTTGAAGAAACACGTGTTTGGAAAAAAACATTTTTTTCATTTTTAATGTTTAATGTCAAGGAAATTAAATAAAAATGAAAAAAATATTTTTTCTGTGTTTTGAACTTTAGGCCTATTAGCCTTAGGTATGGCCGAACTTCGGGTACAAAATGACTTTTTTTTCTTCATATTCACGCCTCAGTTGCATTCGTAATGTTTTTTTTCAACACGGTATTCATCTTTCAACTAATTTATTTCGCTGCCTGTGGAAACCTACCATTCCCGTTTTATTTTCGTATTTGTTTGGCTTATACATTCAATCGTTTCCCTTTCACTTCAATCAAAAGAAGAATGGTATATTAATTGCTAGAATTTTCATCCGAGATGAGTTTTATAGGGCTTAAAGAAGGAATATATATATATTAGCTTCACAAAATCTTTTTTTCCTGTTTCTTTAAGGTCTGAATTTCATACTTCTTACGAGCCTTTGCATTGGTCCCACCATTTTCAAATGAAGTTTGACCACTATGTTAGATAAGAGGGAACGATTGAAGATTTTAAATTATAAATCAAACAAAAGATGATAATAAAATTAATAAGTTCTTGTGTGTTTCTTTTTATATAGATTCAATGTATTGATATTATTATTTTTTTAAATATTTGTTTTCAATTGAAGAACATTTTTAAAGTAAATGGTAGTTTCTTCAAAACATTGAGTATTTTGCGTGATTTTTAAAGAAAAAAATAATTTAAATTTAACGAGGCTCGTTAATTATATAATTAATATATTCGTTATCATTGATGTCATAAATGAAAGTCTATATTAAACAAATAATTTGATAAAGAAAGTTGAGGAAAGCATCAATCACCCTTAAAATAAACCAATGCTGTATCTTTCGTTAGGGCCGGCCTTCGCAAGAGGACAGCGAAATAGATAAGGAATAAAAAGTTGACGGGAACATTATCAGGGACTAGGTGTTGAGAGGATATTTTTTTTATTAAATTATATATTAGTGTTAAAAATCTTGTGTAACAGAGCGTAAAAGAAAGGAGCATTGTAGAAAAGGAAATTAATTCCAATCAAATTGAGTACGATATTGAATTAAAGAAGAGGAATTTGTAATCACCATGCCTTCATTTTCTGTTCTTCTTGCTCAAGAGCTTGTTCTCCTGGAATCGATCTCAGAAAAAGGGATATCGAGGATCTTAGATGAGACGGTGTAGGCAAATCAAGATTGACTACTTCGGGATCGACAAAGGAACGCAGGCAAAAATGAACTATGGTTTGTCTTAACAAATCTTAGCTAGAGAAATAAAGTTACAGGAATGGAAACTACGAGCACTATAGCATACAGGGTTTTCGGGAGGAGGTTTGGAAAATATTTTTGAAAAAAATTATTTTTTTTAATTTTTTATTTTAAATTAAAAAATAGTGTTTTTAGATTATTTTGATGTGCTGATGTCAAAAATATTTTTTTTAAAAATAAAAAATATTTTTTTTAAATAAAAAATATTTTTTTTAAATAAAAAATATCATTTTGATGTATTTCTGAATGAAAAATATTTTTAAAAGCAACCGCAACCACACTTCCAAACAGGCACGAAGATGTGTTATAAAAAAAGGAAAAACTATATTTAATAACCTTTATTTCACACAGAAAAAGAAAATTGTTTGCTAATACTTTGGTGGCTTTCCAACAACACCAAAAAGATTTATTATATGAAAAGCAAGATAAACTTTGTATAGTAAGAAGATCTGGTTTAAAAAATCATATTATTATTAATTTTAAAAAAATATTATTATATTTGTTGTTGTTTATTGTCTCGTGGCGTCGTGCAACATCCCAGGAGTGGTCTCGTCGGTGTGGAGGAGTCGTCACCTAGTTGTTGAGGATCGCTAGAAAAACTCGGTTGCACTGGTCTAATCAGAGATTCAAAGGTAGAAGACTGGTTGTATAAAGTGAAGGTATTAACACCCCTCGTACGTATTACTTGAGGTAAGCTGCATTGTGTATTTTGATGTGATTTTAAATTTTGATGTGTAGTATTTGCTCATGTGAATTAATTTAGCTTATGAAATTTTCTTATGGGCTCGTGTACACAAATAAATTATCAAGAAAAAAGATCCATGTAGATGTCTTCAAAGGATTATCTACCCCGGGAAGCGAATGAGTTTCCCTTTTCTTTTTTTTCTTTTCCCCCTTTTCTCTTCAAATTACTTCTCTTTTTGTAGGCTGATTTAGAGCTTCTAAATGAGTTTGTTAGGTTTTAACAAACCAAAATTAGGCTAGTTTTACTACAAAAACAATAGTGTTAGAATTAGGTGGTTTTGTAATAAACATGGAGGTCAAGGTGAGGTCTTTCCAGCCTTTTGATCTTGAGAGAAAAGTTTTAAAAGCTTGATAAGAACCCTGTAAGGTTTTTTTTAAATGTGAACACATGAGAGAGTTGGTGGTTTTGTAAAAAAGTTTCTCATTCAAGATAACATAATTAGAACCATCAAGCATAATAGGTATAGGTTAAGCAATTTCGGAACGATCCATTATTTTCGTTCCAATTTTTTTTAGTAGAAATAAATAAATAAATTTGTAAACCAAATAAAGCAGAACACTCATCAACTGATTCCAAATAAAGCATAACAAATAAGAGTAGCATCTCCAAATAAAGAAGAACCACCGTCTGCTTGACGATCATTGAAGAAGAACATATGGGTCGGTGAAGGAGAACAGATGGTAGACAACTGTGAAGATCGTTGAAGATGAAGACGACGATCGATGAAAGGAAGCCAATGACATACAACTGTGAAGATCATTGAAGATGACGATGGGTCGATGACGATCAGTGAAGAGAAGCCGATGGAAAACACCAATGGCTGATGGGCTTGTCAGGCAATAATGATGATTGTCGAAGAACTGACATTGACGATTGGTGAAGGCAATAATGACAATGACCGATCGACGACGACAATGAAATAGTGATGAAGAAAACAATAGTGAACGATGATGTTGAAATAGTGGTGGCAGTGACCAACCGACAGTGACGAAGAGGAAAGTAGTGGACGATGACGATGAAGAGAACAACAATGGTCCAACGACAATGTAAGGAGACAATAATTGATGGTAACAATGATTGTGGTTTGAACCGATGGTCAACAACACCGACAGATAATGACCGACTTTGATACCATGTTACTTAGAAGTACAAGATCAAGAGAATTATGTGTATATTATAATTTACAAACACATATACATACATCCTTTATATAGGAGAGGGTCACACTAAAATATAAATGTAGAGAGATTCTAGGCTAATATCTTGGCTAAATAATTGCTAATTGATTTACACTGATCTACATTAATATATGGTAACAAGATCAATCAACAAATCCAATAATTCCATTGCTCTCCAATAACAATTGCATTTGAAAATGTCAATTCAAGTAATTTGAGTTATCCAATTTCACATTCACAGATGCTGAGATTGTTGAAATAAGAGTTGTAATCGGAGAATGTAAAATTTGGAGTTATGAAGCTGTCACCATTACTGTAGTATGAATAGATTCACTGAGACCTTTTATCAAACACTTTTAGCAACTCAGTGTTAATAAATAATTTTGCTCAAAAACACAAAATTCTTTAGATAAATATTGAATCAAGAAAACATTGTAGATGAATATTGAATCAAGGAGGCAAATTACGGAAGCAAGAGATTGAATCAATTCATTTGCGTGAGCATTTGAAGCTTCGATACCATGTTGAGAGTTGTATAAAATTACAGAAAAGTGTAGAAGTTAAGAAGAGAAGAGAGGATTTGAGAGGAATTAGAAAGGAAGAAAAGGATTTGAATTGTTCCACTGTATTCTGTTATTTTCATACCATAAGTATGTTCAATACTTTAGTATATATATACATATCTACACCACACGTATGCATACTCTATTAATCACCACATATGCATACTATACACTAACAATATTCACCATCTCACCAAATCCAGTACCACCTCCACCTACAGCCTACACAGCCATCAGTGACCACCCTACATATCTCCTCACAGCCCCCCATCTTTGGCCAGCACCAGCAGTCTCCTTTTCCAACCCATAACAGACAAAACCCGTAGCAACCCAAATCACCACACCAAGACAGACCACCTTAAAACTTTTTGTCATCGCCAATACTAGCCAAGAATGGGTTGATATTAAATTTTAAAGATCAATTTATATTGCTGCAAATGAATTGGAATCTGATTATTAAATTGATCGCTGCGACTTTTCATTGCATCGTTATCCATTTTAGTCTCTAATAAGGGTTACTTCCTGATGATGCCATCGACTTCCCTGCTTCATTTTGTTTGCGTCCTTGGAACATTTTTGCTATTTTTATTTGTTTAAAAATTATTTAAAAATTGGATAGTAGCAACCACGTTGAGTTCTAAGACCACAAGTCAAGAAGAAAAAAAGCTAAAACAAACTATAAGAAAAATATTTTAAAAAGCTAAAACCTTCTGTGACGATTCATATTTAACGAATGTAAGATTTACATATTATTCATTTTTCTAAACAATAAAAAAAATACAAGAATTACAAACTGCAATCTATTCGTATAGCATCTCCTTATTGTTTCTTCCAAATTTATTAATTTGCGTCTAATTAATTTTGTAGATAATAATCCAGTGGACGAATCACATTCACTTCGGAACAGCAGCTTTTCCAACTGGTGACCTAGAGTCACGAAGATGCTTCTCCCTTGAAAGTAATTTAGCCATCCTATAGAAAACAAAACAAAATCATCAGCAACATGAAATGAGATGCCACAGAAATCACTATGATATATAGACTTGAGTAGATGCATACTTTATGAGAGCCTCCTCATTTGTCATCGTATCAGTAGGTTCAAAGACTCCTTTGTCTACATTCACCCTTGACACTGGTTTTTTCAGCAATTTCTCACCCACTTTCACAAGATTCTCCAAATTCTCTTTCGTGGCAACATCAACGGACGAAAGTGTTCCGGTCAGGGTGTCGTCCTGCATTTCACACACATCTTATAGTCAGGATACTTCATTTTCTAGTTTTTAGTTTTACTTACTTCCTGGGAGAATATATATGATTGTATCTTAGAATAACCACATGAGCGCGATATACACCTGAATTCGAAGATAATTCTCCTCGCAGCGCAGGGCTTGGAAAACAGTGGAAATGTGAAGATCAACCATGTCGCCACTAGCTTCTGTAAACACATCCACTAATGGAGTAGAATTGTCACTAGTCAACCATCCCAAGACACCCCACTTGGCTGCTTCATCAGCATCATACTTTTCTTCCGATTTTGCTGTACCGGTCCCCAAGGACAGCACCAGGAATCGACCGTAATCCATAGGCGCTATGGGGAAGAAGTCAGGATTCTTCTGAGTGATTTCTTTGGAAACTTCGCTCATGGCAACTAAAGTCTGGAAATTCAAAGGGGAGTTAATGATAGGATTCATCAACATGGAATGAGTTCAAGAGCAGATAAATGATAAACGTACCGGATTATTTGCTGCCATACCACCATCAATCAGATTGAATCCTCTAACTTTGCCTGATGGGTCCTTGGTTTCGAAATAATGGGCAGGGAGGTAAGTTGGGGCAGCTGAAGTCCCGATGCATATATCAGATAAAAGGGCATCCGTGGATGGGTAATTCTTCACCTAAAGCATAAAGTGGTACGTAGTGTAAGCACATGTGTTTTGCAGTGTCAAACGATTCTTTTCTCAACTAACACAGATAAAATTGTAAGAGCTGTGTTTGTGTTTATAACGAACCTGATAGCTTGAAAAGATTGTTGGCTGGAGGCGCTTGATGTCAAAAGTTGGGATCACGATGTTTGTCATGGTCTGGTGTAGGCGTTTGTCTCCTAATTTTTCCTTCACAATGCTATGCAAAAATTTGCCGTCGTATTTTGGTCCTCTCAAACTCGTGATCAGTTTTCCAGCAGAAGCAAATGGAGATCTATATATTGCCAGAGAGTATACAATTAGACATTTGAAGGAGAAAACAAAAATAGTTTAAGAAGCTCTTGATAAACGATATCTGGGATTATTACTCGTCCTGGGGAAAGATTTTAGGGCAGTTCTCAAGGTAGAATTCGTTGATGTCTTTAGCGGCAAATAAAGGGCGGTTTTGGTCATTAGGGGCAGCTAGCATAGCAGTCACGAGGCCACCCGTGCTGGTGCCTGAGATCACATCGAAGTAGTCCGCAAGTCTTGCGTCTGCACCATCCAGCTTCTGCAATTGGAATAGCGAAACATATAGTCAGTAGTGATGGGAGATGAAATCAAGGAGTATAGAAAGTAAATAAACAGAGCACTTGTATACTTGAATAGTGAAACATAGAGTCAGTAGTGATAGTTGATGAAATCATGGAGTATAAAAAGTAAAACTACGAAACAAACAGCCTCGGTGGAAGGTTGGCAGAGGCTGCATGCAGGACCTCAAGTGGACCAAGGAATCGTTTCCTGTACTTTCTTATTCTATTTTGTATATCATAATGAGCTATCACATGCATAAAAAAGATAAAGAAAAGCATGATCGATTTGTTGACTACCTGAAGCTCGGACTCTAAAAAGGCGAGGATAGTTCCAGGTATAATTCCTCTTATTCCGCCTCCATCAATGCTAAGAACAGTGATTTGGTTTCCAAAAGTTGGTGGTTGAATGGGTGATCTTAAAGCTTCCAAATGAGGGATTGAGGATGAATTCAAAGGCATTGTACTGATCGAGAGCCTAGAAGCGGAAGACTTGGAGGTGTTTAGCTTAAACTTTGTGAGAGCCTTGGGGAGATGTAAATGGCTAGTTCTGAAATCTAATTAAGTTTTGAAAGGTGTAATCTCCCAAAGGATGGGTGAAGGTATTTAAAGAGTTCTGTGCTTCTTGAAGCATGGAATTTTCAATATAGTTGAAAGACTTTAGTCGCCCATATTTGACCGTGTATAATTTTCTTTGACGGGGTCAAATGTTGAATGAATCCTGATGTTCTGCTTGCACAGTTCAAGTTGCACGATTTTAACAATTGAAGATTTCAAATTTATAAACCAAACAAAGATAACTATGAAACGGGAATGGTAGGTTTTCTACAGACACAGCAACAGTTTGAATCTTTACGTGTTATTTCTTCCACTGACCAATAATTTTCATTCAGGTGAGAAATGTCAAATAACAATTAAAAAGAAGAAGAAGAAGAAGAAATAATTTGCCACTTATTAGAATAATTTTCATTCGAGGTGTCCAAAATCTTATTATATAATTTTATCGATCTGAAATTAATAATTTCAATTTGAAAAAAAAAAATTGAATTCAAAACCACTTTATTAACAAGGTTTTGAACAAATTTAAAAAGTTAAACTATAATTTTATACGGATTTATAAAAAAATCTCTAACAAGTCGTTAATGCCACGAAAAAGCAGTCAATTACAAATAAGCCACTCTAGTTTCTTTCATCCTGGAGGCATGCGTGTTTGTATTATTTACAAATTTGTAGCATGAGATTTCTTAAATTATTTCAAATTTTATGTGGTGTCGTGTTGTTTATTTCTTTTATTTAATTAAGATCAACGTGCGATAATTAAGATTCATACTGCTCAAACTGGATACTAGTCTGCTTACTAGACGTTTTTACTTTCTGACAAATATAAATTGTTCAAATATCAGTACAATATTAAATAATGGAAAATCCCATCGTATTGCCACGTAAGTCCATATTTTGCTTTTTGTAATGGCAGTTGAGAAAATTGAGAAAAATTGAGTCATTATAAAAACCTGATTAAACCATTTAATTAACTCTTAATAGGTATTTTTGTCCCTTTTCCTTCAAAAATATAACTAAGTCCTTGCACCTAAATAAATCATTTAATTGGATTTAAATTAACTCTTAAACATAATTAATTATTAAATTGGTCCATGATTAAATCAAATTGACGTATTAATAATCTAATTATGCTATTGAATTTATTTTTTATGCAAATTTGTTTAATAATTATTTATTTTGACCTTGAATCTTATGATATAATTGGGCTTTCTAATTTCTCGAAAATTCCAGGTTGATTTTTTCCGTACAACATTAAAAAAATCATAAAAAATCAAGACCGGCGATGTAAGCCATTCATAACTCAATTGTTTTTTTTTTTCTTTTTGGTATTTTCCAATTTAAGAAACCTCAAAATCATCTTTATAGCCTTAAAAAAACAATTAGGGCGTGGTCAATTTTTCACTGATGGAATTAGTTTCGTTTCCAGTTGGTCGCGTGTTTTATGGCAAGAATTCACTGATTACAATGTAAACCAAACAAATCTAGTTAATTACTCGAAAGAATTCCCTGATCATTTGCACCAGGTCGTTGCCTGTATAACTAAGGTTCCTAACATTTAATTTCAACCACACAGCGGCCTATTTATGAAGAATAAAGTCAAAAACTGTCTCTCATCGTCAATACTAACCAAGCATGGGTTGATATTAAATTTTAAAGAGTAATTTATATTGCTGGAAATGAATTGGAATCTGATTATTTAATTGATCGTTGCAACTTTTCAGTGCATCGTCATCCGTTTTGGCCTCTAATAAGGGTTATTTCCTGATGATGCCGTCGACTTCCCTGCTTCATTTTGTTTCCTCAAGGATATCGTATGATACTCTAATTAAACACTACTCAACAAGCATGTTCTGATACAATTTTATCTTCTATTTATAAATTTACAATAATTTAGACCACTTATTTCTATGTTCACTCTTATACATATTTTATTCTGAATTTTGTTTTAATTGGTCCTTTATATTATAGTAATCGTGCGATCAAAAACCAATACACTTTTCAATAATCCAATGGGATGAATTAAGGAGGCGCTCCATAGATTAATTATCATTTAAACCACTTGCATTTTGTTCCTTCCTCGCATGATGACTTTTCCTAGCTACTTTTTCTAAACCTACAATTCACGCGAAGTCTCACCTGCAAGTCTGTCTTCCTTGTATTATACTTAAATTTCTATCCTTTTTGTCAAGAAAATAATTTTTATAATTTAATTTAATTTTCTCCCAGCAGGGTCTTGGCGATCTCTCTTTCATTTCCTTATATCCAACGTTTGCTGCCAAAGACATCAAGGATTTTAGCCTGAATTAGTGTCTGAAGATCTTCCCACAACCCAGGTAAAATTCGCTTCTGTGGTAGGAGGTATTTATATTCTTCTGCACTTCATGAAGCATGGAATTTTGAAGAGAGCACAAAGATTTTACTCCCGACCTGTTAAAATTTTCTTGGACAGGGGACAAGCTGTTATCAAGGAATCCAAACATTTTGAACCTATCATCATACAGTTCTAAGCTGACACGGTTCAAGGTGTATCACATTTCAAATTTATAATTAACAAAGAAGATGTCAATGAATGGGAATGGCAGGTTTTCTACATGACAGTGAAACAAATCTGTTGTTTATCATGTATCTATGAAAATGTCATTGAAGCTTCTATGTATTATTTAAAACAGAAACATGAAATTTGAAGAAACACGTGTTTGGAAAAAAACATTTTTTTCATTTTTAATGTTTAATGTCAAGGAAATTAAATAAAAATGAAAAAAATATTTTTTCTGTGTTTTGAACTTTAGGCCTATTAGCCTTAGGTATGGCCGAACTTCGGGTACAAAATGACTTTTTTTTCTTCATATTCACGCCTCAGTTGCATTCGTAATGTTTTTTTTCAACACGGTATTCATCTTTCAACTAATTTATTTCGCTGCCTGTGGAAACCTACCATTCCCGTTTTATTTTCGTATTTGTTTGGCTTATACATTCAATCGTTTCCCTTTCACTTCAATCAAAAGAAGAACGGTAAGGAAACGGGCTTCTTCAATAACTCTTCGCCAATCCTCTTGGCACTCATTTATGAATAAAAAGTCCATATTTGAATAGGAAGACTATTAATTAAAACAAACATAAATGTATAAAAGTCTAAATATATAATTACTTGAATTCTTAAGTAGTTTGCTTCAAAATAAAAGTGTTTGGAACAGCACCGAGTTACGGTAATTAACCATAACATCACTGGCTTGAGTGAAGATATCCACTAATGGAACGGAACCGACATGTTGTAACCAACCTAAAGTACTCCATTTGGCTGCCATTGGAGCATTGCATTTCTGTTCCATCTTCTTTGAGCCAGTGCCTAGTGAGATCACAAGTAAGCTGTCATGGTCCCAGGGCTTAATTGGTAAGAAATCAAGATTTCATAATAAGTTGGGTTTAATTAATTTAAAAAATTGAAGTTTTAGAGGATCAAATTTAATTTTTAAAAAGCTCTATTGAATGAAATCAAGGACAAGATTGCAAGAAAAATAAACGTTTAAAGGTTCAATTATGAGTTAAATTAGAGAAATTCAAAACCAAAAATCTTTTTGTAAAAAACATGAATTCAAGATCCAAATTCGGTTGAAAACAAGGATAAAATTAAAAATTAAAACATTGATTAGAGACAAAATTAAAAATATCAAAGACAAAAAACCAATATAAAATAACACGCTAAATTTAGGAGATATTTTTGGAACTTGACATGGGTGAATTTGAATTAGTTATTAAAATTAATATTTAATTAAGAACTTGCATGAATAATTGAAAGTTTGGCTGGAATTAAAAGAGTGTTTAAAATGTAATTTTAACTTAAATGTCAAACAATATCGTTTTATTTAAATAAAATAATATGTTTTATAATAATATTTTGACCAAAACAATGTTTTTTTGGCATCAAAATAGAGTGTTTTGGCAACACAACGTAAGAAAAAGAGAGAGAAAAAGCCACGCGAAATCTAGCAACTGATTATCATCTTCCTTGATGGAACCCGAGTTTATAAGCCAAAAACCTAATCCGCCCGAGTGATGCTTACAGATTTCGACTAGTAATCTTCCAGTCTTTTCATGAACAATGGTTGGGAAACCCAACAATTAAAGCACCAGAATGGCTTCCAACCCCAGCTCTCAATTTGCATCCTTAATGTTGTTATTCATTTTTAGGCCTCATGATTTTTTTTTTTATCCCCTTTGAACTAAATGCAAGAGTTTACCTCATGGCTACTGGACAATAAATAAAAGTAGAGAATAAATAAGTTTTTGTTTTTTTAATCTTGTCTTTCTTGCCTTCTGCTTTTCTTATTCTTTTTCTTTGCTACCGAAACCATCATGATTGTTAAATTAATTAAGAATCTTTATTTAGTCTTTAAGATTGAATAAATTTCTCAGAATTTACACTAATTTTGTTGTTGTCACAATTATGTTCTAATACCAAAAAAAAATTGAAAGATTTTTCTCGCTTTGGATCTTTCTTAAAAGTTGTAGTCCTGTACATATAGATGAATGTGAATTTTGGAATCACTTTATTTTGATATTGTAAGCTCAAAATATTCTTGTTTGAATGTCTAATCTTACTTGGTTTTTGACCAAGTAGATTGCTATCAAATTTTGCTATTCAAAACGATTTTTTCTCATTTACAATCCTGCATAAAAGTTGTAGTACTGTACGCATAAATGACTTTGGATTTTTGAATCGCTTGATTTTGATATTAGAAGCTCAATACATTCTCGTTTGAATGTCTCAAGTCAAAAGATTTAACAATTTTATACTGAATTTTTAAAGAGCATTTTATTTTGCTGTAAATGAATTGGAATCTGAATATTAAATTGATCATTACATCGTCATCCGTTTAGCCTCTAATAAGGTTTATTTCTTGATGATGCCGTCGACTTCATTTTGTTTGCGTCCTTGCAATCAGTTAAGCCACTTGCATTTTATTCCTTCCTCACATGATCACTTCACCTATCTACTTCTTCTAAAGCTAAAACTCACGCGAAGTCTCACCTGCAAGTCTGTCTTCCTTGTATTATACTTGAATTTCTATCCTTTTTGTCAAGAAAATAATTTATAATTTAATTTAATTTTGTCCCATATATCCAACATTTGCTGCCAAAGACATCAAGGATTTTAGCTTGAATTAGTGTCCGTAAAATTCGTTTTTCTGCCTGGCTGTCCAACTCGGAGAAACAATTTATGGGTGAAATGTGTTATTTTATCTTTATGTGATGATTCATATTTAACTAATCAAAGAATTGCATATTATTCATTTCTTGTAACAACAACAACAACAATAATAAAAACATAAGAATTACATTCTGCAATCTCTTGGAGTAGAATCTCCTTATTTTTCTTCCAAATTTATTAATCTGCCTCTAATTAATTTTCTAGATAATCTAGCGGACGAATCACATTCACTTTGAAGCAGCAGCTTTTCCAACTGGTGACCTAGATTCACGAAGATGCTTCTCCCTTGAGAGTAATTTAGCCATCCTATAGAAAAACAAAACAAAATCATCAGCAACATGAAATGAGATGCCACAGAAATCACTATAATATATAGACTAGAGTAGATGTATACTTTATGAGAGCCTCCTCATTTGTCATCGTATCAGTAGGTTCAAAGACTCCTTTGTCTAAATTCACCCTTGACACTGGTTTTTTCAGCAATTTCTCACCCACTTTCACAAGATTCTCCAAATTCTCTTTCGTGGCAACATCAACGGACGAAAGTGTTCCGGTCAGGGTGTCGTCCTGCATTTCACACATATCTTAGAGTCAGGATACTTCATTTTCTAGTTTTTAGTATTACTTACTTCCTGGGAGAATATATATATATGATTGTATCTTAGAATAACCACAGGAGCGCGATATACACCTGAATTCGAAGATAATTCTCCTCGCAGCGCAGGGCTTGGAAAACAGTGGAAATGTGAAGATCAACCATATCGCCACTAGCTTCTGTAAACACGTCCACTATTGGAGTGGAATTGTCACTAGTCAACCATCCCAAGATACCCCACTTGGCTGCTTCATCCGCATCATACTTTTCCTCAGATTTTGCTGTACCAGTCCCCAAGGACAGGACTAGGAATCGACCGTAATCCATAGGCGCTGCGGGGAAGAAGTCAGGATTCTTCCGTGTGATTTCTTTGGAAACTTCGCTCACGGCAACTAAAGTCTGGAAATTCAAAGGGAAGTTAATGATAGGATTCATCAATATACGATGAGTTCAAGAGCTGAAGATAAATGATAAACGTACGTACCGGATTATTTGCTGCCATACCACCATCAATCAGATTGAATCCTCTAACCTTGCCTGATGGGTCCTTGGTTTCGAAATAATGGGCAGGGAGGTAAGTTGGGGCAGCTGAAGTCCCGATGCATATATCAGATAAAAGGGCATCCGTGGATGGGTTGCTCTTCACCTAAAGCATAAAGTGGGACGTAGTGTAAGCACATGTGTTTCGCAGTGTCAAACGATTCTTTTCTCAACAAACACAGATAAAATTTTAAGAGTTGTATTTGTATACATAACATACCTGATAGCTTGAAAAGATTGTTGGCTGGAGGCGCTTGATGTCAAAAGTTGGGATCACGATGTTTGTCAAGGTCTGGTGCAGGCGTTTATCTCCCAATTTTTCCTTCACAATGCTATGCAAAAATTTGCCGTCGTATTTTGGTCCTTTCAAACTCGTGATCAGTTTTCCAGCAGAAGCAAATGGAGAGCTATATTATTGCCAGAGAGACAATTAGACATTTGAAGGAGAAATCACAAAATAGAGTTTAAGAAGCGATTGATAAATTATATCTGGGATTATATATTACTCGTCTTGGGGAAAGATCTTAGGGCAGTTCTCAAGGTAGAAGTCATTGATGTCTTTAGCGGCAAATATAGGGCGGTTTTGTTCATTAGGGGCAGCTAGCATAGCAGTCACGAGGCCACCCGTGCTGGTGCCTGAAATCACATCGAAGTAGTCCGCAAGTCTTGCGTCTGCACCATCCAGCTTCTACAATTTGAGTAGCAAAACATGCTTGTCAGTTGTGATAAAATCATGAAGAATTAATTTTACGTGATATATTCTTTTGATGAAACTATTAACAAAAAGGCAAAAACAAAAGCATAAAATTAACTACGAACAAACATCCTCCGTGGGAGGTTGGCAGAGGCTGCTTGCAGGACCTCAAGTGGACCAAGGAATCGTTTCCTGTAGTTTTTTACTGTAGTTTTTTTTGTATATCATAATGAGCTAGCACAGTGGAAAAAAAACAAGCATAATCATGCAGGTCTATTTGACCTGCGACATGCGTACTTAAATGATCGATTTGTAGACTACCTGAAGCTCGGACTCTAAAAAGGCGAGGATAGTTCCTGGTATAATTCCTCTTATTCCGCCTCCATCAATGCTAAGAACAGTGATTTGGTTTCCAAAAGTTGGTGGTTGAATGGGTGATCTTAAAGCTTCCAAATGAGGGATTGAGGATGAATTTAGAGACATTGCTAGCTAATACTGAAGCAGAAGAGCAAGAGGTGTTTAGCCTAAACTTTCTGATGGCCCTGGGAGATGTATATGCCTAGTGCTGAAATCTAATTCAGTTTTGTAAGTTGTAATCTCCCAAAGGGAGGGTGAAGGTATTTATAGAGTTCTGTGCTTCTTGAAGCATGGAATTTTCAATATAATTTTCTGTGACGGGGTCAAATGTTGAATGAATCCTGATATTCTGCTTGCACCGTTCAAGTTGGACAGCAAAGTTAAGGACGAGGGAACAATTGAAGATCTCAAATTTGTAAATCAAACAAAAGATAACAACGAAATGGGAATGGTAGGTTTTTTAAAGACACGGCTAGATAAATTCATTCAAAATCTTATTAATCACGTTGAAAAAAAATTAAAGACATTAGTAATGCAACAGTTTGAATCCGTGCGTGTTATTTCTTCCACTGACCAATAATTTTATTGTATCCTTTCTTTTCATTCAAGCAATAAATGTCAAACAACAGTTAAAAAAAAAAAAAAAAAAAAAAGCTCAAAGTCTTAGGATATAATTTTATGATCTGTAATTTATAGTTTCAATTTGAAAATAAAAATTCAATTCAAAACCACTTGGTTTAATAAGGTTTTGAACTAATTTAAAACCTGAGTTAATTTAATTTATATATATATATATATATAAAGAAGAAGTCATGTACACCACGGAAAAGCAGTTAATTACAAATAAGCCACTCTAGTTGCTTTCATCATGGAAAAAAGTCATGGAGGCGCGTGTGTTGAAAAATCTATGAGGAATGGTAAGAAAATCATATATAGTTCTGGTTTATTAAGGGTGCTAATTGGATAGGGTTTTCATTTTTTTTTTCAACGACCTTGGAAAATGAATGTTGTTGACTAGTATACCACACATGCAGTGCCCTGGAAAATACTGATGAACTTCCCTTTGTAGAAAATCGTTTAACTTCATGCATGAAATTAAGCTGTTAGTTTCTTCGAAACAAGATGATAAATGACAATTAGAGGTGTGTTCCAGAGACTGTTTCAATTGCCAACATTGACAGATCACAGATTCCAGATTCCAGAGAGAAACATGATATCTTCTTCCATATTGCATTGCTTGCTTGGAGTATTTGGTTAACCAGATATTATCTAATCAATAATCATGTTTTTCTTTAACTCTGTAGTCGGTAAAAGTGGTCATTTATCAAATCAGCCTTACAGTCAATTCTTGCATTTTGTTTTTATGGTGGTATATTAGTATTAATACACTTGTTGCAATGTTCACCCTGGAATAAAATATTATTTGAAAATATGGAATTGACCGAATAACCCCTACCCCAAATTCGATGTTTTGTTGTTTATGGGGCAGGTCAGTAGTTACCCATTACATGCATTATTCACTGAAAATACGTAAGAACCATGATATCCTTGTTAAAAAAATTTATTTTTGTCTTATTGGGAGATAGGGTGGTTGTTTCACTATGCAAAAATATAAAAAATCAAAATTACTTCTAATCCCAAGGCTAAAGCTGGGCACACCAAGGGGTAAAAGTGTTATTTCACTGTTTTAATCCACAATAATTTTAGTCTGTGTGTATAGTAAAATACCCAGCTGATTTAGCTTTCTTTTAATTACCATATTTAAAAACGAAAAATGACTATTAGAGGTCAAAACATCGTTAAATCCCAGCAGCCATGCAGAGAAGGACAGAGTTTGAGATCTTGAAGATAAGAAATCAAGTCCTCGGCAATTTCTCAATTCAAATCTGCTGGCCGTCTATGGGATTTAAGCAACATCCATTGCTGTATACACGTCTCATCTTTTTTGCAAAATGGTTTTGTATGATGTGGTTTAGTGCAGTTTATTTCTTTTATTTAATTAAATGGATGATAATTTTAACAGAGACCAAATAAGAAAAGATTACTGGGAAATATTGAAACAAACGAGAGAGTTGTGCAAGGCGTAAAACGTCTGCTAAGCTGCATGAACATTCACGACTTTTGAATTTGAAATCAGACAGGAAAATCTTCAATTTAAATGTCCTTAGTTTGTGTCCGAAGTGTGTAACTAGGTAGCATAATTCACTTCTAAGATTCCATTCCTACTGCTAGAGAATATACTTCACATCGAGTAAACAAGTGATGATAAAATAATATATAAAGTTTAGACTGGAACGCCTGCTATATCTACAAGCACGAAACCTGCACAAGAGGACAGGGAAATGGCTGCCGAATTTATTGTTTTCACCCGAGTCCATCCACATTACGTTATCCAGGGATCGACGGCTATTACAAAAGATCAACGTGGGCTATTGTGGAAGTCTGTACATTTTGCAGCCTTAATGGGACAAGTTCATAATTCCTGAGCCATTGCAGTATTTGATTCATACTGCTCAAACGAGATAATAGTCTACTTTCTGACAAATAAAAATTGTTCAAATTATCATTTAATGGAAAACTTCCATCGTATTGCCACCTAAGCTCCCATTCTACCTTTTAATAATATCACAAAAATTCCTTCTTATATCCAAAATGTTTTTAATATTGAGGCATTAATTAACTTAAAGTTGAAGAGATACTTGTTTTTATACAAAATATCATCACTCATTTTTGGGTTTTTTCTTAAATTTAGTCAAAATAATAAAAAGAGGCTGATGTGGTGCTAGAAGTTTTGGATGAATTCAAGAGCCCTATTATGCCTTTATCATGTTCAAAAATGAAGAAAAATGCATATTCAAGGTCAAAATAAATAATTATCTAACAAGTTCTCCTAAAAATTAAGTTTAAGAGCATAATTATATTTAGATAGTCCAATTTAATTTAATCATGAGTCAAATTAAAATATAATTATGTTTAATAAATAATTTAGGTCCAAATGAATGATTTAATTAAATACAAGGACTTAATTGTATTTTAAATTGGTCAAATTAATTTTATTAGGGGCATAATTGTTGAAAAATTAAATTTATGAGCCTAATTTAAGCCTAATAGAGAAGATTGGAATATTTAGAGACCAAATTTAATTTTTACCAAGTTAACTGGTTGAAATTAAGGGCAGAATTGCAAGAAAATTAATGTTTCGGGGTCGATTAAGGGCTAAATTGAAAAAAACACAACTAATGACCATTTTATAAAGGCAACAAACTATAGGGATTCACTTCGCCAAAATCAGGGGTGAAATTAAAAAAAAATCAAGTTTAAGATCAATTTAGGATCCAATTGCATAAATCTTATACCAAGAACCAAAGTGGAAAGGAAGAGTAAATTCATGGTTGTCAAGGGCAAATCTTTTTTTGAAAGTTTTTGGTCAATTTAGGGTGTAATTAAAGCAATTAAACATTGGTGAGTCAAATTAAACTTTGGTTAAAATCCAAGTACAAAATAACATTGTTTTGTGGATGACAAATGAGAAAAATAATGGACCAGATAACTCCATTTAGGTAAACAGACGACTGTTCATTGTCTTCATCCTTCTCTAACTAAAATTAAATTAAGGAGTTCGCGTGAGTTTAGTTATGAAGAGACAAAATCCTATGATCTACTTAATCTTGATTTATTGTCCATGTGGGATAGAGTTTTTAGAAATAAGGCTTAGACTGCTTAGTGAAGTGCTTGTTTGGGCTCGGTGCTTGGTCAATAGTGATCAGGCTAGGGTTTATTTCCTGATGAAGCCATCGTCTTCCCTGCTTCATTTTGTTTGCGTCCTTGGAACATTTTCTGAACGTCCATACACACACAACACCATGCCTACAAGAAGCTTTCAATTGATCGATCCAATAAAATAATCTGATCAAGCAAAGTCTTAAATTGTCTTAATATGGTCGTTTGTTTTCTTAAGGCTATCGTATGATACTTTAAGCACTACTAAACAAGCATGCATGTGCATGCCGAGACAATTTTATCTTCTATTTCTATATTTACAATAATTTAGCCACTTATTTTTATTTTTACTCATATCACTATTTTATTCTGAATTTTGTTTTAATTGGTCCTTTATATTATAGTAATCATGCCTTCAAAAACCAATGGGATGAATTAAGGAGGCGCTCCATAGATTAATTATAATAATTTAAGCCACTTCCATTTTATTCCTTCCTCACATGACTTCACCTAGCTACCTCTTCAAAACTTACACTTCTCATGAAGTCTCACCTGCAAGTCTGTCTTCCTTGTATTATACTAAAAGTTCTATCCTTTTTGTCGAGAAAATAATATTTATAATTTAGTTTAATTTTCTCCCAGAAGGGTCTTTGCGATCTCTCTTTCACTTTCATATATCCAACGTTTCCTGCGAAAGACATCAAGGAACTTCGCCTGAATCAGTGTCCAAAGATCTTCCCACAACCTATGTAAGAAGATAGCAAGTAAAAACTATTTTTATTTTTATGAAAAAAAGCAACGTCAATGTGGTTAATAAGAAAAATCAAACGTAACAATTATCTCTCACATGATTTCATGTTACTTATAAGATTTCATTCTTACTGTTAGAAAATATTCTTCACATCGAATAAATAAGTAATGATAAAATAATATATAAAGTTTAGACTGGAACGCCCACTGTATCTACAAGCATGAACCTGCACGAGACGACAGGGAAATGGATGCCGAATTTCTTTTTGACAGTACGTTATCCAGGGCTAATATTGTATATTTTGCAGCCTTAAAGGGTGGGACAAGTTCATGATTCCGGAGCCATTACAATATTTGATTCATACTGCTCAAACGAGATAACAGTCTTTTAATTGAAAACTTCCATCGTATTGCCACCTAAGTTCACATTTTGCCTTTTATAATGGTAGTTGAGATAATAACTCTACTTTTAATTGCTGAAAAATTAAATTTGTGAACGAAATTTAAGCTTAATTGTGAAGATTAGAATATTTAGAGTCCAAATTTAATATTTTTCAAGTTAATTGGTTGAAATTAAGGACAGAGTTGCAAGAAAATCAATGTTCCAGAGTCGATTAAAGGCTTAATTGAAGAAATCTACGTCCTAGGATCATTTTGTAAAAGATATTGAATTATAGGGATTCACTTGGGCAAAATCAAGAGTGAAATTGAAAGAAATCAAAGTTTAAGGGTTAATTGAGAGTCCGATTGCAAAATCTCAGACCAAGGATCAAAGTGGAAAAGTTATATAAATTCAGGATTGTCATAGAAATTTTTCAAGGGAAAAATAAAAATAAAAATGAAAGTTTTTGGTTAATATGGTGAGTAATGAAAACAATTAAATATTGAAGAATGAAATTAGACTTTGGCTGAAATCAAAGTACAAAATAACATCATTTTGTAGAGAAGAAAGAAAAGGAAGGGACCAAATTACTCTGTTAAGGTAAATATACGACGTGTTGTCTAAATTGTCTTCATCCTTCTCCAACTAAAATTTATATATGATTAATTCAATTAGAAGTTCGCGTGAGATTAGTTATGAAGAGTCAAAATCCTATGATATACTTAATCTTGATTAATTCAACTCCATATGAAGTGATTGTTTGGGCTCGGTCCTTGGTCAATAGTGATCGGGCTAGGGTTTGTCCAGGTTAAATCCAATGGGATGTATTGATAGGTCTAAGGGGTTTGGGCTAAAGTTTCCTCAAGTCACAAAACTAAATAAAGGGATGATAGCAAGGAGGCGGCCAGAAGAAAAAAAAGAAGCTAAATTAAATTTAAAAAAAGATCAGCAAGCAAAAATATTTTTGAAAGTGCAATTACATTACGTAACAGTAATAATCATTAAAAAGAGTTACATGCTGCAATCTACTGGAATAGAATTTCCTTATTGTTTCTTCCAAATTTATTAATTTTCGTCTACTTAATTTTCTAGATAATATTCTAGTGGCCGAATTATATTCACTTTGGAGTAGCAACTTTTCCAACTGGTGACCTAGAGTCACGAAGATGCTTCTCCCTTGAGAGTAATTTAGCCATCCTACAAAAAAACAAAATAAAATCAGCAACATGAAATGAGATGCCACAGAAATCACTGTAATATATAGACTAGAGTAGATTTATACTTTATGAGAGCCTTCTCATTTGTCATCTCATCAGCAGGTTCAAAGACTCCAATGTCTAAATTCACCCTTGATAATGGTTTTTTCAGCAATTTCTCACCCACTTTCACTAGATTCTCCAAATTCTCTTTCGTGGCAACATCCACGGACGAAAGTGCTCCGCTCAGCGTGTCATCCTGCATTTCACACATATGTTATAGTCAGGGTTCTTCATTTTCTAGTTTTTAATTTTAATTACTTCCTGGGAGAATATATATATATAAAATATGTATCTTAGAATAACCACATGAGCGAGGTATACACCTGAATTCGAAGATAATTCTCCTCACAACGTAGGGCCTGGAAAACAGTGGAAATGTGAAGATCAACCATGTCGCCACTAGCTTCTGTAAACACATCCACCAATGGAGTAGAATTGTCACTAGTCAACCATCCCAAGACACCCCACTTGGCTGCTTCATCAGCATCATACTTTTCTTCCGATTTTGCTGTACCGGTCCCCAAGGACAGCACCAGGAATCGACCGTAATCCGTAGGCGCTATGGGGAAGAAGTCAGGATTCTTCTGAGTGATTTCTTTGGAAACTTCGCTCATGGCAACTAAAGTCTGGAAATTCAAAGGGGAGTTAATGATAGGATTCATCAACATGGAATGAGTTCAAGAGCTGAAGATAAATGATAATCGTACCGGATTATTTGCTGCCATACCACCATCAATCAGATTGAATCCTCTAACTTTTCCTGACGGGTCCTTGGTTTCGAAATAATGGGCAGGGAGGTAAGTTGGGGCAGCTGAAGTCCCGATGCATATATCAGATAAAAGGGCATCCGTGGATGGGTTGTTCTTCACCTAAAGCATGAAGTTGCTTTAGGTATTGTAAGCACGTGTTTTGTAGTGTCAAACGATTGTTCTCTCAACTAACCTGATAGCTTGAAAAGATTATTGGCTGAAGGCGCTTGATGTCAAAAGTTGGGATCACGATGTTTGTCAAGGTCTGGTGCAGGCGTTTATCTCCCAATTTTTCCTTCACAATGCTATGCAAAAATTTGCCGTCGTATTTTGGTCCTCTCAAACTCGTGATCAGTTTTCCAGCAGAAGCAAATGGAGACCTATATATTGCCAGAGAGTATACAATTAGACATTTGAAGGAGAAAACAAAAATAGAGTTTAAGAAGCGCCTGATAAACTATATCTGGGATTATTACCCGTCCTGGGGAAAGATCTTGGGGCAGTTCTCGAGGTAGAAGTCATTGATGTCTTTAGCGGCAAATATAGGGCGGTTTTGGTCATTAGGGGCAGCCAGCATAGCAGTCACGAGGCCACCCGTGCTGGTGCCTGAAATCACATCGAAGTAGTCCGCAAGTCTTGCGTCTGCACCATCCAGCTTCTGCAATTGGAATAGCGAAACATATAGTCAGTAGTGATGGGAGATGAAATCAAGGAGTATAGAAAGTAAATAAACAGAGCACTTGTATACTTGAATAGTGAAACATATAGTCAGTAGTGATAGTTGATGAAATCATGGAGCATTTTACTCGTATAATTATATATTATCAATCTCCTGCAAGCAGGCGTGATATATTCTTCTGATGAAACTATTAAAAAAAAGGCAAAAGCATAAAACTACGAAACAGACAGCCTCGGTGGAAGGTTGGCAGAGGCTGCACGCAGGACCTCAAGTGGACCAAGGAATCGTTTCCTGTACTTTCTTATTCTAATGAGCTATCACACGCATTAAAAAGAAAAAGAAAAAGAAAAAGAAAAGCATGATCTTGCAGGTCTGTTTGACCTGCAACATGCGTACTTAAATGATCGATTTGTAGACTACCTGAAGCTCGGACTCTAAAAATGCAAGGATAGTTCCTGGTATAATTCCTCTTATTCCGCCTCCATCAATGCTAAGAACAGTGATTTGGTTTCCAAAAGTTGGTGGTTGAAGGGGTGATCTTAAAGCTTCCAAATGAGGGATTGAGGATGAATTCAAAGGCATTGCTCGCTAATACTGATCGAGAGCCTAAAAGCGGAAGAGTTAGCGGTGTTTAGCTTAAACTTTCTGAGAGCCTAGGGAGATAGATGTATATAGCTAGTGCTGAAATCTAATAAAATTTTGAAACTTGTGTAATCTCCCAAAGGGAGGGTGGAAGTATTTATGGACTTCTGGGCTTCATGAAGCATGGAATTTTCAACTGAGTCGAGATATTTTACTCCCCCAAATTTAATCCTTTTCCATTTTCTTGGACTGGGTCAAATTTGAAACGGGTCCAATTATTCTGCCCTCTCGCTATGCACTTCTCAGCTGTCACGGACCACGACATTATTATTTTATTTTATTAAATGAAGGTGGAGCACTATCTTAGAAAAGAGGGAACAAATGAATAGTTTCTTATGGGTTTCTTTATTTAATTTCAATGTATTGATATTAAAAATTAAAAAAAAAATGAAAATATGTTGAAGTCAATTAAAAATTGTATTTTCATACAGAAGGATAGATTTTGAGATCTTGAAGATAAAAACGTAAGGACATCAATTTTACCCCGTTAGTTTTTTTCCAATTTTAGTTACATAAAACCTTTTTTGAATTTGATAAAAAAGACGATTCTTCACATTTTTTATTACAGAAATCATTTATTGAAATTAGATTTTTTTCAAAATTATAATTTTCATCCCATTTTTATAAAAATAGTTTCTGAAATTAAAAATAATAGAAAAAAATAAAGATCCATCTAAATTTTTCATTACAAAAAGTATTTATAAAACTAGAAAATGGAAAGAATTTTTTTTTAACGAGGCTAGTTAATTATGCAGTTAATATATTCGATATCATTGTTGTCAATATTAAACAAATCGATTCAATACGTGAATTTGATTAAGAAAGTTGAGGAAAGCATCAATGACCCTTAAAATTATTAACCAATGCTGTATCTTTCGTTAGGGCCGGCCTTCGCAAGAGGACAGCGTGATAGATAAGGAGAAAAAGTTGACCGGAAAATTATCCAGGGAGTAGGTGTTGAGAGGAAGTGTTTTTTTAAAAAATTATAAAATTGTAGCAAAGGAAATTAATTCCAATCATTTGAGAACGTTATTGAATTAAAGAAGAGGAATTTGTAATCACCATGCCTTCATTTTCTGTTCTTCTTGCTCAAGAGCTTGTTCTCCTGGAATCGATCTCAGAAAAAGGGATATCGAGGATCTTAGATGAGACGGTATGCGTAAATCAAGATTGACTACTTCGGGATCGACAAGGTGGAAAAGGAGCTAGAGAAATAAAGTTACATAAATGGAAACTACAAGCACGATAGCATACAAGAAGACGTGTTATAAGAAAAGGAAAAAATATATTTAATAACCTTTATTTCACATAGAAAAAAGGTTGAGAAATTTTGTTGGCTAATACTTTGGTCACTTTCCAACGACACGACAAGATAAACTTGTATAGTAAGAAGATTTGGATCTAAAAATTCATATTCATATTAATTTAAAAATATATTTTCAATTTTGTTGTTGTTTATTGTCGCACGTCGTCGTACGACGTCCCAAAAAGATCAATCGGAAAACTCAGTTGCACTGGTCTAATAAGAGATTCAAAGGTAGAGGTCTGATTGCATAAAAAGAAGATATTAACACCCCTCATATGCCTTACCTAAGGTAAAAAAATATTATGTATTTTGATGTGATTTAAAGTTTCGATGTGTAGTATTTGTTCATATGAATAAATCTAGCTTTTGAAATTTTATTATGGGCTTATGTACCCAAATAAAATATCAGGAAAAAAAAATTCATGTAGATGTCTTCAAAGGATTATCTACCCTAAGAAGCAGATGAGTTTTTCCTCTCTTTTTTTTGCCCCCATTTCTCTTCAGATTACTTCTCTTTTGTAGGTTGATTCAGAGCTTCTAAATGAGTTTGTTAGGGTTTTAACAAACCAAAACTAGGCTAGTTTTACTACAAAAGCAATAGTGTTAGATTTAGGTGGTTTTGTAATAAACTTGGAGGTCGAGGTCAAGTTGAAGGTGAAGTGTTTCCTGCCTTTTGGTCTTTAGAGAAAAGTTTTAAAACTTTGCTAAGAACCCTATAAGTTTTTTAAATGTGAAAACGAGGGAGTTAATGGTTTTGTACAAATAAGTGTCCAATTCAAGATTGTTTGGGTTGATCACTTTCATGGCTTAGCTAGAACAACTCCAACATCAACATTGCTTGGGATTACCTGGACCTAGTAAAAGTGGTGAATTTTTATTGGATCTATTCTTACTTAATTTAGAGGCTTGTAACTCCATATTCATTTGTATAAAATATCAACTTGGTCAACGTAACATCAGAAAATACAATGATAATTGATCAGAGATAAAATGTTATTAAGATCATTTGAGAACATGTTTCATTTCATCAATTTCAAACCCTAAAGTCTTGCACGTTTTATAAATTGGTCAATTTTTTTAATTTATTCAATTGGGTCCCTAATTATCCTTCAAACTTTAAAATTAATGCAACTAAGTGCTTGATTTAACCAAAAAAAAATAATAAATCACAATTCAACCCTTAAACTTTAATTTCTTCAATGAGAGGCTAAATTGACTTAAAACCTCAATGAAATTGATTAAGCCTTGAAAACAGTTCAATTCACTATTTAAACATCAAAAATTGAATTTTCCTCCTCAAATTGATTTTTTTTTTTGGTCAAGAGGGCCTTCATTAGTAAAAAAAACATTCTATCAAATCTAATTTTCATCTTTATCAAACTACCTTTGATAATTTTTTGGGCATTCTAATATGTTATTCTCACTTATATATATATATATATATATATATATATATATATATATATGTGGATTTTTTCCCAACGTTTTCTTTATTAATTCTTTTTGTATTTTCATAGGACCCCAAAATAGACATTCATAATTAACTCAATTGTTTTTTGGTTTTTTTATATAAAAAACCTCAAAATCATTTTATAGCCTTGGAAAAACAAATGGGCTGTGGTCAAATCTCCTCAATGATGAGATCAATTTCGTTCCCACTTGGTTATGTGTTTTATGACTGATGGATTCATATATAATAATAATAATAATCAATATATTGGAAATAAGCGCCACCATTTAGAAAATGGCAAAAATGATAAACAATAACAAAATGAACAAAAGAGAAGAAGAGGAAAGGCAAGAATTTCTCGATTACAGTGCAAACCGGACAAATCCAGCCAATTACTATAAAAGAAAAAGATCATTTGCACTTTGCACCTGGTCGTTGCCTGTATAACTCAATTTCCTGACCAATCACAGAGCCAAACTGTGAAGAATCAAGTCAAAAGATCTAACCATTTTATATTGAAATTTTAAAGAGCATTTATATTGGTGCAAATAAATTGGAATCTGAATATTAAATCGATCCGTTTTACTACCTAAAAAGGTTTATTTCTTGATGATGCCGTCGACTTCCTTCCTTACTTCATTTTGTTTGCGTCCTTGCAATCATTTAAGCCACTTGTATTCACGTGATTGCTTCACCTAGCTACTTCTTCTAAACCTACAATTCACGCGAAGTCTCACCTACAAGTCTGTCTTCCTTGTACTATACTTGAATTTCTATCCTTTTTGTCAAGAAAATAGTTTTTATAATTTAATTTTCTCCCAGCAGAGTCTTGGCGATCTCTCTTTCACTTCTATATATCCAACGTTTGCTGCCAAAGACATCAAGGATTTTAGCCTGAGTCAGTGTCCGTAAAATTCGTTTCTCTGGCTGGCTATCCATGTCGGAGAAACAATTTATGGGAGAAATATGTGTTATTTTATCTTAATGTGATGATTCATATTTAACTAATCAGATAACTGCATGTTATTCATTTCTTGTAACAATAATAATTAAAAAAAACATAAGAATTACATTATGCAATCTCTTGGAGTAGAATCTCCTTATTTTTCTTCCAAATTTATTAATCTGCCTCTAATTAATTTTCTAGATAATCTCATTTGTCATCTCATCAGCAGGTTCAAAGACTCCAGTGTCTAAATTCACCCTTGATACTGGTTTTCTCAGCAGCTTCTCACCCACTTTCGCAAGATACTCCAAATTCTCTTTCGTGGAAAACTCCACGAACGAAAGTGTTACGGTCAGTGTTTCATCATGCATTTAAATCTACGGTTCGATATTAAACAAAATCTATTTAAAAAAATAATAGAATAAAAAAATATTTTAGAGTAACTACGGAAATTGTTTTTAAAGTTTTTTAAAAACTGGATATTTTTAATACTAAATTCGTAACTTACAATGTAAATACACAACCATATACTATGCAACATTATTGGAAAAATATAAAAAAAATATTCATAATTTTTTTCAAATACTATTTTGTTTTTTTAAAAAAAAAAATTATTTTGCTTTCAAATATTATTTTATTATGATACAGTATAAATATATAGGTGGGCCCTATCCTTCCAACTATGTCAGCCCAACATGCTTCTCTCTCTTTTTGGACTTTTTCCACATGGCTGTTGGCCCCGGTCCAGCAACAATTTTAATTATTTGGTGGACATTGCATGTAATAGCCACCTTAAGGGTCTGATTTTTAGGATAAAATGGAGAGGTTTGCATGCTTTGCCGGAGGATAGTGGTGGTCAGAGGTATTCCTGGTGTTCAGGGAAGGTCGTTGATGATTATCAGAGATGGTGGTTTCGTTGGGGGTGGAGGAAAAGAGTGAAAAAATTATGGGCTGGAAGATGGTTTTTTCCACTCAAATCTGGTTTCTAATTTCTTGATTATCATATAATAGAATCTACCCTTATTTATAGATAATGAAATAGAGCAATCTTGTCTTTCTTTGAATAAAATTTCAGTCCTTGATTCAACCCGAAAACATTCTAATCATTGACTCAAAGTTGTTATTATGAGTTGTCAAATTTGATAGCTAAAGGTTGTCTGAGTTAACCAATTTAGGAAAATGGCATTATAGATGTAATGTCAATCAACCGCAATGGTCCATATCATAGTGTAGTAAAATGTTAGAATATCATTTGTGTGCAATTTTTGTCAAATTTGATAGACGAATGAAGCATTAAATGCACTTGAAAAGTAGTCATCCAAGCTGACATTTAGGCCAAAAAAAGAAGATGAACAATGAATCATACTAAGTGTTGTTTGCATCTAAATATTAAATTGATCATCGTAACTTTTCATTGCGTCGTCATTTGTTTTAGCCTCTAATAATATGTATATCTTGATGATATTGTCGACTTCTTTACTTCATGTAGTTTGCGTCCTAGGAATATTTTCTTAACATCCATACATACACAACACCATGCCTATGATATGCTTTCAATTGATCGATCCAATAAAATAATCTCAAGCAAAGTCTAAATTTGTCTTAATATGGTCGTTTGTTTCCTTAAGGCTATCATATGATACGTTAAACACTACTTGCTAGAGCTCTCGGCACGGGGACACGCCAATGAAAACACATTGCCTAGACTTCAACAACGATGGACAGCGGCAACCCGACTTAGATAGAGATGAATTCAGCAGGCATTGTGTTATAGTTCATACAGGTCATGTGGGTCATGTCTTAGCATGGACATGAGGCTTAGATCATGGACTTTCTAAGCTAACAGTTGATGCAGTTGAGACTTGCAGTTGGGGCTGCCAAGTGGATAGGCAGAATATGGGGGCATAAGAGGGGTTCTATTAGCTACCGATATCATGGGATCATGGGAGATGATTGCCCATTAAGTTCATGGAGAACATGGGGGAGAATGTCTCTAATTATGTCCTAAAAAATATGGATTATGGGGGATGCCATGTAACTCACATATCTTTGTTTATAAATAGGTTGCAAGACCTTTGTTGTGTAGCATGTGCTTTCTGTAATAACATGTATTTTTATTGTGTAATCCTTAGTTGACAAGTTAAATAAAGGTTGAGAGTTATTCTTGTATTCTCGGCGTGCATTGCATTGCTTGTGTTTAATTATTTATCTCCAACGAGGAAAATTTGAGAACCTCTTTGGTTGAATGAAATACATAGTCGTGGAGAAACACAAGCGAAACAGATGAGGCAAGGCTTAATCTAGTTGGGACTAGACTGTCGTACTGGGTTAGATTATAGTATGAAAAATTTAACCCTGCGACACTACTCAACAAGCATGCATGTGCATTTCGATACAATTTTATCTTCTATTTCTAAATTTACAATAATTTAGCCACTTGTTTTTATTTTTACTCGTATCAATATTTTATTCTGAATTTTTTTAATTGGTCCTTTAGTAAACATGCCATCGAAAACCAATATTCATTAGCCAATGGGATGAATTAATGACGCGCTCCATGGATTAATTGTCATTTTGTTCCTTCCTCAAATGATTAATTCACCTAGCCACGTCTTCGAAACCTACACTTCTCATGAAGTCTCACCTGCAAGTCTGTCTTCCTTGTATTATACTTAAACTTCTATCCTTTTTGTGAATAAAATAATTTGTATAATTTAATTTAACTTTCTCCCAGCAGGGTCTTCGCGTTCTCTCTTTCATTTCCTTATATCCAACGTTCGCTGCCAAAGACATAAAGGATTTTAGCCTGAATTAGTGACCGAAGATCTTCCCACAACCCCGGTAAAATTCGTTTCTCTGGATGGCTATCCAATTCGGAGAAACAATTTATGGGTGAAATATGTGTTATTTGATCTTATGGATAGTTGACTGTTTTGTTCGTTTTATGTGATGATTCATATTTAACTAATCAAAGAATTGCATGTTATTCATTTCTATTCACAATAATAATAATAATAATAATAATAATAATAATAATAATAATAATAATAATAATAATAATAATAAAATACGAATTACATTCTGCAATCTATTGGAGTAGAATCTCCTATTGCGTCTAATTTATTTTCTAGATAATCTAGTGGAAGAATCGTATTCACATTGGAGCAGCAGCTTTTCCAACTGGTGACCTAGAGTCACGAAGATGCTTCTCCCTTGAGAGTAATTTAGCCATCCTATACAGTCAAAGAAAAACAAAATAAAATCAGCAACATGAAATGAGATGCCACAGAAATCACTATAATATATAGACTTGAGTAGATGTATACTTTATGAGAGCCTTCTCATTTGTCATCTCATCAGCAGGTTCAAAGACTCCAGTGTCTAAATTCACCCTTGATAATGGTTTTTTCAGCAATTTCTCACCCACTTTCACTAGATTCTCCAAATTCTCTTTAGTGGCAATATCCACGGATGAAAGTGTTCCGGTCAGCGTGTCATCCTGCATTTCACACATCTCTTATAGTCAGGGTTCTTCATTTTCTAGTTTTAATTTCAATTACTTCGTGGGAGAATATATATATATATATATATATATATAATTTGTATCTTAGAATAACCACACGAGCGAGATATACACCTGAATTCGAAGATAATTCCCCTCACAACGTAGGGCCTGGAAAACAGTGGAAATGTGAAGATCAACCATGTCGGCACTAGCTTGTGTAAACACATCCACTATTGGAGTAGAATTGTCACTAGTCAACCATCCCAAGACACCCCACTTGGCTGCTTCATCAGCATCGTACTTTTCTTCCGATTTTGCTGTGCCGGTCCCCAAGGACAGCACCAGGAATCGACCGTAATCCATAGGCGCTATGGGGAAGAAGTCAGGATTCTTCTGAGTGATTTCTTTGGAAACTTCGCTCATGGCAACTAAAGTCTGGAAATTCAAAGGGGAGTTAATGATAGGATTCATCAACAAGTAATGATGAGTTCAAGAGCTGAAGATAAATGATAAACGTACCGGATTATTTGCTGCAACACCACCATCAATCAGATTGAATCCTCTAACTTTGCCTGATGGTTCCTTGGTTTCGAAATAATGGGCAGGGAGGTAAGTTGGGGCCGCTGAAGTCCCGATGCATATATCAGATAAAAGGGCATCCGTGGATGGGTTGCTCTTCACCTAAAGCATAAAGTGGGACGTAGTGTAAGCACATGTGTTTTGCAGTGTCAAACGATTCTTTTCTCAACAAACACAGATAAAATTTTAAGAGTTGTATTTGTATACATAACATACCTGATAGCTTGAAAAGATTATTGGCTGAAGGCGCTTGATGTCAAAAGTTGGGATCACGATGTTTGTCAAGGTCTGGTGCAGGCGTTTATCTCCCAATTTTTCCTTCACAATGCTATGCAAAAATTTGCCGTCGTATTGTGGTCCTTTCAAACTCGTGATCAGTTTTGCTGCAGAAGCAAATGGAGACCTATATATTGCCATAGAGTATACAATTAGACATTTGAAGGAGAGAAAAATAATAACTTAAGAAGCGCTTGATAAGTTACCCGTCCTGGGGAAAGATCTTAGGGCAGTTCTCAAGGTAGAAATCATTGATGTCTTTAGCGGCAAATAAAGGGCGGTTTTGGTCATTAGGGGCAGCTAGCATAGCAGTCACGAGGCCACCCGTGCTGGTGCCTGAAATCACATCGAAGTAGTCCGCAAGTCTTGCGTCTGCACCATCCAGCTTCTGCAATTTGAATAGCAAAACATATAGTCAGTAGTGATAGGAGTTGAAATCATGGAGTATTTTACTCGTATAACTATATATTATCAATCTTACATCCTGCAAGCAAGCGTGATATATTCTTTTGATGAAACTATCAATAAAAAGGCAAGAGTATACAGCTACATAACTGCATGCAAGACCTCAAGTGGAGCAAAGAATCGTTTCCTATAGTTTCTTATTCTATTCTATTTTATATATCATCATGATCAGCTACACACCCATGAACAAAATGCATGATCATGCATGCAGGTCTATTTGCCCTGCAACATACGTCCTTTAATGATCGATTTGTAGACTACGTACCTGAAGCTCGGACTCTAAAAAGGCAAGGATAGTTCCTGGTATAATTCCTCTTATTCCACCTCCATCAATGCTAAGAACAGTGATTTGGTTTCCGAAAGTTGGTGGTTGAAGGGGTGATCTTAAAGTTTCGATATGATATATTGAGGAGGAATTTAAAGGCATTGCTAGCTAATACTGATGGAGAGCGTAGAAGCGGAAGAGGTGGCGCTGTTCAGCTTAAACTTTCTAAGAGCCTTGGAAGATGTTTATAGGTAGTACTGAAATCTCATTAAGTTTTCAAACTTGTAATTTCCCAAAGGGAGTGTGGAGGTATTTATGAACTTCTGGGCTTCATGAAGCATGGAATTTTAAATTGAGTCAAGAGATTTTACTCCCCCAAATTTAATCTTGTACAATTTTCTTGGACGGGGTCAAATTTTGAACGGATCCAATTATTCTGCCCTTGTCGCTATGCAGTTTTCAGCTGTCACGGACCACGAGATTATTATTATTTTATTTTATTAAATGAGACCGCTATGTTAGATAAGAGGGAATAATTGAAGATTTTAAATTTATAAATCAAACAAAGATGAGAATGAAATTAATAGTTTCTTATGTGTTTTTTTATATAAATTAATTCAATGTATTGACATTAAAAAATAAAAAAATATATTTGTTTCAATTAATGAATATATTTAAAAATCATCTTATACTAAATTATCATACAAACATTATACTTTACAATAGAATCTTATATGGATTTAAAATAGTAATAATACTCTCTAACAAGTCATGTACGCCATGAAAAAACAATAAATTACAAAGAAGCCATTATAATTGTTTTCATGTATGAAAAAGTCATCGGGCGTATATGTAATTTTCAAAGGGAGAATTTTCATCGTATGATAATCCACAATAAACAGGTAAATTGAAGAAACACGTGTCTGAAAAAATTTCTTGCCGGAGTTTAACGAGGCTCGTTAATTATACAATTAATATATTTTTATGCAAAATATGACAAGAAATTTATTGTATGAGCAAAGTGTTCAAGAAATGCAATAAAGTATCTCTTTCCCATCTGACTCAGCTTTTTTATATTTGCAAGTTGTGTTAAATAGAGCAAGCAAATTCTTTAGCGTGCCTCTTACTTCATTACCACCATTAATTATAATTCAATGAGGCGATATCATTAATGAAAGGTCATTAATCAATTTCTTATAGTTGAGGAATGCATCAATGACCTTAAAATTAACCAGTGCGGTATCGTTCGTTAGGTCCGGCCTTCGCAAGAGGATAGCGAAATAGATAAGGAAAAATTATATATTAGTGTTTAAAATCTTGTGTTACTAGTTAATTTAAGTATTTATTTAGATTTTTTGTGATTATATTTATCAGTAATCTTTTTTGTCCATGTATTGAGAATTTTGTGTTAAATATAAATGAATAAGAGTTTAGAGGGCTAAGCAGTCGAGTGTTTAGATTTTTAATCAGAGCGTAAAAGAAAGGAGAGCATTTTCTCCTTTTGAGTACGTTATTGAATTAAAGAAGAGGAATTTGTAATAACCATGCCATCATTTTTTGTTCTTGTTGCTCAAGAGCTTTTTCTCCTGGATGTCAAGGATCTTAGATGAGGAGGTGTGGGGTTTTTACAGGGGCAAATAAAGATTGACAACTTCGGGATCGACAAGGTGGAAAACGAATGCGAGCAAAAATGAATGCTCAAGAAATTACCAAAGACTCCTTGATGAAGATCAAAAATGGATTTTTTTTACTAAAGAAAAATCAATTTTAGATGTTTAAAGAATGAATTGAATTATTTCCAAGGCTTAATCAAATTTATTGAGAGTTTAATTGCAAGATAATTGACTAAATTGAATAAATTTAAAACCAATTACCAACTTGTAAGGCACACAAGACTTCAGGGTTTGAAATTGGTGAAATCAAGGGACAAATTGATTAAAAATAAAAGTTTGATGATCAATTAGGGGTCCATTTGAATAAATAAAAAATCAAGAACCAATTTATAAAAGGTGCTTAAATTTAAGGCTAGCATTGAATTTGGTAAAGGTGAAATTGCATGAAATTAAAAGTTCAAGAGAAAATTACAGGTAAAATATAAATAAATTAGAAGAATAGAGATTAAAATGAAGTCTGCCAAATCCCAAATTAAAAACTCTTATTTGTAGGGTTTTGCCAAAAAAAAAACATCATTCAAGATACTATACATCTTTTTCTTCGATAGTTTTGACTGGTCGAGTAGGAATTTTCAGGTGAATGAATATAGCATTTCATACCATTCTGAAGGTTGTAACCATAATCAATCAACTTAGAAACACCCTCTTAATAACCTTATTTATATGAAATTAAACATTTACATCTCATGTTCTCCAATGATCTTAACAACATCTTATCCTTTATCAGTCATTATTGTATTCTTTAATGTTATGTTGATCAGGTTGACACTTTTAAATGAATGAATATGCAACTACAAACCTCTAAATTAAGAAAGAATGGATCCAATCGAAAATCATCCCCTCTATTAAGTTTAGATAGTCTAAAGCAATGTTGACATCGGGATTACTCCAACTAAGCCACGAAAGTGACCAACCCAATCAGTTTTGAATGAGACATTTATTTGTACAAAACCATTAACTCTCTCTTGTGTTCACATTTAAAAAAAAAAACATATGGTTCTTATCAAGGTCTTAAAACCTTTCTCTCAAGATCAAAAGCCTAGAAACATTCCACCTTCTACTTTAAGTTTGTTGTAAAACCACGTAAATCCAAAACTATTGTTTTTGTAGTGAAATCAACCTAGTTTTGGTTTGTGAAAACCCTGACAAATTCATTTAGAAGCTCTGAATCAGTCTACAAAAAAGAGAAGTTTAATTGTTGCTGAGCTTCTGTTTTTTCCTCTCTTTTTGAGCTAAAACTGGATGTACACATGCTGAATTATTATTCGACAGAAAACATTACAATTTTACTTTTATATTCACTATATTTATGTTGAGAACAAATATTTTAAAAGAGTTAATGAGAAGTAAATTTTCTACCTCTCCGAAAAGCGAAGTAGCGAGACTAAATTTTAGATTCAACTGGCTTGTATGGCGGCGCTTCGAAAGAACAGTAACGGCAAATTAAAGAAGAGAGTTCAGCAAGGAATAAATATCTGCCGCCCAACGTATCATTCAATTTTTTTATTTTAATTCGGAAACTAAAGCCGAAGTCTTTAACTCAAACGTCATCATTTACACCTGGGAATACATTTATTTATTTTTAATGTTACTAAAAAATGTGTTGAGATTGACTGTCTGCAAGTTGTTGAGAGCTAGGATGTTCATCAATTGTCTTGGGTCTGCACGCACGCACGCACGCACGCACACGCACAGGCTTTCCTTGTAGCTTGTAGGTAAAAAGGCCTGTCACTCTTCTGGTTAGTGAGTGGTTTATTCGCAGAATTAGGTGGGAATTTATATATTTTATTTTTATCATAAAATAAAAATCTTACCTATTGACTTTGAACTTCGCTCTCAGATTTAATAAATACGATGTATTATGTTCCTAAAAACACAATTTCCTCATTCAACAAAGACAATTAGGAGTCCCCGTAGAATTAATTAGGAGGAGTTCTTAGGGTGAAATTATTCAGAGATTTTTTAAGGGTTAATGATGGAGAAACTTGTTGAACTTGTCCTTTTATTATTAAAACTCTTTCTTATAAGAAATGTATAATGACGTTGTAGATAAGATCAGCAGAGTTATTATCTTTTAAACTATAGATAATCCTCCATACGCTCCCTCAAGATAGGCGTGCCAATGAGTTCCTTTAGATGAGTTCGTGCAATTGTTGTTTTTTTCCTTTTTTGTGGAGATAAAAATGGATGTACACGTATTATGTATACTTATTTGACAGAAAACATTGCAATTATACACACTTATATTCATTATATTTATGATTAGATCAGAGATTTTTGAACGGTTAATGATGAAGAAACTTGTTGAACTTGTCCTTTATTATTAAAACTTTTTCTTATAAGAAAGGTATAATGACGTTGTAGATAAGATCAGCAGAGTTATTATCTTTTGAACTATAGATAATCCTTCATACGCTCCCTCAAGATAGGCGTGCTAGTAACTAAGCCTATATTGCATGCCTATCTTGCTGACCATCGTCTGAAATTTAACACGAGTACCTTTTTTTTGCATTAGAGTAAATCCATTCTAAAAAAATATATTTTATGAGCCCAAATGAGTGAGTAAAATCCTTGTTGTCTCATGCTCTTACAAGAAATGCATGTTCTGACTCGAACTCGAGACCTGCTGTGCAGATCTCGAGTTTTTTGTCATCACGTCACGCTCCTCGAGACAATCATGAGTACCGCCATGGAAGACTTCTGAAAAAACCTTTTGAGACAAGATCACGAACAAAACACAGGTCAATAGCAATGTGTTCCATTCATGAACGCATGATGAGACCAGATTGAGTAGCATCAATGTTATCACAGTATAAACTTGGACTCATTAAGCAAAGAACTAATCCATATGATTTCCCAGGTAGCAGAAGCGAGGTCCTTATATTCGACGATCTTAAAACAGAGTGTTGTTTCCTTGTTCTCCATGAGATTGGAAAATTCCCCAAAAATATTAGATGGGCTGAGGTTAAACGTCTGTTATCTTTATTTGCAGATTCAGGAGTTGAGGCCACAGTGAAAAATCTCGTTGGAGAAAAAAATGGTTCTGGTACCATGAAAAATATTGTTGAACCTGGTTTCAAGAGCGGTGTCATGGCAAAGAATTTATGATCTGCACAGCAGGTTTTGAGTTCGAGTCAAAGTATACATTCTCTGTAAAAAAAAAAAGATAACCAGGTTTTATTCACATAATATGTTTTCTAGAAATAAAATTTCCTCTTATCCCAAAAAAAAAAATGTATTACCTGTCTTTCTTTATAATCGAAACTCCTTTGTACAATGATGCGGTTTGATACAAATTCAAAGACTGAATAAGTTACACAAAAATATTTTTGTACGGTGCGCTATGCGGGAAAAAAAAATTAAACACAAAACCAAATATACATGCCTTGGCTAAAAAAATTGATAGCCCAATACTTAGAGAATTTAGGCCCTGATTTAAACCCTTCAAGTATTGAAGACGTAGCAAGCCCATCTAGTTTCATGCCCCATTAACCACAAACTATTAATTATTTAACCTTTCAAGGACCCATCTGTTTTCAGGGCCCATTAATCAAAAACTATTAATTATTTAAACTTTCAAGGGCATAAGAAATTAGTAGTCTCTGTCTTGCTCACAAAGTAAATCTCTCAAGAATAATTTCTGGCTGGAGAGAAAATAATCAGGAAAGGCAAAGTAGAAAATATCAGGTATGGAGAGACTGCAAAGAATGTTCGCAGGTGCAGGAGGCGCGTTGGGCCATCCACCACCAGATTCTCCAACACTTGATTCCTCTGAGCAGGTCTACATCTCCTCCCTTGCACTCCTCAAAATGCTTAAACACGGTACGTTTTTTTCCAAATTCAAAACCTATAGATGTAGCGTGTTTCAATTTTAGGTTTTAGTTGTTGGCTTGGTGCTGATTTGAATTTGAACCTAAAATCTAGGGTTTTGGATCTGAAATGAATTTTGGGCTTACGGTGTTCTTTTTGAATATTTGAGAAGTTTTTAAGAATTGGATTTTTGTGTGGAATATAGGGAGAGCTGGGGTACCGATGGAAGTTATGGGTTTGATGCTTGGAGAGTTTGTGGATGAATATACAGTTCGCGTTGTAGATGTATTCGCAATGCCACAAAGTGGTACTGGTGTGAGTGTTGAAGCTGTTGATCATGTGTTTCAGACTAATATGCTTGACATGCTTAAACAGACTGGAAGGTATTATTTTTCTTTTTCTGTCAATTTGATTTAGATGAGGTTGTGTTGTTTTTGGATATAGTTTCATTGTTGATTTGGTGTTTGGTGT
Organism: Salix caprea; assembly: GCA_964035475.1. Classification (NCBI taxonomy): domain Eukaryota; kingdom Viridiplantae; phylum Streptophyta; class Magnoliopsida; order Malpighiales; family Salicaceae; genus Salix; species Salix caprea. Next base: position 1,466,867 of record OZ037761.1, on the reverse strand, counting down.
TGCAGGCAGGAGATGGTTGTGGGGTGGTACCATTCACATCCTGGATTTGGCTGTTGGCTTTCTGGTGTTGATATAAATACCCAGCAGGTTTTGCTTTATGTTTATGCTTATAGACATAGCATTGGTATTCTTAATGCTTAGAGTCATTAGTGAACTTTACATTGATGTTACAGACTGTCCGGAAAAGGATTATTTGATTTAGCCATTCAGTGATTATGATTGGTTTACTTGTGTGTGTGTGTCCAGGCTTGTGAGTAGGGGATAGGATGACTGTACCTTCTGATTCTGTTAACTGCCTCATTTGGAAAGAGAGAGAAAAGTACTGCCTAAAACAGGACAGCTTGATTACAAAAGTCCAATGTGAACTGTGATCACATGGATTAGTAAAAAAAAACCTTAGGAAATTGTGGATGATGATGCATGACATGGATATAAGAAGCTTGTTGATAAGAAATGACTGGGACTCTTGTTTTGCGGACTGCCATGGTGACCTGGAAGATCGAGTATTCTTCAAATGTGTAGCTTTTTCTTTGTTTGTCCAAACTAATAGGATTGTCCCTGTTTGGGATTTAAATCTCAAACCCCCAAATGTTGATAAAATGCTCACTTTTCCATCTCTCTAATAGTCTCTCACAATTGTGTGTTTTAAGTAGATGCTAAAAATCATAATGTCCTCTCCTGTCGTTTCTTCCAATCTCTTATGGATGTATACATGTCCAATTTTTCCACAAGTTGTATCGGAAAAAAATTCAGGTGCGGTTCCTTCAGAATGCTCTTCATCCACTTTTAATTTTGATTCAATTCAGTTTTGCCACAATGCTAAGACTGTGTCAGTGGAGGCAAGGGTTTTTTAACGAATGTGGCATTTAGCCAATGCCTTGAAGATGGTCTTTCTGAATTAGGATAAATTCTTAATTGCAGTGTTTTTTATATGATTGTTGTTTGTTTCAGTATTGTTGCTGCTATCTGAACTGACTGGTTTATTGTGTTTGATATTAACAGAGTTTTGAAGCTCTGAATCAACGTGCTGTAGCAGTGGTCGTGGATCCGATCCAGAGCATTAAAGGAAAGGTGGTAATTGATGCCTTCCGTTTGATTAACCCGCAAACAATGATGCTTGGCCAAGAACCACGGCAGACAACTTCCAATCTTGGGCATCTGAATAAGCCTTCTATTCAAGTAAGTACATAACAAAACTGTTTGTTTTCCGCACACTATTTATCTGTTGCATCAAGATCTGATATGGTGTACTTGAAATTTTCAGGCGTTGATCCATGGATTGAATAGACATTATTACTCAATAGCCATTAATTACAGAAAAAATGAACTTGAGGAAAAGATGCTTCTTAATCTTCACAAGAAGAAATGGACAGACGGTTTGACACTTAAGCGGTTTGATACTCATTCAAAAACTAATGAGCAGACTGTTCAGGTGAGCAACTTTTTATGGGAATTCTGTTAATCTACGCTTTGTTGTTTTTATCTCGTCTTTTCTTTGTGTGGTAAAGGGTGCTCGTGATTTCAGTGCCCTATTGTAAATGATCATGCATCATGAATTTCCCATGCTGGAGGTTAATTCTAGTTGAGGACCATTGCACGTAATCATGACTTGTTTGCCATTACTCAACCAACATTAGTGCATTGCCATTTGTGAAGTCATAGCTTGTATTACTCGTCCCATATAGCATTCCATTCCATTACTTATCAAACATTCCGGCAATTGCATCATGATGGGGTAACATTTGTTAACTACCTTACCTTCTTATCATCAGGGCAATGCCATTTGAATGTTTGATTGCCCTTTGAATGTTTGTAGTCTGGTAGGCATTAGTTAAATACAGTAATATCCCTTTGAATGACTTGAAATCGCAGGAAATGCTGAACTTAGCTATAAAATACAACAAGGCAGTGCAAGAGGAAGATGAGCTGCCACCTGAGAAGCTGGCAATTGCGAATGTGGGAAGGCAAGATGCGAAGAAACACCTTGAAGAACATGTCTCAAACTTAATGTCCTCCAATATAGTTCAGACATTGGGTACTATGCTTGACACGGTTGTGTTCTAGAGCTGGCCCCTCATTTCTCATTCTGTATTCTCTGTTTCGGGTAGAATAACCTTGGTTCATAATGTACTTTTTGGTTTTCTCCATTTCATTGTTTGTTATGGTGTACTGGATGAGTTGTGATGGTGGATTTATGGAAAGACAGTTCAATCACTGGATTGATACACTTGTGTTATTATCTGCTTCATGATATTAGATCGTGGGCTGCTCCTTCTGGGCCTCTGTTTGCATGCTGCTGTTTTGTTATTTTGTTGTTCAAGTTACAATTAGCAAATCAAAACGTTGGTCCATTTCTTGGATTCTTTCTAGCTAGAACTCCTGATAAAAAGTTATCTAGTGTAACCATGATAAATTAATACCTTATTTTTAACCCGTCCTGGACTTTGACTTAAGGTCAGTTTGGGAGTTGATGTTTTTCAAATTGTATTTTGTACATAAATTTATTAAAATAATGTTTTATTTTCTTAAAATTATTTTATATATTAGCATATTATGATCTGAATATATCAAAAAAAAAATAATTAAAAATATTTAAATCTTCAAAATTGTTTTTGAATATGGTGTCAAACACTTGGTTAGAATCAATGTGATAAACTAATAATAAAATAATATATTTGAAAAAAAACATCAATAAATAATTTTTTTATACGGCTAGATATATTGCTCTTAGAAAGTATAACTCTAATATTACTTGTTTGTAAAATATGACTAATATTACTCGTTTCATATTGAAATAGATATTTTTGTAGGTTTCATCTCTTAACTATTTTTAGTGCATTGAAAAGTTTTGGTGTAGCATTTCTTGTATTGTAAAAGAGAGAGTTATATGATGTGATTGTTGTTATGGGTGCATATTTCTGGGGTAATAGATTCCATTACAGAAACTTGTCTTTTTAATATATTTTGATGCTGTCAACAATTTATCATCACTCAACAACTCTGACGTTTTCTTAAAAGAATTAGACTTCAAACAATTGGTTCAGAAAGTATTCAACGTCCATTATGTTATTATATTGTGATATTGCAATTTTAAAAAAAGAAAAAAATACGTGGAATAATGATAATTCATAATTGGTAATGTTTGTATAAACATGTAGAGTTTAATGTTTTCAAAAATAAAAAATACCTTGATAAATTAATTTTATATTAATTAGTGTATAATTTAATTAATGGTTAATTAAATAATATCTTCGTTAATTGATAGAGTTTTATTTTTCTGACCTTCGGGACATTTAATGCGTTGTTAAGCATAGAAAGAAACCGATTGTTTTCAATCATCTACTGCACAAGAGTATGATGTTATTAACCATTTGCGCAGCATCCCAAGTGCGGGAGTAAATTATGGTTTTGGTGCTGCTGCCATTAAGGTCAATATCAGATAGACTTTTCTTTAGTCGTCATAAGTAAATTGACAGAGCTTCAATTAATGGCAGCCGAGCAATGAAATGCTTTTCTACGAACTGGCTGGCTGGTGGGGCATTATTTCTTTGTATTTAGCCCGATTTCTGGCCTTGTGAACGCGTTTATTTCAAAATCGCTTACGTTACAAAAAGCAGGCCCTGGTGAAAGCAAACTTTTTTATTTTGAAAGATAGTAATGGAATGGAAATCATCGTGTGAATACAAATATGGATTTGTCTTATTCTGCGGCATAAATTGACATAAAAGTAGCCTTTTCAACAAGTGAAAGCTCTGCGCTCTACAGCAGGATCCCTATATGTGGTTGATGAAGGAGGCCAGGCCCTTGAACATGGTCTTTGCATTCTCGCAGTCAGGATTATGGATATGAAAGACGTGATCTTCTCCTGGTATTTCCATAATCTCGGCGGTTCCTTGCCACTCACTTTTCACCAATTTTTCATAATAAAGCCTTCCTCTATCCCGTAGTATGTCATTCTCTGCGACAATAACCAGCAGTTTCTTACAAGCAAGACTCTCTAAACTTGGGGATCCATCGGTGAACGGGTTGATAAGGGGATCATCGCAGCCTTTCTCCGACGGGCAAACCAGCAACCACCAGTTGTCCACCATTGATTTCCTCGCCTGATCTGTCACTTCTACGCCGATTGGATCTTTCCCCCAGAAATAAGGAAAGATCATGGCGATGGCTTGAATGTTTATCTGTTGACCCAGCTCACAGTCCTTCAGTTTCAATGCGAAGTGATGTGCCACGTTAGCACCACAGCTATCTCCTGCCAGGAACACTTGCCCAAAGTCAACGTAATCCTTAAGCCATGCCTCGCTGCCACCGTCTTCCTTAGCATGGGCAGCCACCCACTGAAGTGCAGCCCAGGAGTCCTCATATGCTGCTGGGAGAGGATTCTCCGGGGCTATCCTATAGTCAACTGAAACAAGAACGATGTTAGCCTCAGCGACTAGCCTGTTGAGGCTGTTGTGGTACTTGGGATCAGCGGCGGATGAGATGAAAAAGCCTCCGCCGTGATAGTAGATCACGAGAGGAAGCTTCCGGTTGCCTTTTGCTGAGTTGGGACGGTAGAGTCTGGCTGAGACACCACTTTCTGGTACGATCACCGTGTCTTTAGACAAAACTCCGGTTTCAGGATCTAAGCCAGCATCAGAAACTTCTGCCCCTGCTAGTCTCTCGATGGTCCCATCTTTGTACACCCGAAGGAAAGGAAAAACGTCTCGAGCTATTTCCTTGCTCTGATCCATCAAGAGAGAGAGAATGAATGCGCCGCAGGAGAGCTTCTAATTGCAAAAGACAGTGATGATTTATAACTTGGCAGAGAGAATGGAGTTCGTTTATATCGCAAAAGCTGGGATTTGACGTTGCAATGGCAGGAGTTGAAATGAGGCGTGAAATTATTTCGTTTTTCATGGATGTCCATTTCTGAATCTTGTTTTGATTTCATATGAATATTTTAATTCTGTTGACCACCTTTGCTTCCTAACTGATAGTTGACATGACTTTTCACAGCAGACTAAAAATTCATATCGCATTAATAGTCGCATGTGGGGAGGCAGCAGGATTCTTCATATATATGAACTTGTGGTGTTTTTATATTAGCTGGATAACATCTTGCGTTTACTGTTGATTTTTTAATAATTTATTTTAATCTTTCAAGGTTTATTTTATATCATTGAGTTTTAGTCAATGCTGAAATTAAAATAAAAAAAATAGAATCAAAATAACACCAAACATGAATAGCGAGCAAGAAATTTCAAGGAAAGCACTTTTAAATTCATGATCGATAAAAATAATATAATTTATGCCATTTAGATTCTTTGAGGTTTCAAAATTTTATTTTTGAAAAACAAATTTAATTGTGTTATTTTTCAACCTATAGTTAAAGAAAGAAGTGCTGTCGAATTCTGGTCCAAGCACTCTAGGTCTTGGGCCCGAGAGCCTTAGGGTTTTTTTAGTCTTTTTAAAGGGTTAAATGGAGATTTAAGAAAAAATATTTTTGACCGGTTGTGTTCATGGTCTGAAGTACACGAGTTAAACCACAGCACCCAAGATAAAAAAAAAATCTAATTTTGATTTACGTAATTGATATATTATTTGAATGTTTTTTTTCTTAAATAATTTTTAAACTCATAGTTCAATTAATATCTTCTTTGTGATTTTTTTTTCTTATTTAGACATGTTTAGATAGAGATTTTCTTTAATTGTGTCATGCATATTTAGAGTTTTGAAAGATTATTCTAATTTATCTATATTTTTTAATTTTTTTATATAAATGAACTTTATTCTTAAGATAAAAAAATAATTTAATTTTAGATAATATTTTTAATGTGTACAGCGTGTATAATATTGTTTTTTTTTTTTTGCTTTATTTTATGTAATTAGTTTAACATGCATGTCTATTTTGAAAGAATAAAATTTTAATTTTAATTTTAATAAACAAACTCAATAAGCACTGTCAGATGAATATTTCTGTCTTGCTATATTTAATATTTTGATTTATACATATTTTTAATTATTTCAATTTTATTTTTAGTTGTTTGTTTATTTATTTATTTATTTATTTATTTATTAAATATTAATACATATAGCTTTTTATTTAATTAATTATATAGATGGATGAATTGTTTAATTTATGGCAAGTGTGTGTGGTTGACTAGTGAATAAAAGTTGGTGGTAGTTGGCTAGTTGAATTGATATTACATTTGTCACGTCCCAGTATAGTCTCGATGACTTACGTAGTTAAACTAAATTTTTTTATATATTTACCAATCAAATTTAGATGACTCAGCAACCTTATTTGTGACTTGGAAAGTTAGTTAATTAATAACTTAGTTAATTAGATAAAAATCAATATGGTTAAAATTATATATATATTTTGAATAATAATAGATTAAAAAGGTGTTTGAAAGTGTAGCGGTGGTTATTTTTTAAATTATTTTTTACTTGTAAATATATTAAAATAATATTTTATATTTTTAAAAATTATTTTTGATTTTATTACATTAAAATAAAATAAGAATATTAAAGCAAGAAAATTCAAAAGTATTTTTTAAAATAAAAAAAACAAAAAATATGTAAAATTGAGTGGCAATTCACGTCTTGCACGTTAACATGACAATCTAATAATTAAGATTCTAAATAGAACATAGACCAAGTCGAGCAACAACATATAATAATAACAAAAAAAAAAAAAAAACATATAATCAAGTTCTTTATGGTTTACCAATTTCGCCTTAAAGCTTTCCATTCCATTGATCTTCAACCTCATTTATACCAAAAATATTTCAATCCCATTAATAGAGATGGGGATCAAACTTTTCATCTTCTCATTTTTTTCGATATTTTATTTTATTTTTCCAAAATTTTAGCTATTTTCATTGGAAAACAAAAACTACCACATCATTTAAGAACTAAACGTGCAAGACATAAGTTTAGTTTTGTACACGGTTTAGCATTCAAAATATTTAAAAATAAATAATTCTTATTTAAAAACTTTTTTAAAAAAAACTTTAAAAAATAACCGTTATTATTCTCTAAATCTCATACTTTTTCTGTCTTTTTTCCTAAAAAATAATTTGACTAAATGAGGCTACCTACCAAGAACGTGTCATCTAAATAACGAGACTACCTACCAAGACCTTGCTTATAGATAAAGAAAGAAAATATTATATGGCAGTCTACAACTTAGGAAGTATTCCATAATCATGTTAAGAAAGTGGAAATGGCAAATATCATTCAAGTCACATCTAGTGGTCCAAAGTCATGTTTTAATAGGGTTATGTTATTTTTTAAGTAAAAAAATATATCTAAATAGCTGAAATTGATTAAAAAATACAAAAAAAAAAAATTAGTCAACCAGATTTAAAAAAAACAAGTTTGTGACCCGAGTCATAAGATAGGAATAATCTTATAGCAAGAAGATCGAAATAGGTCACGAAACCTAATTCTCAATGATAAATTTAAGAAAATAGTAAGGAAAAGAGCAAAAAACAATTAAGTAAACTGAATCAATTCATCGAACTCGTGGTTTAAGTAATGTGTATATAATAATCAATGTAGGATAACATTATAAAAATAAATTAAAAAATATAAAGTGTAATCTTCAATAAACCTATTGCTAAAAAAATTAAATAAAGAATGGATTTGAAAAGAAAAAAACAGAGAAAAATATTATTCTAATTAATAGTGTTATATAAAAAGATGTAAAATAAAAACCCCTCCTTCATTTTAATTGTTAATTATCAAGAATAGTGTTTTTCTCTACAAGTTGTTTAAAACCAGTTATATTCTATAAGTAGTTACTTTTTTTAAGTAGATTAATTTGAATTGATTTTCTTAAAATATGTTTTAAAATTGTGGAATCTACTTGACTGAGCTAATGAAGAAAAAACATTTATTCAACTTATTCTCTCTTTTTTTTTAACAAAAAAACTTATTTATAGCATATAGCATATGCGAGAGAAAATGGTGTTTATGAGATTAATTTCTAATGAGTCATTTTTTATAAATCTATAATTTTAATTAATTATAGAATTTATTTATATTACTGAAAGCTTTTTCAATTACTAAAATTGAACAACAGTGTTTGTTTCTCTCGAACTTCACTTTATTATTTGTTAATATTATTTGACTGCAATACACAAATATTACTGAAAGCTGCACAAGCATAAGACCACTCGGATGATCACTCGGGTTAGATGGACAAGTAAATGGCCAGAGCAGATCCAAAAAAACCCCGATTAATAACAGCCTTGCCATCGGGATAAACCGCCTCCGATCCTATAGGCACCGACCCCCAGAAATAAGGGTGTACCAAAGCAATCCCAAGAAGTCCAATATCAAGCCCCAGCTCAGGATTCCCTGCAGTCACAGGCAGATTGTGAGAAATATTTAGCACCAGAACTACTGCCACCCAAAAAAACACGTTGAAAATCAGCATGGTTCCTTAACCAAGGCTCAGGTCCATCTCCATTGGAATGGGAAGCAGCCCATTTGAGAGCAGCCCATGAATCTTCATATGCAGCTGGGGTAGGGTGCTCCGGAGCTTTTCTATAATCAACAGAACTGCAACAGCATTAGCTTCGGAGACAAGGTTGGTTACAAAGTTATGGGTTGGAGAATTGAAGGGCGAGCGGACAATCTATTTGATTGCATTGGGTCCTTGAGAACTCGAAGAGTCATTGGGAGCTCAAAGACTACTTCTTGTTTGCTGGACTCCATGGAATTTGGAGAGAGATTGAGAGGGGCGATGAGTGATATCTTCACTTCCTTTTTCTCTTCTCTATTCAGTTTCAGCCAGGTCCGTCGGCAAAAATGGGATATTCAGGTTAGACATGTTTCCACCAAGGATCAACTTGCAGACATATTTACGAAAGGCCAATCTGCTTCCCGTTTCATATTTCTTCGAGACAGCCTGTCTGTGTGTGTCCTCCCCTAACAGTTTGAGGGGGGGTGTTAGAGTATTGACACCTGCGCATGATGCAGGGTCAAGATTGTCAACAGATCAGAAGCTAACAGATCAGAAGAAGATTGCAAGATCAAGACTATCAGCTGATAAGGAGATTCTACAGGAGATTTAAATTTCAAATTTCAAATTGTAATCTATAGTTTATCTTCCTTCAAATACTCAAATGTTAGTTAGTGCAGAGCTATATATAAATACGAGAATGAGAAAGATGTAATTAAGAAAAGTGATTCAGCTTTGAATATACATCTGCAGAATTCAACCATATCTGCAGAACTCTTTCTTGCCTTTTACTTGTTTTTATTCTTTCATGTTACAGAATAATATAAATCATATTTTGGGGCCTCATTTACAAGCTTAAGCTTTTAGGTGAGATGGTTCTTTAACATGGTATCAGAGCCTTGTTGACCCAACGGTCACGAGTTCGAATCTCACCACCCTCATTCTATTTGATAAAAACTAAGCACAAGATAATGTGAGCCTGTACAAGTTTCAAGCCCAAAGGGCTTTCATTTGAGGGGGGGTGTTAGAGAATAATATAAATCATATTATGGGGCCTCACTTACAAGCTTAAACTTTTAGGTGAGATGGTTAAGAGATAATTTTATACTGCCATGATTTTAAAGGGGTTTGATTTGATTATTTTTCGAAGATAAAACATAAAAGAAAAGAAATTTCTCAAATACAAATCAATATTATATAAATATTTATTTTTTATTTTTTGTTCGGGCGTGTGATTTTAGGCAGGAATAGGCGAGCGGTGATGTTGGATTCTGGGACAGATACAATATCTTTCGATGTAACTACCGTGATGGGATCGGTTGAAGGTGGGGTAAAATCTTCGGGTCTTAGCTCTCTAACCAGTAGAAGCGTCGGGAGCTCAGAGACTAATTCTTGTTTGCTTGACTCGTTGGAATTTGGAGAGAGATTGAGGGAGGCTATGATTGATCTCTGTACTTCCTTTGTCTTCTCTACTCAGTTTCATCAACCAGTAGGTCAACAAAAGATGGGACTTTCTGTTGCAATGATATGAGATGTTTCTCGTTTGTGTCCTTTTTTTTTAATCTTGCTTTGATTCTATTTTAGTTTCTCCCGATCAACTTGGTTCCTTATTGATAATGGAAGTGCCTTTTTTCTACTGATCACCGGGCAATTCTTATTGCATTAATTAAGTCACATATTGGGAAGCCGGCAGCATCAAGATTGTCAATATCATTTCGATTGTTGTCCGGTTTTTTTATTGAAATAGAATATTTCAGTGTGCTGTTTTGGATTATATTGTTTATATATAATTATATATATATATATATAAATTAAAATATTAATTTAACAAATATAATTTAAATTCAAGATAAATTAACTTTAAATTATACAATACAAACACAAAGTCAAACAAATATAATCTCAAAATTAGAAACATCTCTAAAATTCCAAAATATTATGATAGTAAAATGTTCTAAAATAAAAAAATATTATGATTTTGAGCTGGAACAGTACCGAGACGTTCTGGCCGGAATTTAGCCGGAATTTTTGGAATGGGCCGGAATTAAAACTGAGACGAAAACGATGCCGTTTCGTCTCCATTTTTTTATGACACACAACGTTCCGAGCATTCCGACCGGAACGGAACGGAATTAACAAGCCTGGGCAGGATTATTTCTTAATTACATTTTTATATATAATTTGCAAGAAATTTAGCACGAAAATAAAGAGGGGGGAAATCGAGTAAATAATGCTGAAATGTTTTTTTTTCCTTTTCTGAAATCTTAACTTTTCAAACAGCACGTGAAAGAACTACAATGCCACTACAATATATGCCACTAATAATAATAACAATTTTGTCTGGCAAGTAAAACAAGACAAAGATTATTTATTAATAGTAGTTGATTACCAAATAACACGAGTTCATGACAACATGAAAAACGCTTAGACAAACTAAAATCCAAATACATAGATTTTGCTGGATACTACTCAGGTAGAAGACGACGCCGTACATTAATACGATCATAACACAAGCAAGAGCAGGAAGCCCTCCCTGTATCAAAATCGAGGCGCATCAGTCTTGTAGAAAGCCGCCAGTCTTCCAGTCAACTCTTTAGATTTCTCACGTTCCAGGAAATAACAATGGAATCCATGGTGCTCTCCTTGTGTCTCAAATATCTCAGCCACACCCATCCATCCGCTTCGGCTCAATGCCTCGTAATAAAGCCGGCCTCTATCTTTCAGCACATCATGCTCCGCCACGCAGACCAGCACCCTCTTGCACCCCAAGCCTGCTAGGCTCGGTGCACCTCCGGCCACTGGATTAACCCGTGGATCGTCATTATCCGGGTTAGATGGACAAATAAACGGCCAGACCCGATCCACATAACCACGATTAACTAGAAACTTGTCATCTGGATAACCCGCCTCCGATCCTATAGGCACCGACCCCCAGAAATAAGGGTGTACCAAAGCAATCCCAAGAAGTCCAATATCAAGCCCCGTCTCAGGATTCCCAGCAGCCATAGCCAGGTTGTGAGCAATATTAGCACCAGAACTATCACCACCCAGAAAAACTCGGTGGAAATCAGCATGGTTGTTTAACCAGGGCTCAGGTCCATCTCCATTAGAATGGGAAGCGACCCATTTGAGAGCAGCCATTGAATCTTCATATGCGGCTGGGATAGGGTGCTCCGGAGCTTTCCTGTAGTCAACAGAAACAGCAACAACACTGGCTTCACAGACAAGGGCGGTTACATGTTTATGGAACGGCGTAATGAATGGTGTGTTGACAACAAAGGCTCCTCCGTGGAAATAAACAAGGACGGCTAGTTTTTTGTTCGGGTCTGTGACTTTAGGAAGGAATAGGCGAGCAGTGATGCTGGATTCTGGGACTACTACAATATCTTTCGATGAAACTCCCGTGGTGGGATCAGTTGAAGGTGGGATAAAATCTGTGGGAACCAATCTCTCTACATTACCATCCTTGTGAACTCGGAGAGTCATTGGCAGCTCAAAGACTACTTCTTGTTTGCTGGACTCCATGGAATTTGGAGAGAGATTGAGATGGGCTATGACTGATCTCTTCACTTCCTTTTTATCTTCTCTATTCAGTTTCAGCCACGTCCGTCGGCAAAAGATGGGATTTTATGCTGCCATGATTGTCTTGTATTGGGTCATTTGAATTTTGGAATAGCAGAGGGACTAAGTGATAAATAACTGTTATATGGTTGTTGAGACCTCTCCTCCTCCTCTTGATTTTAAAGGGGTTTGATTCGATAATTTTTCGAAGATAAAACATAAAAGAAAAGAATTTCTCAGATATAAATCAATATTGTGTAAATATTTTTTTAATTTTTTTTAAAGTTATACTAATAAAAATTGACTTTATTCTTATCTTGTTCATCATACCATTAAATAATAACATGGGGAAAGACTATCAAAGTAATCTTGTTGAATGTCGAGATAGAAGAGACCATTCACCTTACAAAGGCAAAAGCACGAAGTCCTCTGTGAAAGTAGGAATGACATTTTAATTTGATCTCGACATGAAAAGATCTAAACGGGTAGTTTTTTTTTTGTTTTTTAAAAAAAAGGTGTAATAAATAAAATATAAATATTTTAAAATCCAATTTAAAATCATGACTTAAACCTAACTCGTGATATACATTTCTACTGTATAGATACATACATAACATTTATATTTTTTAAATTCAGTATAAAAGTGTTATATATGTATTTAAAATTATTAAATTCATTTAATATTCAACCCGTAGAAGTGTATTTTAATCCACTTGCTTTCATCTTTTGAAAAAATGTCCTCTAAGCATACAAGAGGTAAGGAGAATGAGAGAGCAAAGAGTGTCTGAGAGATTAATTTAAAAGCACGAATTTACCCCAAAACAAACACTAAAAATATATTAATAGTATTTGATTACCATATTACATGAGTTTTATTACAGCAGGAAACTCGTTTGAACAAACTAAAATCGAAACACATAGATCTTGTTGAAAACGATGTCGTACATTGACATGATCATAACAAAAGCAAGAGCAGGCAGTCCTTCCTCTATCAGAACAGAGGCTCATTTGTCTTTATAGAAAGCAACCAGTCTCTGTATCAACTCTTCAGATTTCTCACTCTCCAAGTCTCGAGAGTAGAATCCATGACCCTCTCCGAGCGTCTCAAATATCTCAACCACACCCATCCATCCACTTCGGCGCAAGGCCTCGGAATAAAGCCGGCCTCTATCTTTCATCACATCATTCTCAGCCACACAAACCAGCACCCTCTTGCACCCCAAGCCTGCTAGGCTTGGTGCAGCTTCGGCCATCGGATTGACCCGTGGATCGTCGTTATCCGGGTTGGACGGACAAATAAATGGCCAAATCTCATCCACGAAACCCCGGTTAATTGTCGCCTTGTCATCTGGATAAACCGCCTCCGATTCAACAGGCACCGACCCCCAGAAATAAGGGTGTACCAGAGCAATCCCAAGAAGTTCAATACTAAGCCCCGGTTCAGAATTCCCAGCGGCCATAGCCAGATTGTGAGCAATATTAGCACCAGAATTACTACCACCCAAAAAAACACGTTGAAAATCAGCATGGTTATTTAACCAAGGCTCAGGTCCATCTCCATTAGAATGGGAAGCAACCCATTTGAGCGCAGCCATTGAATCTTCATATGCAGCTGGGATAGGGTGGTCCGGAGCTTTCCTATAATCAACAGAAACAGCAACAACATTAGCTTCGGAGACAAGGTTGGTTACAAGATTATGGTATGTGGCAGTGAAAGGTGTGTTGGTAACAAAACCGCCGCCGTGGAAAAAAACAAGGACAGCAAGGTTTTTGTTCGGATCTGTGAGTTTAGGGAGGAATAGGCGAGCGATGATGTTCAATTCTGGGACGACCACAACATCTTTTGACGAAACTCCTGTGATGGGATCGGTTGAAAGTGGTGTAAGAACTTCGGGTATTGGTCTCTCTACATGGCCATCTTTGTGAACTCGGACAACTTCTTCTTTGCTTGATTTCATGAGTTTGGAGAGAGACTGAGGGGAGGCTATGGTTGATCTTTGTCATCTTGAAAACTTTACTTGCAAAGTAGAGTTAATTTTAAACTCTAGTCACTGTAATTTAGTGAAATTAATTAATGAACCAGTCCTTGTGTTTTCAGAAATAATAAATTTAATTATATTTTTTTCTTAAATTCATTTATAACTTTATTGTTTTCATTTATTTCATGTTATTTTTCGATTATTTTTTATTTTTTATCCCGTAAATAAAAAGAAAAAAAACAGATGAAATGCAAAGATTGATGAGAAAAAAATGGGTTTTGTAGAATAACATATCAACTGTAAACTTTTTCAAAAATCTCTAAGCATATACATATGATATTATAGAAAGCAAATATTCAAAAAAAAATTATAACAATAATCAACTGATATTAACAAATAAAAATTATCAAGAAGCTCAAGTGCTAAACTATTAATTCGAGATATAATTCATTCATTTAATATCATAAATCTATTATAATTTTTTCTTTTTATCAATTTTCTAAGCTAAAATTAAACAGGGCACTAATTAAAATAAAACGAAAATTCACAAATAAATATATGAATAAAAAATTTATTTTTTAAAAGATTATGCCTATTTAAATTCACTTGAAATCTCAAATCATTTAATTTATTTAACCTAATTACGTGAAGCTTATTATCACAATGGAAAGGAATAAAGTTTTGTTTAGCATTGCGTTTTAAAAATATTTTTGAAAAAAAAATATTTTTATTTTTTATTTTAAATAAAAAAATTAGTGTTTTTAAATCATTTTCATATGCTAATATCAAAAATAATTTTTTTAAAAAATAAAAAGTATTTTTTTAATACATTACTAAATGAAAATCATTTTAAAAATTAATTTCAACCACATATAATAATTTAATCTCTTTTAACCATCTAGCAGGTTACTAATATGATAATTACTAAATATTTATATGATCATTAACTTTAAAATTCATGGAATTAGTTGAGGTGATAGATATAAAAAAAAATATTAACCTCCTAAATGCTGAAATAGAAGAGGACTGATATTTATCGTACAAAAGTAAGAGCTGGAAGTCCTCTGTCAAGTAGAGGCCCATCAACCCAACTACTCCCATGATGTCAGTATTATTTGGATACTACTATCTATACTCAGAATCTAACAATAATTATAAGTATTTAATATATAATTAATTTTTTTTTATATATATACACATATAGATATCAAATTTTGAAACTTTTTTATTATGAATTTAAGAAGTGGTGAGCTAACAGTTAGCTCGGAAACAATTTTATAATATAAAGGTCACCTCTAATGGTCAAAGCTCACGTCTCTCTAGCACTGCTGGCGCGAGATGACGGTAAGATTGAAAACAATTTTATACTATAATTAAGCTCGATTATTTAAATAAACTGATTTGGTTTGGTAATTATTTTTTATGTTTTAAATATATTTTAAAATTTCCAAATTCATTTAACTTCAACTAGTAAAATAAATTTACTCTTGCTCTATCTTCTTTTAGTGTGATTTATAAATATGTAATTTTAATAAATATAGAATCCATTTATTTTGTTGAAAGCTTTAGAGTATTAAATTGAGTAAATGATATTAAAAAAGATTTCTACATAACTAGCATCTTCTTTTACAGACAGAACATCATAGTAGGTTTCTCGGACTGAATTTTTCCAAGGAAGCATGGTTTAATAATATAAATATACTCTCGATACATGGTATGAATATAATCAAATTCAATATGAAACCCTCTTGAGCCTAATCCAAAACCCTACGAGCCTAACCTAAAATATATATTTATATAATATAAATATACTTTATAAAATATTTAGATTTTTTAATACAATATATTATATATATATACACACACATACTTTAATATTGATATAAAACACACTTATATATAAATAATACTTAACGTTATCATTTTATTATTTATATATATATTAACTATTTTAATTTTTATTGATTAATAATAATAATAATAGACAATAGACACTAATGAATAATTTATACATATTTAAAAATTTTATCTGATAAATAATAATTATGATGTAGATATAAAAAAATCTGATCTAAAGGTAACCATTACCATTCTTAATTTGTATACTACAGTAATTACTATAAATTAGAGGGACTAATTGATAATTAACTATTAAACTGTAGTTGAGATCTCTCCCCCGCCTCCTGATTGGAAAGTAATTTGATCTGACTAAGGGCCATGATTGTAATCCTCAAATATTTGGGCCCAGCCCATAGAAGACCCAAAAAAGTGCCCAAAGCTTCAGTGCTCTCCACATTTTGCCTTTCCAATTTTCCTCTCAACAAAAATTCTCCCTGCGAATCACCAAGGAGCTTGATATCAAAAAAGAAGAAAAAATGGAGAAGATGGGAGCACTGAGAACCATATACAGGGCAGCCTGCCTAAGATCTTCGCGTTCTGCTGCTATTAGCCACAGCCAGCTCCGTCGCCACTTGGCTTCTCGATCTCTTTTCACTGTATCTGCGCCTTTGACTACTCCCAAACGCATTCCTTGCGGTACTTCTTTTTGTCTTCTCTTTTAGATTCCATTTGAAGTTATGAATTATCACTTCGTGTTACTGTATTTTATTCTTGGGTTTTCTTTTCGAGGTATAATTTGATTAGTTTCTGATTTAATTTTATTGGTTTTTGAGCTTTAGATAAAGGGGTTATCTTTGAACAAATCAACTTGTGCAGCCTTGAAGTTTTAACATGCTGTGTGTGTGTTTTCCCATTGTCTTTTGTGTTATTTGCTGATGCACAATTGTGGACTGGCAACTTCAAGCAGCCACATAGATTTTGCTATCGGGTCAATTCATGTTTTTTATTGGTTTATTTTCTCGGGAATGTTTTGCGTGCATTTTCTTTTGCGTAGATGATGGATTTGAAAAGATATGCTTGACACTAGAAGTAATGGCCCTTGATGCGATTTAAGGAAAGAAGCTTGCTTTGGGGTTCAAATGCTACCATGTCTGTGCATTTATACATCTGGATATATTGAATGATGCCATGTGTTTTTTATTTTTATAGGATACGTTGTGAGGTGTGGTGGATTTCGTAGTTTGACTGTTTGTGTATGCTTTGAACTTGTTTTTTTTGGTGCAAACCAACGCAGATTTCAGGTCTCCTTTTGCGATGAGCATAGGAAGTTCACGATCTTTTAGTGAGGATGTAACTCACTTGCCTGACATTAAAGATCCTGAAATTTTAAATGTTTTCAAGGACTTGATGGCTACGAATTGGGATGAGCTCCCTAATGCAGTTGTCAGTGATGCAAAGAAAGTTTTGTCTAAAAACACTGATGACAAGACTGGCCAGGAGATCTTGAAGAATGTTTTCCGTGCAGCTGAAGCTGTTGAAGAATTTGGTGGGAAGATCATTTCTCTGAAAATGGAACTTGATGATATCATTGGATTGAGTGGCGAGGTAAATTTATATGGATTTTCATGACTTCTTGTTTTCAGTCATCTCAGTAACTCACAGTTTGATGGCTGTATTATTCTGCAGAATGTAAAACCTTTGCCAGAGTTGCATGCTAATGCAATTCGTACTTTTTATCAACGGTATGCTGTGTATTTGGACTCATTTGGGCCTGATGAGGGTTATTTGAGGAAGAAGGTAGAGACAGAGTTGGGATCAAGGATGATATACTTAAAGATGAGATGCTGCGGCCTTGGTGCTGAGTGGGGGAAGGTACCGAAACTTGTTGCACCTTTATGAATGCCATAAACTTTGCCACATGATCTAGCTGAAGTATATTAGTGTATGGTAGCAAAACTATATACTTTACGGCAAAACAAACATGTGACAGGCATCAAAGATCTTCACAATTTATATGCAGCTGACCTTTCTTCATTCTTGACAAATAGTGTATATGTAGCGATAACCTAGTGGTGCTGACCAACTAGGACACACTCAAAGGATGTCCAGCCTTGAGCTTTTTCCTTCTGCATTTGCAGTAATCCTACAAATGAATTCAAAGTCAGGTGTCCAACTTTCTAAATTATTACTTTTCGATGCAGGTTACCGTTCTTGGCACTTCTGGGCTTGCTGGCTCTTATGTTGAGCAAAGAGCTTAAGGGCTGCAGTTTGGAAAGATTTGAGCTTTCAAAATTTTGAACCATGTTTTTGAATAGTTGGAGACATAATGTGGTATTCCCCTGAAAAAAATATTTCAAGTTGAAGCTCTTGGTTGTTGAATAATAGCTTATCTATGTTGACAATGTAAAGCTGCTGTTTCGACCAGTTGTTAAATTTCGTATTACAAGTTTCCTTCATTGTGATGGTTAATAACAGTCTCTTCCAACAATGTTTGTATGATAAAATAAGCAATAGTTGCAATGGTTTGGCCCTGGGCAAGTAAATAAGGCGAAGTTTTTCCATTGGTTTGTACTTTTAACTGGTTTGATGATATCCCTTTAACCGGGTGGCTATTATTTACTCACTGGCACGAAAATCAGTGGTGTAAAACGATGAGTGATGTTTTGAGACCATGAAGTGGCTGGATGTCGCTTGCTTGACAGCTCTCTACAACGAATATATTGCTTGTTGATATAAAAAAAACTAAGAAGGATCAGATTTTGTTGACAGCATAATTGTGATTGATACTTATGGACTCAAATCTGCCGTAAAGCTTGTCTAAAAGACAGCAATTGATCTAGTTATTACATGCATGACAACAGTGGTTTTTTCTTCCCTGATTTCTGCAGATGCTGATGAATACGATTGAACTTTCTAACCTTTTCTTTTGTTACGAAGAGAGCTGGTTTTTGGTGAGCCAAGAGCAAGCTCGCCAAGGGGGGGTATCGTTTAAAAGAGAAGATGTTATTTGTTTACCTTGCTAATATGTTTGGTAGTTTTTGCCATTTTCATAAACTTCGACGCAGCAGATGAGAGCGGGGTATACAGAGGGTTTCTCATAACCAAGATCATATTATTTACTATTTAATCTTGATTTACATGCGTGCTTTCCATTACCAACAAGGCCAAAAAAAAGGATGAAGGATGATCCAACTCTTAAGCTATCTTGACAGATCTTGCACCTTTACGCCAGGACCAGGATTCAGAAGGCGATTTGGGCAAAGGTGGAAGTAACACAGCCTTCCTGCATAGACCAAATGGCCATCCCTGACAGTGAACGCAGAACTCCTCGAGTATCGAACGCTTTGGAAAATCTGGAAACTCAAACCCGTTGAGGCTTGAACATGGAGAGGAGTTTGTCTTGGCAGAAACAAATACTTCCCTGCTCAAAGCACTCGAACAACAGGATAAATAACTCCCTACAGAGAAAAAATCCTCTCTTGCATCATCAATTTCATCGTCACTGTTGCCATCCTCCTCCTTTTGTTGGCCAGTCGTCGGAGTTACGAACAATTCCCCTGTCATCGGAGAGTATACCCAGGAAAAGCTGTCAGTGAAAACAAAGGGTTTGTGCCTCAACTTTTCCATGGCCCGGCTTCGAATTTCGGAAACAATAACCTAAAGAAGGCAAACACTTAGATTAGCAGGGAAGATGGGGAGTTAAAAGTTAAAACATGAAATCTGCCTTGTGAAAACGTGAGTACTTCCTGGTCATCGTCAACTTCAGTAGTTGGATTCTCTTCCTCCGGGCTTGGAGTCGAAATCTTTCCACCACAAGTGCCGCAATTCGAAAACACGTCCTTTAAAGTTGCAGCAAGGAATTTGCACTTCTTAGAATGATTTGGTGGCTCTTCATGGTGAAAGACACTCATCTTGGCGAAGATAATTTGGTGGGATTTCCAACTTTAATGACAAGATACAGCAAATATACGCTGCACTAACATTTATATGTCAGAGTTTATGTTGATGTCCACATTGACTTGCTCCAGTGATAGTTGCCTCTCATCTTCTTGACAATGCTGGCTTTCTATCCTTTGGGGTGAAGACAAAGTTTAAAAAGTAGAAAGACATTTTAACAAATTAGTCACAAATCCCACTAAGTTTTTCGTCGCCATTTGCCTGCTAAAAATCCTAATGGGGACCCTCGATTGTCAATTCATGTGGTTGTCTTAAGCGAGTGTTAATTGTCTTTCTCAAGAAATCACTTTAAGCAGAAGTCACAGTGAAGTAAGACATGATACCCAACTTTGAATGCTAGTTATTTTATACGACTGTAGAATGCTGCACCGCCGTATAAGTCATTAGAGGGCCCCCAGAAACACCACCTTCAGTTTATTTTAGTGTTGCAGAAACAAAGAACAGAACATGACCATTGGATTTTATCCCGATTCTGTTAATTGATTACAATGTAACTTTGCACATAAAATTTGATGAGCTGGTACACGAAGGCAGATGAGATAAAATATCCATCAATCCCGTGTTAGTAACTCGAAGCAGTCCGATAAGGATTGGATTGAATTCGTTGTGAAAATTTGATATATTATAACATGACTTGATTAAATCTTGAATCAGATTTGTCACTGAGTTGACCGAGTTAGAGAACTGATATGTGATCATATCCACACCATCAAGGGAAACTCATGGCTATGTAAAAAGCAAAGCAATTCATTCCCAAAAAGGAGAAAAAGACACAAAACAAAGCAGTTGAATTGACAAACTATATAGTAAAACGTAGAAACTAGTGCAGATACTACCAGCAGAATATCATTTTTTAACCTCCTGACAAACCCTCCAAAACGCACATTTTACCTCCTCTCAGCATGATAAAAATCGAAAATCTGTCTCATGCTGCTACATCTACATCAGAGACAAAGTTGAACTAATGTGGGATCATATTCGCAATAAGAAGGGCAGCCACAAAGCAATGAAAGAGCTAAGTAATCAAATTGACAAAGAAAGTTGTAAAATGTATAAACTAAGGTAGATGCCACCCCAAAAAAAACTGTCAACCTCCACACAAACCGTCTGATGTTGCCACCTACACCTATATCAGAGATGATTTTCTTTTTTGGAGTAATTAAATATAGATGATTGTTCACTCGCAGAAACAGGTTACATCTGAAAGTTCCAGTAAGACTAGTTCCTTCACGTGCTCACATTCCTTAAAGGTAAATGGCCAGAATAGTTAATGCTTGCAAAATAAACATTGAAACAGATTCAAACATAAAATATCACTGTACAAATGAAAACATCTCTACTGAAGTTGGTAGATAATACATATCTCAACACAAAAGACTTGGGTAAAACGGAATTTTACGATGGACAGCTGCTAGAAATGATACATCACAACAAATGTTAGATAATATACTCATCATCACTATACATCTTGATGTATCCATCATTTAATCTGATCACATATACAGAACAATTTCAAAGCTAATTCAATGTCTGATCCTGACGCCAAAACCACTAATAAGCTAAAGAGCGAGTGAGAAGAAAATGCCACATACTGCAGTGATAAAGATCACACTAAACTATTGGAAACATTGATGGCTCGCTGCAACTCCCATTTCCTCTGCCCTCTACCTCTTGTTTCCACGTAACCAAGTAGATTAGGCCAAATAGTTGCACGAGAAGTTGGGAAAGCATTCAGACAGCCAAGTGCTACAAATACCAAGCTGAGAAAGGAAAAGGCAGTTAGAGAATGTTTCCATGTATGAACAAGCACTAATGATTCAAAACCCCATTGGTTTCTATTGCCCAAAAAAGTTATTATAGTTAGTTCTAATGAGTTTATTACAAACTACAGGAAAGCAACCTTAACCTCACAACCGGAATCTTTAGTGTCTGAAACCCCCTGTCAAGAACAATTTTGGTCCAAACTAGCCTCCCAAAAAAGGTCATGCGACCTCATCATTTTGACACTCGAAAGTTAAAATTCCTTCGCTTAAGCATGACCCCATGTTGTGATTTGTTTCATCTCTTTTATTGCAAAATAAATAGTAAATATAAGAAGAAAAAAATAGGGCTAGAGCTGACCTAATCATTTTGACACTCGAAAGTTAAAATTCCTTCGCTTTAGCATGACCCCATGTTGTGATTTTGAGATGACCTCTAAGAGAGAATATTTGAAGCAATAAAAAACATGAATTTAGAAGAATTGCAGGTCAAGACTATTAAAATACTTCACCACTGATCATCAAATTGTAGCACAATCAAAGGGTATTCAAAGAAGTAAAACACACCAAAAATGAAACAGTCAAGAGGGCAATTTCTGGAGTTGCTGTGAGGTAAGAGAAATAAGAGACTGAAGCTTGGCAACAGCAGAGGTTTTATCAGGAGGACATTTCGAGAGAGAGACGTTCAAATATTGAAGAGCCTCGTCAAGTTTCCCAGCAGCCAAGGATGCACAGCCTGACCTGTAAGCCCCATCCGCCATTCTGACATCGTATTGAGGATTTGCACCTGAACCGGAGCACATGCTAGTCTTTAATGTGTTGGTGGGTGGTGGTGATGGAGATTCGAGAAGTGCCGTGGCACGGCTGTATTCCAATTTGCTGATAGCAGTGTCGATTTCAGCCATAAGAGTCTCTGGGGTTGATGAGGACATGCTTCTCCCTCCCTCAAATACGCTCCAGTGAGTTCTCCCTTCTTCGGAACCCATCGAAAGGATTCTGGATCTAATCAATCTGTAAATTTTCATTGCTTGCCGATTTTATGTTTTCATCATTTTACTGGAGTTTCTTGATGGATTGCCTTCTTTGATTGCAACCCAAAAGGCCCTGTTCTTCCTACAGTGGAGCTCAGCCCACAAGGTCAGCATCCAAAGAGGGTGTTCGTCCTGTCTCGGTTTCGGCTTAAAATTTTACCTCCCTCGTCCGTTCGTAAAAGGAGTAGTTTTTTAGGGTGTATTTAGTGATAGTGTTTCTTTTATATTTTTATTTAAAAAAAAAAGATTTCAAAAGTGTTTGTTTGTTGAGAATGAAGACAATTTTTTTTCGAAAAAAATATTAATTTTATACTAATATTAAAATTAAAATATTAAAATTCATCAAGATTAAAACTATTTTTCGTAAGAAATCAAAACCATAATTTATTATACTAATCTTAATATTTTATATTGGTGATAAATCTAATAATACAATATTAGTTTTATTGTATTTAAATTAAAACAAGTCATGAAAAATATTATGTAGTAATATATATATATATATATTTTTTTTTTATTACAAAAAATAAATTTGAAACATTAACTAAATATAAGGATATATATATATATATAAAAAAATTATTCTATGTAGTTAAATAGCAAAACTATGATGTTGAAATACGATGAAAAACTTAAAACAAATATTACAGAAAACCCCTAAAATATTTTTTTCAAACTCAATAAAAATTTTAAAAACTAAAATAATAATTTGTGATTAAATAATTAAGTACTAAAACTAGTAGTCATGATTTGTGAGTGCGATCTCATTCAATTTGTGGATGTGTCTTACCCGAATTCAATCACATTACATTAACCTTCCCAGGAGCATGAATCACTCCTGACAAAGAAATTCGAGTAAAGCGTTTTAGCTTACATAGAACAAAAATGGTGTTACATCATTGAGCTGATTTGGATCTTCCCATGTTTCTTGCAACAATCATGAAAAATCAGACTAAGGGAAGAACCATCAGCCAAAGAATATCCACTACGAGACACATTACAAATTATCATCAATTGGTACCTTAGCGTCTGCATTAATCAAAAGACGAACTTGTAGTGAACAAGAACCACAAGGAAGAACAACTGATGCTGGAAAAGCATCTGGTGTCTCGATTGATATCCGGCACTCATCCCTCGATAACGTGTATCCCATTTTCTCAAACTCGGAAGAATCAATGGAAAAATAATCACCACATCGACACTGGTAAAACATCTCAAAGATTTCTCCGTTGTCTTCAACCATCATTTCCTCTAAACTGATATCTTCTGAGACTTCACTGTCTTGCCTCAAAGCTCGCAGCTTGCTATCGTAAAGTGCACGAGACATGGAGTTCCCCAGGATTTCCCAAGCCTTCTGCACCTTCATAAATCTATCATCCGATTTATCTCCAGGATCAGATGCTTGGCGTGTATTTTGCAATTTATCAGGATGATAATTGAGTATGGCAGATCGGTAACTTGTTCGGATATCTACATAACTAGCATCTTCTTTCACAGACAGAACATCATAATAGGTTTCTCGGATTGAATTCTTCCAATGAAGCATGGTTCAATACTGCTCTTTACACGATCTGAAACGCTACCAACTGCATAGATGATTTAACACAAGTCATCTACTGAGATCCAAAGCAAAGAAAAAAGCACCACATAACATTAGCAAGTTTGTCTGTAATATCAACATTATTATGGAAAAAACTGGGAGGCAGTGTATTGATCTCATAAATACAGCCTGTTTTGTTAGTAATGGATCATCATACTTCAAGAATTCAATCCTCTAATTTCCAAAGTAGCAATTGGTAACAGGTTGTTTGAACCCTCTAAACTGAATTCAATTTAATAAAATTTTATTTTTATAACTATTTTGAATGTTAGAGAATTGAATTCTATGGAATTCTATCTTCAAAAATATATTTGCTCAAATAAAATAAAGATGATGGGGAAAATATAGAAAATAAAACGAATTAGATTTTTAGAGAAGAAAGAAGTCACAACACAAACACAAAGGAAAACTTAAAAGAACAACTACTTGATAAGATATTCCGATAGCTCCTTCCCGGCCGAAGGAAAGATCGTAGGAATTTCATTATTTTTTAAAATATATAAATTTAATTTAATTATTAATTGAGTCTAATTACAATAAATAATCAGCTCAGGTTTAAAAAGAGAAAACAAAAGCCTTGCTTCCTTCAGATTAAAAAAATAAAAAACATTTAAGTCTACTACTAAAACAGAAAAATGCTTGAATTCCTAACCTTCGGTCCTTCTAGTTATTGTTTGGTAATTAAGATTAGAGAGAGAGAGAGAGAGATTTAATTATTCAAACGATCGAAAATATAAATTGAAGGAAAAAAGCAAAACCCTAGAATGTAGAAATAAAAAGATACAAATCATGAGAGAAGGCAAAGTGGAGAAGGAAACCGTGCTAATCTCTTATGCTCTGATTTGATTTCAGAACCCTGGCCGCTGCTAATCGTTACACATTGGATTGCTTCTTCTTGCCTGTATATTTGCACATGCGTGGTTTGAGGTACGACGTCGTTTTCAAGCCGTTGATATTGTTTTTCATAGTGTGGATTTGGCGTGGGAGACGGGGAGATTTACAATGGGTTAGGCCTGTTTTTTTTGTGTGTTTGATTGATTTTTATCCATATGGGCTAATCAGACTTGGGCTCAGCCCGGCTATTTTATGCTCCGGCTATTAATTAATCCTTTCCTCACTAAGGACTGACCCGAAAAAATAACTTGGTCATCGGGTTTAATAAAAAGACTTATATTACGGTTGTATTAATTAATATCTTTTTTTTAGTATTGATCTATTTGGATTTGACTAGAACATCAGTCAGTTGAGTATACCAAAATACTATCTTATTTAATTTATTTTAAAATTTAAAACATTGCTCGAGAAATTCTTGATTAATATCTCATTCAATTTATTTAAACATTTTAAACTTTGTTGGGGAATTTCTTGATTGAGGCCAGTTTAACTCAATTTTACAAGTGTACAAGAGGCTAGTCCAATAGTATAGGATGGGTTACAAATTCGCACCTCTTTCAATAACTCAATTTTTTCCATCACAATTACAAATAACCGAACCAATCTTCTATGCCTAATCCATAATCAAAGTTCTTGATGTCTAACTGTTAAAGAGCGTATAGCCTTGCCTGGGCAACAGATCCTCGCTTTCAAATCATCAGAGCCAGGACTATTGCACCCGTGTTACAAAATGCTTCTTGCATCAAACGAAGAATCATAATCCTCGCCCTTTTCCCCAAAAAAAAAAAAAAAAAAGAAAAGGAATCAAAATTCACCGGATCAGGTTGTAAGGAGTGCCTGATCAAAGGTATCGGCAGAGGTAGCTTCCACGTCTTTGTAGAACTGAGACAGGACGATAGATTGCAGCTAAAGCAATTTAACATCAACCTGTTTGGTTTGTAACATCGAATCACGCACTAACAACACCAGAAACCCAGGGAACAATCAATGGCGCATTTGGGTGAGAATCTCTATACCAGTCAGAGTACTTATCCTTGAAATTCAGTTTAGGCTTTTCGGCCTGCAATTTGATAGAATAAAAAGTCATCATTAGATTGGTTAGAATCGTAGTGAAAATTGGCTCATAATCAAACAGTAAGCTAATTCTTACATGTTTTAGCCAGCACTCCTGATTTTTATGTTCATAGATATCGGGTGAATAGCACCCTGTCTCTGATGGGCAATAGACCCATATGTTGCATTTCTTTTCACCAGGCTTAGCATATTTTGCCTGATCTAAGCAAGCTTGACAGCAGTCAGCTGCACTTTCCTTATGATGGGTAAGGCCCCATCTAACAGCAGCACCGCCATAATCAGCATGAAGCTCAGCATGGCATTCAGGTGGCAATGGCCTGCCAGGCAGAACCTCTTCCTCTGTAAAAAAAAAAAAAAAAAAACATACATACATAAACTTGTTTCATCAGTAAATACCTATATGGGAGATGAACTTCATCATGTTTTCGTATTTCAAGTGAAAGGAGAATTGGGGTAGTTGCTGATATCAGCAGTGGGTTCAAATTGATTGCAGGCTCCTATAAAGGAGATTCTAGCAATATTAAATTATAAAGATTTTACCAAAAGAAACCTCGGTTTAATTACCAGGCTCTTCTTCATCCTCAGGCTTATCATTGTGCTCCTGGTGAATTACTTCATCAGGCACCCAAAGGCCAATGTTTTCTGACAGCACATCCCAATCAGACTCCAAGGCTCTTTCTATCATACCTACAGAACATTCAGCCACAAGAGTAAGGAGCAAGGTCTGGAAAACAAGCATTCCTAGTGCTTCCTACAGACAAAAATATGATTGGTCCTTTAGGGCATCAGAGAAATTTAACTGCTAAAAACCACACCCTTCCAAGGACAAAAGCATACCAGCTTCCTGTTGCAGAACAGATGAAGTCAGCCCCCCTGTTCCATGGACCAACTGTTTGACCTCTTGCAGTTTTTGTTTACGCCAGCTTTCAATGGCATCTGTTTATCAACAGATAAGCAAAACAAAAATAAGTGGCAAGATATCAATGTACACAAGGTCAAAAGTCATGGCTACCATGTTAAATGGCCTATTCATACCCTTTTACATTGCTTAGATGACCCCATGGTAGACAAGCAAGTGATCACATTCTGGGGATCATACTTTTAATGTTGCTAAAAATTGTGAAATGGTGAAAATGAGACCAGAAATACAATTAAGAAGCAGTAATCAAATTCTCAAACAACCAGGACTGGGATGTCATCAGCTGAGTAAATTTGTAACTGTTCAGGAAGATGATGTCAGTCCAAAATAACCCAGACAGTACACCAAGACCTTCACAAGGCAGGAGGTCACCATTTCAAGAGTAGAAAGTGTTCATCAATGAAAAAATTTGTCAACTTCCAAAGAATGCTTTTAGATAAATTTATAAGGCGGGGAGCTTAGATATGGCATAGATTAAGAAATAGAAGGAAACATTTACAGATTTCAGAACAAAGAATGGCTGAAATTTTCCATGCCAAAGATGACAGGATTCAAAGCATAACATCAACACTAAAATACCACAACCTCGATGCATTATCAATTTTTTATTGAAATAAATTAAAATGGATCAGATTTTCAATTTAATTTCATTCCAAGCAATATCTGATTGTTTATGAAAAAGTTATAGCTAACAAACAATGCACAGCATTTTATGATTTACTTTTCCAGTTGGCTATTTGATAGCCACATGAAACAAATTAGACACAAATTCTGTAAGCTTTCACAAAATTGTAGTTAGGGACTGAAGTACGAAAAAAAGAACTATAAGAGGATGCTGGTCATAGCAAAACCAAGGCCACAAATACTTAAAGCATCGAGAAGGGCAGCAGCAGCATGGTAATAAGCAAGTAGAGGTCAAGAAGTTTGCAGTGGTGAGACATGAGACACAGAAAAGCTATGGTAGCACCAATTATGATGACATGATACCACAATCAGTAAAAATGTCAGTGGTGGCATGGAGCTAATGATAGAGGTGGTGGATTCATTACATGAAGGTGAGTGTGGCATTGGGTGGGGGGGGTATTGCAAAATGGAAGAAACATGTTGTAATTGATGGTGTTTAGAGCCATAACCAACCCATGTTTAAGCATTTCATAATAAAAGAAAACCAGATGATTTGATGCGCGCGCGAGGTGGTGATAGTGAATTCCATTGAATTCTACACTCCTTATACAACAGTATTAGCATCTGCTTGAAATCAAAATAAAAAAAGGCATCCTATTAAAGAAAAAAGAACACCTGCTCTCGTTTGTTTTCGAGCATGTGATACAAATATAGGGTAGGGGCATAGGCCCCTAACAAAGACGAAGGTTCAGTGTATTCAATTGCTCTTCTTTGGTTCAGTTATACATAATGCAGTCAAGCATAACATGTCTAGAAAGAGTAAACAACAAAAATGAAACACCACAATTTATCATTCACTAATTCAGCGAGCGAACACAGAAAAAAGAAAAAAAAATGGTTTCTACATCTCTACGCCTCCCCCGCAGTATACAATATAAGTTGTTCTTTGATGAATAATATACTTCAAATAAGCTGAGCATTCAAGAATCCAACAAACCAAGTGTTCATGCTTATCCTAATTGCATTAACCAATCTGTCATAACATGGGAAATCGTATAACAAAACGACACAGAATTGAAAGATAAAGCTACCTCTCTGCTCACTGACGTTAGCATTTGCATTCAAGCTTCTCAATCTCTGCAGAATCTCATCAGTTATCCTATCCTTAACCTCTTTTGGCAATCCAGCCACCATTTCCCCTCTGTTAAACTCCTCCTTGAGTTCCTTCACCTTTTCTCAACCAAAAAAAAAAAACTTCATTAAATTGAACTTCCAACATCGAATTAAGGAATCTAAACCTCAAATTAATCACACGATATCTAAAAACCCAAAATAAAAAAGCTTACAGTTTTAACAAGCTCTACAGGTTCTTTCGCTCTTCGAATCCGAATTGATTCCTCCATATTCTTAACCTGATCCGGCGTATACTTTACAACTACAGCACACACAAAAAAATGTGTGTGTACATATCTCCTGGATTCAAATTAAAAAAAAAAAAAACTGAAGATTTATTTACCTTTGTCAAAATCACTATTGGTGTAAAGATAAAGGGAGGCATAGAGAGAGCGAAGAACATAGAGAGCAACAACAATGTTAATTGAGCAAACAATGAGTGTGCTTCTCTTATACGAACATCCCAATTTCAATCCTCTTGCCATTTCCTCCTCCTCCTCATCCCACCATAATACCCACTAATTTCTCTCTCAAATCCTTCTTTATTGCATTACATACATCTATATGTCGCTGTGGTCATGAAGGGCGGTGATGAGCCAGTGCTCGTGTTATGGCTTGAGCCAGTGCTATCGTGCGCTTGCTGCCGAGGTTGAGGGCGGTGGATCGGGACCTGAATAGGAGGAATTAATGCAAGTAGTGATTGTTGTTTTCTTTCTTTTCAATTTTAATGACTGGGGAGAGAAGGGTTCGTTTTATTTAGGTAGCTTGCAGATGAGCTTTGTGTTTGACGTCTCTGCGCTAACGTGCGCCCTTGTTGTTAGGTAATCGGCCGAAAGAGGATGCCTGTCGATGCGGTATAAAAATCATGTGCGATTAGTCCGTGATGTTTCTGTTCAAATATTCCTGTCGTGCGTGGAAGAATATTTTGCATGTGTACTTTCTTGCGCATAGAAAAATTGGTGTGAATTAAGGGTGCGTGACGCCCCCTCCTCTTATCTCCACGGTGTTTTTCAAAACCTATGGTTAATATAATAATATTTATTTTTAAATATTCAATTAATTTACCTTAATGGAATGTTCGTTTTGTATGACGAAAAATATCATAAAATATTTTATATTTGTTGTAGAGTGATTAAAAAATACAACGATAATATAATGATGTCGAGATATACGTGGTTGTGATTCTTGCAGTGGTGGTGTTGGATGAGAGAGCGGGAGCGGAGGTGAAGGCGGCGATGCTGACAATGAAGTAATAGTGACGGTGATAATAAAGTCATCGGTGATTGTGAAATAATGCGACCGTAATGAAATTAAGGTGGAGATATTTTCTAGTTAAAAAATAATTATTAAATATTTTATACCAGTCAATTTTATTATAAATATTTACAGGAAATTAAAAAAAAAACATTTATTTGTATATAATTGATTTCTAGTACCTTGTGGAGCGAGGAACGAATCCTTTCCCGTCCCACTTTCGAGTGTGAGGTAAGAAACGCCTCTTGGCCCGATTGGACTGGGTTTTGCTAGGTGTACTGATTTGAGTGGATGGTTGAGCTATATCCATGCAAGTGGACGACTGCTCAACCACACATTAGCACTTCATTGTTTTCATGATTATGTTTGTTTTTATGTTTTAAAAATAATTACAAAATAATATTATTTTTTATTTAAAATTATTTTTAAATTTTTTAAGATTATTTTGATAAGATAATATAAAAAAACTTAAAAAAAATATTTCAATATATTTATAAATAAAAAATGTTTATAAATAAAAAATGTTTATAAAAAATATATTTTTAAAATTAACTATTGCCGTCTAGTATAAGCATATAACTACGGAACCTTGAATATTGATTGATACCGTTAGGGCAACAGCACTTTTCGCTTGTGAACTATTAACATTTGTACTTTAAAATTGTTTTTTTTTTAAATGAAGTTTTTTATTTTTATTTTGTATTTTAAATTAAATATTTTGATTTTTTTATATTATTTTTTATGTTAAAAATATTTTTTTAAAAAATAAAAAATATATATTATTTTAATACATTAAAAGCACTTTTAAAGATATTACAACCATACAGTCAATTAATTGATTTATTAAATTTTGTGTCTGTTTAGAAGTATGATTAAGATTGCTTTGAAAATATTTTTCATTCATAAATATATCAAAATAATATTTTTTTAAAAACTCATTTATTATCAGTATATAAAAATAATTTAAAAACAAAAAAAAACTAATTTAAAATAAAAAAATAAAAAAAAATCATTTTTTCTTAAAAAAAAATTTCCAATAACATTCCAAATATTCCAGAAGAGGGAATAAGAGCCTGATAAAAAAAAATATATGGGTGTAGCCGTAACGGCGTTAAAAGACAGCAGCAAAGGTAAAAAAAAATGAACATTTAGAGTTTTTTATAGATATTATAAATTTATTACCCAAGGCTCATGGCGCGCGCCAATTTGCATCGGGAGAACGACGAACATATCAATTCTTTCCATTGCCAACTGCAGTTTTAATATCAAGTGCATGTTTGTCACTCTATTTTAAAAAAAATATTTTTTTATTTTTTATTTTAAATTAAGTTTTTTTTGTTTTTAAATTATTTTTATATATTGATATAAAAAAAATAAAATATTAAAAATATTATTTTGATATTTTTCTAAATAAAATACATATTCAACAACACTAGTATTTGAAGTTAAATTATTGCCTAAGTTTTGATTTTTTTTACTTTAATTTCTTTAAAAATCAATCACTACCATAATTATCATTTTTACCTTACATATTATATTATCCACCCTCAAGAAAAAGGTTGAAAATCATTACATTTTTTTTATTAATGTTACTATGTGCATCAACTTACATCAATTTCAACTAATTTTATGAACCATTATATTAGCAATCAACCACAAAACTCAAATCTAAAACTATAAGGGAAGCAAACCTCTTAGTTCTCAGCTCGTATTACCAGATCATTTATTAGATGATTAAAAAAACCATTATAAATCTTAGCAACACAGCTAATGGCTTTTCGAATTGCAGGTTGATCCATTTTATTGGGTGTTTGAAAATATGGTTGTTATTATTTTTTAAAGTGTTTTTAATTTAAAAATATTTAATTTTATTTTAAAAAAAATATTTTTGATATTAATACATCAAAATAATTTAAAAATACCGCAACAATTTTCAGTTGGAGCAAAAAAAAATCATTTTTTGTTGACAAGCACTTTTGAAGTGCTTCTCATACATCCCCCCTAATATGGTGCTATTCTAAACCATTTGAAAAGTGTTTTAAAAAATATATATTTATTTTTTGGTTTAAATTAATTATTTTTTATATTTTTAAATTATTTTAACTATTTTTTTCAGTTCGGATTTAAATGTTTAACTTTGATTGATCTAGAAACAATTTAAATAATCAATAAAAGAAATCTGATAACAAAATTAAAGGGGGGGGGGGGGGGGGGGGGAGCATCTAATTTGCCAGACACCGATGAGTTACTGTAGAATAAATGAAAGTCATTACAATGTTTTTGTGAGGAATTAATCCAAGATCGTAGGGTGGTTGTGGAAAAATCCCCCTTATCAAATTCCACGCAGAATTCCTTCCAACATATAATCGCTACCATGGAGAGCAATAAGCTTTTCTATTGACCAATTCAATATAACCGTGCTGGGAAAATCTTCAAAAATATATCATTATCAGAAGAAAGACAATTAAATCAATAAATCTAAATAAAATAATATATTAAATAAAAAATTCAATAACATTTGTGGACTTTGATACTGTAGCCATAACTTCAGGTCAATTCATGAATTAAATTACTTTAGCCGATCGATCAAATTATAAATCTATCTATTAAATTATTCAAATTTGACCAGTCAATTTAAAATAAAATTATTTTTAAATAAATTATTGATTTTGACATGATTAGATTTAGCCGATCAATCAAATTATAAATCTATCTATTAAATTATTCAAATTTGACCAGTCAATTTAAAATAAAATAATAACTTAACATAAAACTCAAAAATAAATTAAATTTCAAATCATGGAGTCACCATGTCAATCTCCTGAGCCGACCGAGATCATTAAAAAAAAAATCCAAAAGAATAGTAGTGCTTTATGAATAAACAACAATTACTTGACTAGAGTATTATGCCCAGAAGAGTCCTTTATATCGTTTATATATATATATTTTTAGGATGAATTAGAGTCTATTTTTCATCACGGACGAACAAAACTAAGATTTTTTTCACATTCATTCGAAAATATAGTCAATGGATCGACCAGCAAATCAGTTTTTCTAAAATCAAAACTATATCTAATTTTTTTAAAAAATAAAATAATATTATTTTAATTACAGAAAATTATTTGAAATAAATATTAATTCAAACTAAGTTTTTTTTTTTATCTACAGTCATAAAGTTATCCGGTCAATCGTGGTTTATATTTATATTCAAAACTTTAATTTGATAATATATATATTAAATCATTTTCAGAAAAAGGAAAAAAAAGTTCTGATCAAAAGAATTTATTTCTTGAAAACTAATAATTATTAAAAATATATATGTAGATAGATAGTGTTTCTAAATTATTTTCTGTTTGAAAATATATTAAAATACTGTATATATTTCAAAAATCAAAATATTTCAAAACCCTATTCGAACAACCGGCAAACATCCCCTTTCATCAATAATAATTTTTAAAATATAAATAAGATATAATTTTAATATATTTTTAAATAAAAATCCTTTTAAAAACAACATCAATCATTCCCTTCACGCAAACCCAAACCATCACAATTTCACGTGTTCCCCGCAGTGGAAGACTGGAAAGTTCACATTTCACGTGGTCCAGGCTACTCCAATTCCCGAAATGTCTGTCTATGGTGGCCAGCGGTTTTTGAGTCGTTTGATGATGTAAGAAAAAATATTTTTTTTGAAAAAATAACAAAAAAATATTTTTGTTATATTAATACCGAAAAACTATATAAAAAAAAATATTAATATAGTATTATACAGAGATCATGGTTCGATTACTGTAATTTATGAGTGAAATCACTATAAATTATAATAGTATTGCTCAATTTTCGAGTCGATTTGAGTCAGTTTTGTTCGTTTGGTACGCGGTTTACTGATATTTATTTCAAGTTTCACAGCAAAATACAAAGAAACGCTAGTAACTCAGTAGATAATGTGTTTGTTTCCTAAACAAGAGGTCACCAGTTCGATCCCCTGTCTAGCTCGCCTGATTATACTTCTTTCTTTTCTATTTTTTTCTCTTAGTTATTATTTTCCCCTATTACAATTTTTTTTTGTTTGTTTTTACACTTATACTCTCTTTTTTTGGTTGTTTTTATTATTTTTTCTATTTATTTTCACGATAAATTATTTTTTTCTTATAATTTTTTTTTTCATCTTTTGTTTGCTCTTTTGTTAAAGTTAATAGAATTTTTTTTCTTTGATTGATTTTTTTCCTCATTATTGACGCAATAATATAAATCATATTCTGGGGCCTCACCTATAAAGCTTAAGCTTTTAGGTGAGATGGTTCCTTGACATGGTATCAGAGCCTTGTTGACCCAGCAGTCACGAGTTCGAATCTCACCACCCCCATTCTATTTGATAAAAAACCAAGCACAAGGTGATGTGAGTCTGTGCAAGTTTCGAGCCCAAAGGGCTTTCACTTGAGGGGGGGTGTTAAAGAATAATATAAATCATATTATAGAACCTCACATATAAGCTTAAGCTTTTAGGTGAGATGGTTCTTTAACAGTGTCATCTGCCACCAGTTCAGGGAAGGAACGCTCTGGTGCACCTCAAATGGCATATTGTAATTGACAAGAGAGACTATTGGATCAAGAACAGGGAGGAGAAGAAAATAAGGAATCAGCAATACGAATCTTCCCCGCAGCCTCCATTGAGGCAGCCAAAGCTTCAGAATCAGTAATTATATATCATCTCACCTAAAACTTTAAGCTCGTCACGAGTTTGAATCTCGCCACCTCTATTCTATTTGATAAAAATATCAAGCACAAGGTAGAGTGAACCTGTATGAAGTTTCAAGCCCAAAAAAATTTAACTTAAGATAATATATTAAAGAATAATATAATTCATATTTTAAAATTTTATTTAATAATTTAAATTTTTAAATGAAATGATTAACATGCCCTACAAATTTCAAAAGCAATAAAGCAACCCATTAACTAACTGCAACCTAAGGGATGAAAAAACATGAAAAGAGTTTACCTCTCTCAGCCAAAAGACCGTCAATTTGGACATGAGTTCCTGGGACTAACACAATCTTAATCCCCAGGTGACGCAGAAATGCTATATCCTACAATTATCCAATTTACAAATTTCTTTCACTAAACACTTGAAAATATCCACAAAACAAACTCCATCAACAAAATTACAGTCAAAGTTCTTGCCTTCAATGGAATCCAAGAAAGGACCAGAAACAGATTCACCAGGAATAATAACAACAAAAGTACTTCCTCTACGAGCCCACAAGTAAGGCCAAGCCTCACGAAACCACTTGACAAATTGCATGTCTTCCACCGAATTATAACCATCTTCGATACTCCCACTGTCTCCCCAAACACCTTTCGCAGACTTGCTAGAAAATTTTCTTGGTGGGTTCTTACATGGAGATTCTTCCTGGAAAAAAAGAGCGACTTTGCAGATAAAAATGGAAGCAAGTGGTGATTTTGTTTAGCCATGCATTTTCCTAATGAAGAGAGTATATTGTGGCCAGTACTTCAGGCCTTTTAGGAAAGGCAAACAAGATTACGTTGCTAACTGGTAATTTTTTCTTCCCCTTTTAACTAATTATATAATTTGAGAGCCTTGAAGAAGTAGTTGGTGTATGATCACATGCCCCCCTAATAATCTCTTCACATTGATTAGAAAACGAAGATGAAATCAAATGAGAGGGATTTGGTCGTTGTTGTGGTTCGTGGAAGGTGCTGTCACTGCCATCAATAAATTAATACAACGCATCTCATCATTCCAAAACAGCACCTCATTTCAAAACTTTCAGACCACACTTCTCTCTTTTCATCAAATCTTACCTCTTCGATTTCCCCAAAAGAAAAAAATACAATATGGTAGCAGAGCTTCTTCTTACGTTTGCCATGCAGGAGACTTTGACAAGGGTGAGTTCCATAGCTGCCGCAGGGATCAGACTTGCTTGGGGATATTTGAAGGGCCAGCTGCGAAGGCTCGACAAGTCTTTGTCGTGATCCAAGCTGTGCTCCGGGAAGCAGCCAAAAAGCCAGAAACAGACGATTCGGTGAAGCTTTTGCTGGAGAGGCTACAAGATGTAGCTTATGATGATGCTGAAGATGTTCTAGACGAGTTTGCTTACAAGATTCTCCGAAAAGAACAAAAGAAGGGAAAGTTTTGAGAATGCTTTTCACTCCACAACCCTTTTGCATTCCGTTTGAATATGGGTCAAAAAGTTAAAGGCCTGTTTGGGAGTGCGGTTGCGGTAGTTTTTTAAAGTGCTTTTCCTGCTGAAATATATCAAAATGATGTTTTTTTATTTTTTAAAAATTATTTTTGACATCAGCACATCAAAATGATTTAAAAACACCAAATTACCGGTTTATAAAATAAATAAAAAATTCAAATCTTTTGAAAACGCCGATTGCAACGCACTTCCAAACAGGATCTAAGAAGATCAATGAGGTCCCGGATAAAATCCAGGAAAATGCTGCTGTACTTGGGCTTGGATCAACATCTCTCTATAACATGAAGATAGAATTAAAGAAATTGTAGGAAAGGAGGATGATGTCTCTATCGTTGCGGATATGCTGATTAACTTGACCAAACAATATGTCCTTTCAGCTGTCATGACTGGCCTTGGAAATACTACTGTGTCAAAAAATATTTGTGAAGTGGTGAGGGACGGAAAAAACTTTGACGTGACTCTATGCGTTTCTAATGATTTTAATAAAGTGAATATAAACTTATTTATAGGAATACGATGTGCCGCGGATTAAATTAGTTTCGTCGAGGTAGATTAAAAATATTCTATTTAATGCTATTATTAAATCTAATATATGCATGAATCGTAAAATTCCTTGATTCATTATCAAATCTAATTTTAAAATTAAATAGTACGCAAATAACATGATATAACCTAATTAATTTGATAGTCCAATAACAACCAATCATAAATATAAAGATAAAATTGAAAAGAAACACGTGAGATTAACATTAAAACCTTATAATTAATTTTTTTTATTTAATTAATATTTAAAATTAAATTATGTACAAGTTGTCGTTACATGATTTATTTGATTTGATAGTTTAAAGATTGACCACTCAACTAGTACAAAAAAAAGAGAATCTACCTTACAAAAAATAAAATTAATATAAAACATTCCCATCTAATATATTTACCAATTATTAAAATAAAATTGAGATTTGTTATAACATGATCCAGTACATTTCAAGACAATAAAAATTATTTATTAAAAACAAAATTAGGAAAAAGATGAGAACGAAAAAAATAGTGGGGCGGCGGCGGCGGCGGCATGGAAGAGCAGTACCATGCATATCGATTAGAAGATAATGCCCAGATGCCAAGCCTATAGTTCTGCTACCATATTAATAGTTTTATCCACACGTGCTAAGTGAATGATTGGTTTGTCATGTAAAATATTTTTTAAAATATTATATATATATATATTAAAATATTTTTCTAATTTTTTAAAAAAATCTATATTTGCTGGGTTCATCTAATATTCTTCAAAAAATTGTTTCAAAACTATTTATTTTTGTTTGATATTATGTTTTAAAAGTTTTTTTTTTTTAAAATTAAAAAAATTATTTTTATTTTTTACTTTAAATTAATTTTTTTATATATTTTTAAATTATTTTCATATATTTATATCAAAAATAATTTTTTTAAAAATAAAAAAATATTATTTTTTTAATACATTTATAAATAAAAAAACACTTCTAATTTTAAAAACAATCTACACTCCCAAACAACCAATACCACATGTTCACATTTCGCTAAATCTCAAAATCTGTCAAGCCTGATTAGCCGTCCCCAACCAAACCAATCAAATTAATTTAAAAAAAAACTATTTAAAAAAACAAACAATATTATTTGAATAAATAAAAATTATTAACTTGTAAATAAACCCAGCAACTCAATAAAAAAGTTTCAGGTGGATCCCGAACCAGATTTCACGCCTAAATCATATATTTTTTTAACTTTGCGAGCCGTGCACTCTTTCTCCACGGTCGACCACATCTCAAATTCTTAAATACAGTAAGCAACAAGAGCAATGTGGTTTACAGAATTATAAAATCTCAAATATTGTTATAAATTCAACTAAATGACAAATAAATTATTTTGGGTGATTGTTTGGTCTGCGTTTTAAAAAAAATATTTATTTATTTATTTATTTAAAATCAAATATAAATAATTTTTATATAATAATACCAAAAATAATATTTTAAAAAACTCCAAAAAAACTTTCATCACATAAACAACACCAAACTGCTTCCACCCCCACCCTCTCACCCATGTGGATGGGCTATGATCACGACATCAAAAAAATCCGCGCGCACAACAAACATTATGGGGTCGCCCATTTCTCCACTTCCCCCCCCAGGATTTATCAACTTTTTATTAAAATTATTGACACATGAAAATTACTAAAAAATAAAAAGAAATTAAATTTCTTAATAATACTTTTGATAAAAAAAACAAAAAAAAACAA
This sequence comes from Salix caprea, assembly GCA_964035475.1. Lineage (NCBI taxonomy): Eukaryota > Viridiplantae > Streptophyta > Magnoliopsida > Malpighiales > Salicaceae > Salix > Salix caprea. The sequence goes on along the minus strand of OZ037761.1, from coordinate 1,428,254 downwards.
CAACTAGTACTGGATCCAGAGGCCGGATTTGGTTTGATAACACTGTTTTTCACCCTTCAAACAAACATAGCTAACACAACCAATTATAAATTGACACCACACAAAAAGGGTATATCAGTAATACTAGATTGAAACGTGGCAAAAATATTAATGTGACACCTGGCAGTTTCAGAGAAAAGAGATAGCAGAATATCCAGGGTACGCCCTCTACCCTTCCACTTCTCCGTGCATTATTTAAATGTGGCAAAAAGAGAGCAAGTAAGAAAAAGGAAAGAAATTACTAGTGTGGAGACAACTACTAGAACCTTATGATTACATCTACTTTTGTTTCTCTTAGATTGGATCTTTGTTGTCTTTAATTCTGTGTCCTAAAAGCTAGCTAGCAAGGCACAGTACTCGTCAAATTCCGTTGATAAAGCGCTGGAAAGCTGTTTCTGAGGCGGAAAGGAAGAGAATGTGGGGATTTGGTGGTAGGTATTACTGGGGGAGAAGGGAAATGAATAGAGAGGGGATAGTGGTGGTTTTCCCTTGGATGTCTAGTCAAGAAAGACATGTGAAAAGTTATGTTGACCTATATGGGTCTCTTGGTTGGAATTCCCTTGTTTGCCACTCTCAGTTCCTCAATATGTAAGTTTGCCCCCTCCCCCAAATCGGTTGTTTTCGTTTTGGTTAATGGTTTCTGGGTTTGATTGGATTGCGTTTTCAATATTTCGATGGGTTTGGCTTTTGGATATGCAGAAACAAGGGTTTGGGTTGAATTTTTTTCTTGATTAGTGCTCATGTGTTTTTGGATGATGCTTAATTGTAGTTTTTGTTGAATTTTGCAACGTTGTATGCTGAAGGGAGTCAAGTTTTTTGTCCTTTATGGGTCATAACGTTTCTGATAACGGATGATAGCTTTGTCTAAAATTATTAGATGGGATCTGGTGGTTGAAACAGATGCAGATATACGCCTGTTTGCTTTGTATGCTGGGAATGGGAAGATTCTTTCTCATAGGAATCGAATTCACTGTGCATTTACCATGAATAGATGATAGGAATAATTTAGAAGTGCAGGCCTAGGCGACTAGGCTAAATTTTCAGTCTTTTCCTAAACAGTTTCCATAACTTGTGCTGATTACTTCATGGGATATCTTCATTCATTCTAAATGTGAATTATGTGCATTTCTCGCATTTACTTGCAAGTTTCATGACTGTAACATTGGTGATTGTGTTTTATCAGTGGTTTGATTTCTCTATGTTACACTAGCTGCATGCTCTCAGTAAAGTTTTATTTCCCATGAGGAAATCATGACTTGTAATGTCTGGAATTATTTTCCTCAAACAAAAAGGGGGAAGGTGTAGCAAAGATTTATATACACATTCACAATCCATTATAATTTTGTACCTCGGGTGTAATGTCTGTAATAACCTGCACAGGTTCTTTCCGGAGAAGGCTGAGATTTTAGCATATGACATGCTCAACGGCCTTCTTGAGGTTAGTGTTATTCGATGTAAAATCTTTGTTTGATACTTTCATTCCATTTACCTGTTAAATTTTATATGTCTATGGTCTGGTGCTACTTCACCTGCCTCACAAAATTTAAAATGAGATCTTGTGTTGCCTTTGCACTCCACATATCCTTTTGCTTGCCGAAGCATTTGATAATGGACTGAAATATGGCACTCTCTCTGAGGACTAAGCCACAACTTCTGTACTACTCTAGTTCAAAGTCTTTTGAGAGCAATTATTTTGTAATTTGCTTGCTTCATTATTTTTTTTATATTCAGGATCTAAAGATAAGGCCATGCCCTATAGTCCTCGCATCCTTTTCTGGTGGTCCCAAAGCTTGCATGTACAAGGTTCTTCAGGTAAACTACCTCATATGCCTTTTGGTAACGATCAATGATTAATAATCTCACCTCTGTTTGAGTAAGAAGCAACCCAGGCAGTTCTGTGGATGAGTGAACTCATATTATTTTTCCATTGCAGATCATAGAGGGAAAGTGTGAAGTACATCTGAATCCGGTATGCTAGTTTTTTGTACATATTGATTTCCTCTTTGTATATGTTGTCACAGCTACATGTTTCACTAATTATTTATGCACATCACGCTCATTTCTACTTCTGTCTTGTGTTTTTTTTTTTTTTTTGCCTTTTCTCCATCAATAGGATGACCAACAACTGGTCAGAGATTGTATTTCAGGCCATATCTATGATTCTAGTCCAGTGGATTTTACGAGTGATCTGGGGAGACGATTTGTTGTTCACCCATCTATTCTCAAAATGTCTCATCCACCAAGAATGCTGTCTTGGATGGCAAATGGAATTAGTAGCACTCTTGATGCTCTCTTCCTCCACAGATTTGAATCACAGCGTGCTGAGTATTGGCAGACTCTCTACTCCTCTGTTGTAAGTACACAACAGCATGTTTCTAGATATACGCGGCGCTGCTGCTGTTTTCTCTCTATTTAAACTGAGCGTCATTTTATTGCAGAGCATGGGGGGTCCATATCTAATCTTGTGCTCAGAGAATGACGATCTTGCTCCTTATCAAGTCATTTGCAATTTCGCTCAAAGATTAAAAGAACTTGGTGGTGATGTAAAGCTTCTGAAAATGAATGACTCGCCGCATGTAGGTCTGTTTCTAACTAAGATTATGTATGTTCAACCAGGACCATATTACATGCCATGTTGCTGCTGTTAAAACTTGATGTGCTAGTATGATTGCCAATCATTATTTGCCATCTTGATAATTGACTTTTGAAATTTTGATCACCAGCCTTTTAAGAGTTCTTAGATTGCCACTATGCTTCCCTTCTCCTTTGCACTAGCATATTCCAATTCTCTCCATATGAATTGTTGTAGGCCATTATCGATCTTATCCTGTTGACTACAACGCTGCTGTGACTGAGCTCCTTGGTAAGGCAGCTGCAATCTATTCCCTAAGAACTCAACGAATTGAAGGAGAAAGAATGGGCTTTGAGGGGACACATGATGAGATATCTGAGCCAATCAGTGACCTGAGGAAAGCAGCTGCGAATCCACACCATAGCTTTCGGGGAGTTAGTATTGCACCAAGTGATAATTTCTTTATGCCAAGCTCAGCAGAGTATTATGAGGGTAGAGATGTTGGGTCCTTGCAAGATGAACACAAGGAAAATCTAGTTCATTTGCGAACCCCTCCAACTATCAATCCACATGGCGTTCTTGGTCAAATCCTTTTCGACGTCTGCATTCCCAAGAATGTTGAAGGTTGGGATTTAAGGTCATC